>VXAD01002249.1:2580278-2896080 GCA_013399195.1 Dicrurus megarhynchus | reverse complement strand
CCCCCCCCCTTTTCCAGTCAAACCCCTTTCCACAAGCACGTTGCATCAGTTTATTTTAAAAGTGAGCACTGAAGCAAACTTACAAAGCAACCAGTGCACTTAACAGTGTCTGATGACTATAAGGGGCCTGCCTGCATTATATGCACACTATCTATCTTTGGAAGGAAATCTATGAACTGAACAACACATGCATTGGCTCTTTCTGACGCATTACATGTGATGACATCTGTTGACAAAGTATTGTTAGCAGCAGAGATCAGAAAGACATGGCATGTGAAGTCAATTGTAGCTGCCAACAGCTCAGATTGTATTACATGGCAGGCTTGGAAATCTCTATTAGACTCTGTAGAGTGTCAAAATATAGGTAACTTGACAAGGTTGACTGAGAGGTTTGTGTGTAGAGTCAAAGGATTTTCAACTGCTGAATTAAGGGCAGATGTTTTACAGTGAGAACTTCAAAGCTTTGGATTTGTAGCAAAGCTATTTACTGTAATAACAGGGATGTGAGTCCTTTCATTCTTAGGGAAGCTTTCAGGCTTCCCATTAGCTCACTGGCTGGCACCAAGAACATGATTATAAAGAGAACTCAGTTATTCCTCTTACAGTAAGCTGTCATTGTGATGTAATATCACATTCTAAGCTTTCACGCAATCCTAATATGTAAAATGTTAATAAGGGAGAAAGTTGACAGAAAAGATGCCCCAAACATTGGCTAATCTCTTTGTAACTGATTTCTGCTAACAGATGTTGATAAGAGCATGTTTGACTCTAAAAATGGGACTATGCTAGTAAAAATGAGTAGTTAAAAGTCAGACTTCTTTTTGGGCTTAAAGCTGCAGGTGTTTCAGAAAACTTAGCCAGAAAGTTGGGTTTCCATAGGTTTCATTCCAATGCTTGCTATTTAGGGGTTAAACTACATAAGATTCTATCAAGACTCACAAACTGAGACGCTAATTAAAAAACCCCAAAAAAACCAAACAACTAAAAATCTGTATGCTTTTCTGCAACTTGGTGTTAAATTTTAATTTTCCTAAATTTGACTCTAGTATTTAAATCTGTAGAACCAGCATGGTTATGAAATAATTTCTATTTTCTGTGTAGCAAGCAAGCAGTAGACCTATGATCTTTTGTCAGCGTTCTCCTAAGAAAACCGTGACAATTTCTGCAGCCTAGTAGTCATTTCAGGACTTTTGTAAACTGAGTTCAGAATATTTTATTCCTAAACATATTCATGTTGTTTTGCTCTGTTATCAAAGTATCATTTAGAACCTTACCTTTACTTTCTTTCATATTATTGTCATCTTTTAGTTTTGGGATACTCTTTGCTAATATTCGTACAACTATGTTTTGCAAAAATGCATTCATATCTGAACTACAGGAGAATTATATTGCTGTATTTGTGGACTTCCTCTGGAATAGAGCAAGGTAACTTTTTATTACAGGATGGATCAGGGAAATGCAATCCCACTGTCCTATTCATTGTTATGTGTAGTAATGACAGCTGTATGTTTGTCAGTCACTTCAGGATGCATAGGACATGTTATAGGAATGGCATTATCTTAATGTTACATATTTTTGTAATTAATTTATTCTTTAAAGGAAAATAACAGTAGATAGTGATTACAAAATAAAATAATACAGATAAATGCTCATATTGAGTTTATTCCACCTCATTTATCTCCTTATTGTAAGAACCATAGTGTTGTGTTTTTGTTGTCCTTTTTTTTTCCACTGCTTGAAGCCCTGTAACTTAATTTTTAGTGTGGAAGTCAACTCAGAGAGCACTTACTGGGGAGGAGAGATTAAGAAATCAATTTCACAAATAATACTTGGCAGCATTTACTTAAAAGTAGAAGCAGCAATTTTTAATCTTGCGGCTCCTGGCCAATTTTCTATACATAAGCCTGTGACAGTATTTCCATCAAAAAAATCCCTTTGCCTATCAGCCATTAAAATTTTCCACAGGTTTAAATATTCACTTGGCACATTTAGGCCTAGAAGAAGTTTCCTTCTGGCACCCACAGGCCTTGCTGGCCCTGAGAGGCTGCCCAGGACCTCAGCCGCTGCAGAGGTGCTGCCCCAGCCTCATCCTCCGGCTTTAGTTGAGACCTCCTGGGTCCACCCAGACCTCCCTTGCCCTTTCCCTGAGGATCAGGACCCATTCCTGGCAGCACTTGCAGCAGTGGCCAGGCCACTGGGGTGGCAGGTGGCCAGGTCTGTGTTGCGGCCACCTTGGGCCGCCAGTTGCCCCAGTTCCTCACCGTTCCCAGATGGCCGGGGTGGAGTGGCTCTCCTGCGGCGCCCGGCAAAGTGTCCTGCCAGGCCCTCCAACAAAACACTGTTACAGTGAACCGTCCCTCTGTCACCCTTGTGTGACACGGTGGTGACACACACACAAATTGAATGTCACTCCTCCGTGGTAGTGGAGAATAAATAAAATAAAACCTAGATTAAATTCCCTGAGAGCTTGGCAACCATTTCCAGTCATCTTAGCTGAGAGAGGTGGGGAATAAAATGAGCTTCTGTTACAAAATCTGGTGATCAGTTTAGAACTGAACTTGTGAAGAGGCACCAGAGCGCTCTGCCTGAAATTTGGTAGAGAATCTGTGGAGTCTTGATTGCAGAAAGCAGTTAAAAATGAATTTTGGGAGTATTCACAAATCAAGAACACCTTAAAATAGTTGCTTCATTTGAAACAGTCAATTCAAAATTTATATTAAATTGTATAATCTGTCTTCCTCTCCAGTTTGGTCTTCTTTCTTTAGGCATACTTTTAAGTTGTAAGTAAAACTTCTAAGTAAAGACAGTGCCTTTATGTGGGCCACCTATCAGGAACAGTTGTGTCATTTTTTTTTATCCTTGCCAATCTCCCTAGTAATTTTTACCACATTATTATGTACATGTACTATTCTATATCATAATAATGTGATATCATGCAGGTAGAACACCTTCTAATATATAATAATTCAGACTTTCACCAAGATGTCATGTAGTTACATTAATTTTACAAATAAACTGTGGTCTGCTTCAATTTTCTTCAGCACTAAGCATTTATATTTGAAAAGCTGAGATTATGAACTTGGGAAATTGAGGACTTTTACATTAAAAGATAGAAAGGTTTCCATGTAACCCCAAAGTTTTCCAGGTAATTCAGGGAGAAGATCAATAGTTTTTTTCTGTGCTGTATTTATGTTATTCTAAACACTATAAATCCAAGGTTCTAGTTGATTATCTTTTGGGTAAATGGAGGGTAATATACAGAATATGATAGGAGCTGAGAGTAAGATGAATAACAAATGGAAGGAAAAACCCCACCAAACAACTTCAGACAGATAAACTCTGTTTTAGGAACAGATGGAGGAAAGATGCACAGGCAGAATGGTTTGAGGAAAGGAGAACACAATTTGCTTTTTAATCATTTGCTTTACCTAAAGAACCAGTGCTCCATTTTAGGATTTCGTATATTTTCAGTATATTCTTCCTTTGTTTGTTTAGTACCAGGCATTATCAAGTGCATTATCCCTGGTGATTTTATCTGTCCTATAGCAAAGCTGCAGTTTTGGTTGAATATTATAGCTGAGATATTTCTTTGTAGTTCAGATTTTGATCATATGTGTGTAAGAAAAGGTTTTGAATTACAAACACAGGAAATGTAATCTTTTGGAAGATAATAGCAAAAACCAGCAGCAGTACTGCAAGCTAATTTTTCCTAGTGGCGTTTGGAAAAATCTCAGCTAGAAAAGACAGTAGATTTTCAGTATCCACGCATCATTCCAGTGACAGTCCATGTGATTACAAAATGTATTTAATGGATTTTAAGATTGTTGTTACTGATAAGTCTGAGACCCGTGCATTTTAACCTTTAGGACCTCTCTGTAATTTGTGCTACATAAAAAAAATGAGAAAGCAGTCTCTGCTCTACTAAACCGAGGAATAGAGTAAAACAATATGTAGATGTACGGAACAGAAAGAAAGACAAGCAGTAAAAAATTGGAAAAAATAACATGTCTCTTCACTACTTCCCCAAGTGATGTGATTATGGGACCCATAATAAATAAATTAAGATCACTACTCTTACTCATTTTGGGCAATATTCCACACCATTTTTTTTGATCAAGAGCTCTAGCTTAACAGGTAATGATTATTGTCTTACTTGGAAGATCTCTCAAAATATTTGGGACTCCCACGGTTTTCTGTCATTTTTTTGGCAGCTGATTACAATCTCTTGAAAAGATGCTGTTAGCTCAGGAATTTCTGGCTGATTTTCCTCTGAGATTACAGTTGCAGCTCAGCTCCTGTGGGTTGCAGGTCTCACCTGCCACCAAATGAAGCTTGTGTTCTCAGGCTGTGTATTTCCTGATAGAAGTTCACTCAGTTTCCTTTTTTTTGTGCAGAAGGGAAAGGCAAGTAGGATTTTGGCAAGAGGACAATGGGGGTTAACACTAGCAAAGGCAGAAGGCCCCATCAAACAGTGGTATGATATTACTAGTCACCTCTCCCCAGAATTGGACTAGTGTTTGCTAGTAGACTTGGTTTGTTCTTCTCTTTGCTCTTTTCATTAACTTTTGCAAATGCTTGAGTTGGGAAGGACAAATGAACAGGGTAGAAAAAGATAGTATGCAGGACTTAAATTGACAAAAGGTTGAATGCCAGTTTTGGAGTAAGAATTCTGTGAGCATATTAATGAGGATCACCCTTTGATTTTCAAGGCTGTCTTCTGGTGGTGCCTTTGTTCTGCATTTGCTTTTCTTTCAGCTGGCAAAACTGACCTTTGCACTCAAATGAAAATTAACAAAAATAAATAGTGATCATTAGTTACTTTAGATTATAATGCATACAAATTCCTTGGCATTCATAGTAAGGTTGTATGTGCAAGAAAAAAGAAATTAAAAAGTGATTTTCATTGGTCCATGTGAGTCTAAGAGTCTTATTCAGAAGGTGAGCCCATTAATAGTCAATTCTTCATAGACAATTTGACTATGAAGAAATTGTGCCAGCTGGGCACCTCTGTGGCCATGTGACTGGTAAATCCAAAGGGATCTCCTTTTTGCAATAACAGGTGTAAAGATTCCTGTGGTGAAGGTATGATGGGAAAATGGGGACTACAAGTTATGAGTAAAGACAGGATAGTTACGATGTCCAGTAACTTTGTGTTCATTTTTCTGCAAGCAGTTATTGCTAAAAACACCCCAGTTTCCATTTCAGTTTTTTAGGAGCTTAAGAGATAATAGTTTCTGCTAGTTGATCAGTGAATAATAAGATCCTTTTGGTTCACATAAGTGAAATATAAAGATTAAATGTTTTAAGTGTCTGTTTTTTCTGTATACAACACTATATTTCTTTAGGATTTTGTGTCTTGAAGTGAAAAGTAGGAAGAACTGAATCCCAGTGAGTTTATAATACGACATTAGGAGTCTTGCTTTTGCAAGAATCTGTAATTTTTAATCTACTTTTAGGAGGCAATGCTTTTTCTATCTGTATTAAGCATTAGTCCTCTAATGTGCAGCTTGTAGTACTTGGTTGCAATGAGAAATCTGGGAATTTCTTCTCAAGTTGTTCAGATGTTGTATGTGCTGTACGTGAGCAAATTTGCAAAGCCATAACTGATAAACATGATGCTCTGGGAGCTGGCACAAGAACTATGGCTTTCTCTGCCAACCGAGTACTATCAGGGTTGCTTAGTACGCATTTAAAACAATTATCTCCCACCATTTTGGGAGGGGGAGGAGTCATGTTGTGAGGTGGAAATATGAACAAATTTGCCAGCAGATTGATCAAAAGTGTCTTTCTCCACATAGGTGTGTTAAGTCACAAAATTTTTAATTGTTGCCATAAATGGCATTTAAACACATTTATACTGTATTTTAAAAAATTATAATGTTTAACTTGGCTGAGCCCCTCTGAACACTTAAATGTTAGACCTACCCTGTAGCTATTATGGAGCCAGTGAATTGCAAGAGAAGATTACTTAAATTATTAAAATATTGTGTGTGGTGCTTATATTGAATGTCAAATAAATGTATTCTGATCACACAGAGCATTAGACATATTTACTTCCTTCCCCCCCCAATTTATGAAGCTGAGTTTCACAAGAACTTTTTAAGAATCAGTAAATTTACATATCTGTAAAGTTGAGAGTGTGACAACTGGATATAATACATTAACAAGAGTGCTTTCAGTGTATCTTCCTTTATTCTACTTGCTCTTGAAAAGTTCTTTCAGAAGTTGTGAGGAAGGCAGAGAGATTATTAAAACATTTACCTTTTTTCTTTGAGACTTTATATATTTAATGGACTGGTTTTCTTTGCAGATACATAGAGTTGTGTAGGTATATTTTTCTACTTCCAGTCACTAGGATTTCTTATGATTTTCTTGCTCAGAAAAAGGCTCCCCTACACCTCCAATTCCCCCTCCCTCCTGAACCCCCATGCCCTTACCTGTGCAATTTTTCACACTGCATTAGTTAGTGGGATTAAGCTGGTGGAGTGAATGCCTGCTGTCATCATGGAAATCTGGCAAAATTCCCTTTTAAGTATTTTTTAAAGCTGGTTGAAGATCATTAATGTCTATCCTTAAAAATCTTGTCTTTCTCAAATATTTGTTGAAAAGTGAGGGGAAAATTTACAAAACACAAAGCAAAGTCTGCTCCAACTGCTAGGAATTATTTTGTCTCACTGATGTTTGCTATTGAGAGGGACAAGCTCTATTAAAAGAATTGTTGAAATGATTGTTCTTATTATTTGTTCTTAGTTATCATAATCAATAGAGCTGTCAAGGACAAAACATTTCACATTTTAGGCAAAGTCTGTATTTGTCAGCTAAATTATCTATAAGTAAATTGAAACCAAGGTGCTGGGATAGGATGATACCAGCCAGTGGTACAACAGCAAACAGAATACTGGCAGCCTTTTGGAAGTTTTGCATTGAAGCTCAGTAATGGCTGATACGTGTTTGATTAATACACCAGAAAGGAGTTTTCTGACTCTTGTTGCTACATATATAAAACTTGGGTTTATGGAGAAACAGGATTTTTGCATGTAAGTGACTAACATTGAAAAGTAAATTGGAATCCTTTTGTATTGATTAGGAGTGACACTAACAGTTTTATCGGGTTTGGAGAGACAGGAATGAACCTGCCTGTGTAGATTAATCAGTGGAATAACCTCTCAGGCAGGAGGTAAATGAAAATAAATTACTTGCCTGTGTGAGATCTAAGTCTGTGGAGACTGCTCTGATACCATGTGTGCCTCACTCAAAGGCTGGTACCTGATGAACATTTGGAGCCTTCCTCTTCTCTGTGCACAAACAAAAAACACCCCTCAGCCCCAAGACTGTGAATGCCTAGAGGAAGAACAGAACAGAAAATTAAGTCCGAAATCTTAGTAAACAAGCAGACAGCTACAGGTTAGTGTTAAAACACCACAGAAATGGGAGGGAAGAAATGGCGTATATTTGGCAGAGTGACAACATTTATTTAAAGACAGATTTTTCATTCTCTGAGTTTTAGATCTAAAAATTGGCAGACATTAAACTGAAGATTGCTTTTTCTCAACATCTTGAAAAGCAGTCTTTGGAGTTACATACTTTCTGGCATTCTCAGAGGATACCAAGTAGGTGATACAGTATGAAGAAAAGTCTGTAAAGTACATAAAACTGCATATGTAGTACTTAAAAAAAACTTTTCATGAAGGAGCAGTTGTGTAGTAACAAAATTATCCAAGGAAACATTTTCATGCAATCAAATGTGGTAGCACACAATGAAAATAGACCTTAGCATGACAGCAGGCCTGCTAAGTAAATTAATATTCTGAGCATTAACTTCATGGCATGTGGCTGTAAGATTCCATGCAGGTGCATAGCTATTCATTTAAATCTTTGTCCTAATCATAATAAAATAATGAAAAGATATTTTAGTAGAGGAGGAGAGGGATTCAATTGTGGTTTATTAAAATAAATAAAATAAAATCTATTTATCTTTCAAACTACTAATTTGGGTTAAGAACTAAAGCTCATAACCAAAAGAAAAACAGCAGGTAGGAACCTGAAGTTGGGAAATGCTAACTTCTGGTACCACCCTCCTGATACGTTGATCAGGATATCAGTTTCACAAGGCAAGTATTGAAAAGTGTAATCATAGCTCAAGCAGAGCTATTAACAGACAGATGTCCTGTCTCTGTACCTCAGTACTTCCTAAAGAGTTGTTGCTGTGCTGCAGGGAGCAAGGGAAGCATTACATTTGTAGTAGCATGCTGCCACTGTGGAGAGCGTGACACAGGCTGAGTAGAGTCTTGTGTGACAAAATGGAGACAGGAATCGATTTCTCTTGCATTTAGAGAGAGGTATGAAACCAGTCTACCCCCTACTCTCATCATTCCTTGTAAATATTGTGGGGAGTAGGAAGGGGTCTGTGGTACTTCCCTTGTTCACTTGAGTTCATCTTCTGCCTCTTCTGGCTCGATACCTTATACGCTCTCCAGCATTTTGGTTTGAGTGATGGGCAAAGCAGCCAAAGCAGCTGAAGAGAGAGCAGAACTGACTCATTTTCTCACTGTCTGCACTGCCATCTGAATACAACTAGTAGTTTTATGAAGTTCATATGCAGCTAGGTCTTATATTCCCAAGAAGATACAAGGAAGCTAGTATTCCAGCTGGGAATTTGTCAAACAGTTTGTTGGCTCAAACACTTATGAGATGGGAAGGAACCAAAGCATGTGAGGATTGTGGCAATGAATGTTCAATAAAATTTGGGTGTGTTCTCAGGGCTTTCGTTACAAGTTCTTCTAAACCTTCTTGTTCACTTTCATGTCTGTTTTTAGACATGAAAGTCATGTTAATTTGAAGAGTCTTCTAAGGATAGGGTATGCTTTGTGTTTGTTCTTCTGTAGGACTTGGTCAGCCAGCCTTATCTATTTGTAACTGGCAGAGAAAATATCACAGGAAAGAATTTAAGCTTCACAGGAAATGTTTAAACCATGTGGAAAGATGCTTCAAGTACATTTCCTCATGCTATCACCAAAGGCTTTTTTTTTTCTTTTCAAAAAAGGGCACTTAATGTTCAGGTAGTACAAGATTTAATATTTGTTTCAACTATCTCTGGGGTTTTATTATCTTTAAAAAGGCCTTAAAGCTATCAGGATGTTTTTGTATAGGTTAATTTTCCCTCCAACTTCTTGCTGTTCATTTCCCCTTCGAGGAGTCACACAATCTAGCTTGGAATGAAATAAATCTTACAGTGATTTCCAGTATATGAATAATTGGAAAAGTTGTGTCCCTTCAGTCTATAAAGGAATTCAAAGTGAAGAGACATCCTAGACACAAGTTCATTTCAGCTAAAGTTGTTGCATCTATAACGAGTCAAGATGGTGGTGGGAGAAAAAAGGAGGCACATTAACCTGTAATGAGAGCATTTTACCGTAACAGAAGAAGAGACAAAAGAAGTCTCTTCATGATAAAATATAATTAATATTAATATAATTAATAAAATATAATAAAATATAATTTAAAAAGTATGTTTTATATATTTTACTCGTATTTTTCAAAGGTTTTTAATACTACTCAATGAATGCAGGCTACCTCTTGATGAACTCTGTCCTTCTCTGTTCCTTTGCATCATTAAGATGCCTTAGGGAAACAGAAGAGTAAATGTGGGCAATGGTGTTTCCATATTAGTTTCTATACCAGTGTCTTATTCAGAAATGAGAATTGGCAAATTAATATCAGATTTTCTTTGGGATATTAAGTTTCCAAGAAAGTGGCAACTGGGTAAAAGTTGGCATTAGCTTTCAGGTATACAATTCATACTGAAGGTCAGCCATTCTATAAGTCCTAGATTAGGACAGCATGAGGATGGCAGCAAACTGCTGCCACATCCTGACATACTTCAGTGATTGCCTTCCCAACTTCTGTTTTTCCTTTCTGAAGTTTTATTGAATACTGTTTTCTAGAACCACTGTTGTCAAATCAGTGTTTCTCTCTTTAAAACTAACAGATGGTTGCAACAATAAAAATTTTAGCCTTGTTGAGGAAAGAAGAATAACTTTATTGGTACTTTCAAAGTTCTGAAAATAAAATATTAGATACGATTTTCTTATGGCAAGACAAGTGATTAAATGCCTTCCTAAATCTTTAAGTCTTGATACCATCTGGGTATTATTTGCCTGTAAGCTCAGGTTTAATTCTTAATGAAAACACTACAGTTAGCCTTGTGGAATCAAGAACTAAAATAGAATGAGTTCTATTCTGCTATTGAAGTGCTAGTCATACTCTCACAGATGACTTCAACATGTTTCTAACATGAACAGAAAGTGCCCCCTGCATATAATGGCATATTACATCTGGTATTCCACCCATACCTCAGTATAGAAAAGAACAGTTGATCTGAGCTCTAGGTAACAAATGGGAAAAGATAAGCCTTTTCCCCAGAAAAACAATTGATATTTATACTTAGTTGTATCATTACTGACATAGAATGAGAAAATGCAGAGAACAGTTTCAGTCTTATTTGGACTAAATTTGCCTGTGTTCTAATGTAATTCAAATTTACTTCAATATGTACTTCAGATAAGCAAATGTCCATTTAAAATCATACGTAGAAATTTTATTTTTCATACATGTCTCCTGATGCACGAGGTATTTACTATTAATACATTTCTGTTTTCAGAAATACTAATATCCATATATTTATGATCTTATTAACACATATGAAAATTTCCATACAAGTCAATCTACCTGGAGTGTACTTGTGAATAAAAACTGCATCAGACTATCATGCCACCTTTCTGACACTGTCATCTATCTTCTGACAAGGGAAAAAAGTAGAAATGAGAAAAATTGAGTTGAAGTGTGTGCCTTCTGCTCTACAGATTTGAACTTTGTCAAGCGGATTGAAGAAAACAAAAAGAGAAATCTCTCAGACAAAACTGGCCATGAAAATTGCCAGTCTGGTAGATTACTAATCTCTAATTACTATATATAATTACTCTAATAACTATTACTAATGTTATACTAACATAATATCAAAAAAGGTAGTCCATTAGTGCATGTTCTAAGTGTCCTGTGGTTTCTTACAGTAGTTAGGAAGGCAATGCAGGGCCTAGAGCAATGTATAGCAATCACTTAGGGTGATGTATATTTCTGTAATGTAATTTATAGGAGCATCATGAACTTGAACTGTAGTTAATGGAAAAAAACGTTGAAACATTTCAAGTAGAGTAAGTATTCCCCTATTTTATTCGCCTCACAATGACATTGTCTTTAAGTCTTTGATTTTTTTCTCCTAAACTTTATATCTGTCCTTGTACACTCAAAATGAATGACTAGGCAGGAAAAGATTAGATTTTTAATTACATAGATCCTAAAGACAGAGATCATTTTACACTAAAAAAAGAGTCCAGTAATTTATTTCTTCTGAAGTGTTCAGTCTTTGCTGTTCATCCAAAATGAAAGTAGTGTTACTCATTTGTATGAATACCCCCAAATATTTTGATTCTTAATTACTGTACAATATATAATATATATATAATATATAATTGACATAATAAAATTATGCTGCTCATTATAACTGCTTGTGTTATTTGTAAGAGAGAAAGACATAACCGATTATGACATATGGCCAGTCTTTATCATAGGAAAATTATTCCTTTCCATACTTTGCAAGTTCACAGATTGTTTTAGCTGTGCTTGTATTTAATTATCTATGACACTTCAGTTACACATTTACATAGTATTAAATTCTTAAACATTTTTAACTGCAGTGGTCCTTGATGCACCTACAGAATAGTAATGCTGACAGTTTTTCTCAAAACTTGGTCAAAGGAGGGAGTTTAAGAGGCTTAAAATTTTTTTGTCCATAACTACATTAATAATAACACATTTTGGGAAAGGGAAGAAATATACATACAAAACAAAAATACTTCTTGAATAGAGCTTGTATAGTTTTTCAAAATACATGGAACTGCAAACTTTGATATGTATGGAAGCACAGAGGTTGTTCCATATGTATATGTATTTACTGGTACAGAACTGAAGTAGTGTCATAATCAGTCAGGAACATGTCTTTCACCTTGTATTTCATAAGGCTGTAATTCACCATCAGACTTTGTGTAAAAGCATGTCTGTCAGTGAAGTTGCAATAATTTATAACCTCTGGTATCTTAGTGCCGTTGTGTATGATGAGTATAACCCATCTTAAGGCCTTGGCAAGCTACTGGAAGAGGTTGAATGAACTACAGAATATTCAGTCTAGCAGGCTGTGTTCCATCTGAACAAGCAGCAAGAATGGAGAAAAGCCTGCCAAGAATTCCTAAAGCCGGTCTAGTTACTTTTGTTGAGTGTGCATCAAGATTTACAGTACTGCTGGGTTGATGATTCCGCAGGTAACAAAGTTTGGCCTGTCAAACACCTTTGTTAAAAAACATCCTTGTGCAGTCTCCTAAAGAAAACAGATCTACCCACAGAGGTCTTACTAAAGATGCTCGCTTTGCACGTAGACCAGTATGTCCAGGACTTTGCAATAGTGATAAGATGGTGGGGGTGCAGACATGCTAATCAGTAATACTGTGCATAAGTTTGTCATACATGGTTTGTAACTTAAGTCTGTGATCTAATCTAACATTATTAAGAATACATAAGGATCCAACTGTTCCATAAAGCAAACTCTTGACATATCTTCCATCATACTAGTGCATTTACTGGCTAATGATCATTGCAGCAAGCTTCTGTAATAAGCAGTTACTGAATAGAAACATCTTCTTTACAGTCCTCATCAGAGATAGATTAGTAAATCTGCATTTCAATCCTTACTGCATTATCCAAACTTGCTTTTCACGGAAGTCCTGGGACACTGCTCTTCCTAGTTCTCCAGTGTATTTCACATTGTTTCTTCTTGTTTCTGTATGGAAAAGCCCTTTGGGATTAAAGGTGTTTTCAGTATTTTAGTAGCACTCTTTACAGTATTTTCAGTGAGCAACATAGAATCCTACTAAACCATGTCCTAGTAGAAACTAAATGTGAAAAAGTTATAGCTTACAATTCTTACCTTTATCCTGAGCTTCCCTAAGCCCTTGGCTTGACGCAGATTTGGTTGCTAAGCCATTGGATTCTGATATCACTTGTTTTTTTCCCTTTAGTATCTCAAAGCTTCCTGGTTATATCAGTACTCTACCCTTGCCAAGTGTAGAGTGTTTGTGCAGATATGGTTCTTCCAGAGGATGTTAAATGATTTAACTTATTTTTTAAATTCCCTTTTGCAATGTTTACTTTGGGAAAACTTTTCATCTTCTATTTTTTTTTCTGTAACGTATTTCATAAATTTGAAGCCAACGCATGTGCAGTGGTGGTGCATCTTATCCCAATCACACATTCTGCAAAGCCAGAGATTTGTGCCTGTGCTTTAGCATAGCAGCTGGCAATATTTGTGCTAATTCACTTACATGGAAACTGCTGCAAGTATAGAATCACAGAGAGAAAATCCTGGGTAGACAGACACAGATTCATGTGGTCCTTAAATGGTGTTTATAGGAAGAATTAGAGCATTAGGGAGATGGTGGGGTGTGGTTTTCATTTTGGTTTTTTTCCTTTATACGAGAGAGACTGGCTGGGAAGTAAGTGAATTCTGGAAAGGAAAAATAAGGGGCTTGCTTGAGGTCGGGACAGAAGTGAAATAAACAGCTACAGCAATCAGGACAGGCTGGTGTTATTCTACCCTGGATGTGAAAGGCTGACTAAGTACATGCATTGAGAACTCTTTTAGCACAGTATCTGAAGGCTTGTCTTAAGGCACTCTTAGTTCATGGGAAAGAAAGCTTTTTCTCTAAACCAGCTCTCTGTCATAAACATGAATGTCTGATGCAAGTTGAATAAGCCTTGCTGCCTACGGAAAATTTGAAACTTCAATGCACTTGGTTTTGTAGCTAAAATGCAGTGGCAATGTAATTGTTCAAATCACCACGGGTTAATGGCTGTTAATCCAGTCACCCTGTTGTTCCAGGGACTTGTTTATGGCCATCTTCAGTCAAGTAATTCAGAAATCTTAAACTTATTAACTCATTTACCTGGTTAAGTGAAACCAAGTCCCCAAAACAGAAAACTCGAGTTGGATTCCTTGTTTTGCCAAACTAAACTTTGCCAGTAGTTGATTTGTTAAAAGGAGTTTTATATTCAGGCATTGTAAGGAATTAACTCCCGGGCTAAATGTTCCAGAAGTTTAGTTAAATTTCATAGTTCTGGTCATTTATTCTAAATAGTACAGTATCCTTCATAGTGATTAGGTTTTATAATTTGCAACAGACTTGTGTGAACTATATAAAGTTTGTTATGGCTTTTGGCTACACCAAGAGAGAGAAACTCCTGCTATTTTAGATTCTAAGGAAATAAATTAGTTTGATAGCTTCTCTCCAGCTGAAGCAGGGAAACTTTTCTAATGTGAGGTTGGTTCCTAGCAACAATCTGAAAACAGATGACTGAATCTCTTCTTAAACCTAATAGTTGAATCTCTGAAGACTAGCTGGTCTTATAGCAAAAAATTGCCATTTGCAGGACAATAAACTGTTGAGTTAGATGTATGGTAAACTGTGATTTAACCTGATCTTTGGAGATCCTTACATTCATAGCTTCTATCATGCTCTGCTGCTTTAGTAGCAGATGCCAAGGATATGATTCTTCTCCTTTTGTTTTTATATTGTTATGGTCATATTCAGAGTATTGAGATTGTAGAACTAAGACCAACTTTGTGTTCTGTGTGAATCTTGAGGACTTTTCTATCATACCTGAATGAAAGATTACTGGTGTATTATTTTTATTAAGAATAAATTTAGGGACTGCTTTTCATCTTTTGCCAAGTCAATGCTTGTCAAGTAAGATAAGAAAGATTTTTATTTTCCACAACAATGGGAAAGTATACATATAATATGTATCATTTGTGTTGTGATACATACATATATGTTATAGCACATACTGTGTGTGCCAGAATTCCTGTTACTGACTGCACAGTAGCTATTTGAATGGTACACTTTGGAAGTGAGTTCAAGTCCTGAATTTTTGGGCTCCTCATCTGCTTGCCTTAAACAATTTACTAGGTTTCTGGCTTTGTCAGCAGTGCTTTAGTTGCTCTTGACTCGGTAACCTTCTTCTCAGGCGATAACATTTGCATGCACTGTGCAGCAGATTGTAAGTGCATAAGTGTACACCCAAGAAAATACTGACATGATTAATATGCAATTAGTGAAACATTCTACTAGCCTTGTTAAATAGCACACAGTCACCAAAAGTGGTATGAGTCTTGACTGCGAGTTCTGGCCCTGTGAAAAGGTTAGAAGTGTTTGTCTGGAAGAAGAATGTGAATTTCACTATATAAGAGTAGTACAATTGGAGGTTTTATATCTGGAATGTACAGTTTTGAAATTTTTTTTACCTGTCAAAATCAAAAGATGTTGACAGGTTTCTCAGCAAATATTCTGAGAAATTTCAAGAGAAAGTTACTTCTACTGTGAATTATTTGATTTTATTTTGATCTAAATTTCTGTGACAATTTACTAACTAAAAAGATTAATATTTCACAAGGTACTAGCATATAAAAACAAAGATACCAAAAGTAATTGTACTCCAAATGGAACAGTAGATTCTATTAAAGAAGTTATACAGTAAGTGAAATTTAGTTTTCTAGGTAAAACTGTTTTTTGGCGTTCTGTGTATTGCTGCCCTGCGTAACTAGTTTATATATTTGGGTACTATGCAAAAAATAGAGCAATAATATACATTTAAGGGTAATTAAGAAAAATTGCTTGAAAGCAATATACTTATTGATAAACATGGAACAAATCCTTTTGTAATGGAACACACATAATAATATACTATGATGTTACAAAATCGTACTTTTATCATCACAGGGTAGCAATTTTAAGTGAATGTTGCATTAAAATAAATTACCTGGTTAGTTAGGTCTTTCTGAGCTCTCTGGAAGCAGGCTATGCAGTACTGTGCCTATTGTAGATGACTTAGAACAGGCTAGGTGGTCACTGTAATTCCGGTCACGTTGTTATGTTCAGTGCAGCTGTGAAGGTGAGTAAGGTAAAGGCAATTCAACACAAGTTCTGAAAAAACCCTGCTTTATTCAGCAGAGATGTCTTCTACTAGAAAAGCAGCAGAAGGTGGCCAAATTAATCACTCATATCAATGCATCCCTTATACTGTCCATATTCATTTAGTTTGGTTGATTATGCATTCGAATCAGTGAAAATTGTGTTTTTTGGATCCTGTGCACTGCATTGAAAAATTCACCTCTGCATATCTGTGTGTTTATGATCTTTAGTTGTTCATCAATTACTGAACACGTTGGACATTTTGAAGTTGCTCTGTATCTCATTATCTCATTTTTTTTCTTCAAAATCCACTGAAAATTCAGGTTTGCTTTGAAAGCTCAAGTGAAATTATTTTGAATGAAATAACAAAATGCTTATTTAAAAGAACCGATTGGATTTCAGACTGGTTACTGTAATTTATAATTCCTCCTCCCTCTTCTTCTTTCTCATCCTTTTTGTCCTCCTTTTCAAGCATCTTCCCCATCCCTGAGTAATACTGGTGCTATGTACAGTATTTTGTTTACAGTAGTATAAACATTCTCAGCCTGTGACTTCATTGCTGAAATAACTCACCTCTTTCATATCAACTCTTACCTAGGAGCCGTACAGCAGACTCATTGATGTAGGTTTTTTTCTGCATGGCAGCCCAGGCCAAGCTGGTTTCATTGCATGATGCAACTTCACCTTTTTTGGTTGTCTATGGGATTAATTATAATCTATTCTTGTATTGCCTGTGCATGCCAATATGCTTACCATAATGATGTATACACTGAATGCAGTCTAGAGCATTAAGTGCATGAAATGGAATTAAAAACAAAGACAAAACCGTAACATTAGAAAGCTTGAGCAAATGTAAATTATGCTTATCACTAACTTTAGTTAAGCTATTATAGAATGAATAGGACATAGTATGTATCAGGTCTATGTATTTAAAATTTCCAGCGTATTACAGTAGTTTGACTTGATGCACAATTTTGGTGTGGTCAAGATGTGGGGAGGAAAGGATGTACTAACTACCCTGTTGTGACAAGGACTGAGTGGTGCCAGTAGTATCAGAAAGATAAACCTTTCCCTGCTGTCAGCTTCAGCAGCAGGTGACAGTGAAAAGAGGTAAGACTGTAAATAATCATTTATTGAAATTCAGAATTTGGGAAGCATTTTAACTGCAACAGGTTTTGGGGTTTTTTAATGATAAATAACCTGTAAAATAATTTAAAATGTATTGATTTACAAAACACACGGTGACATTCCATGTGAAGAATTGTAACCCTGCTTGAAATTTCCTTTACAAATGACATGGTGACCATTCTAAGCAACCTGTTGTTCATATGTTCTTAAATGTATTCAAATAAACTTTTCATCAGCACAGTGTAAGATGTGATTGAATGCTAATCCTATTTTTTCCTGATAAAATGATGAAACAGCAATCTGGGAAGTGGCTTGAAACATTGTGTCTGAACAAAATTTTCTTGTGCTGTTGATCAGTGCATTTAGTGTATGCTCAGAAGTTACACTTTGTGCGCTCTTTGGTATCAAAATTAATGTACAGATTTCAAATTAATATTCATCTTGATTAATAAGTACTATTGATCCCATACATTTAACTTTGAGGGCCTATAATATAGAATGATATGATATTTGAAAAATGGTGATAGAAATCAGGTGTATATATAAAGTGAAGATATGCTCTTAGTGTGTACTTTTAATCGGGTAACTTAATGAAAACATACAATATATATTCCAAGTAGTACAAAAGGGAAGTAATTTCTACAACTGTTGTCATGCCACCCAAATAATGATACTGTGCTTCCCTAAGAATGTGTGTGATTTAGGATTACTTAGGACTTTATTTTTTTTCTATTATTCTTAGAGTCCATATAATGGCAGTTACTTTTTTTTCCCCCTTACAATGGAGGAAAATTCTTTTAGTACTCTAAACCAGGTCAGACATGTATCTGTACAGTAAAATGAAGTTGTTCTTGCTGTCAGTACAGATGGGATTATTATACCAGTCCTTTTGACTTCCCAGTAGCTCAGTGTGTAAGCTTAGCTACACACCCGTTCTCTCGTGCACAGCAGCCAGGATAAAAGGTGATGGATGTTACAGTGCAACCATTTTGAGAGGTGTTAGGATAAAAAGGCCACTATATATTAATTTTTAACATTATTATAATCCTCTTTTTATATTAATGTAAAGTACTTTTATATCAGGCTTCTGATAATTGATTTGAGCAACTGCTACAACTGTAGGCAATTTCTTATTCCATTTGTTGATGGTGATAAAGTTACTGCTGAAAAAGAAAGGCATAGTGCCATTAATCTGCCTAAAAAGGGCCTTGCCTTTCCCATTTAGAAAAACCACTGGGTGAGACTGCCATTCAAGCTTCAAGCTAATTTTGTCTGAAAAGTTTAAGTATTTTCTTAATTTCTTTTTTGTTTAAACTTTTCCTATATTTTTGCAGAGTAAATGTGGCTATTCAGTGAGTCTTCCATAGAGTCAGCATTTTGCCTTAAGAATATGGTAATTTGCACTTAAGACAGTGGTGGTAAATAATCAGGTCCCACAGCTGCAACAGCTGTGACACAAGCTTTTCTAAGAAGGAAAATTTACTAGATTGCAGTTACATGGTTGTGGAAATTAAACCACAGCGGAGAAGTTTGTGGGTAGAGGAACTGTGTAGCGTGTTTCACTTGAAAAAGGTAGATGCAATAAAGACTCTTCAGGGGTCTAGGTTAAAAAAAAGGGAAACTGGTAGAAAGGATTGTCAATAGTGTTAATGTATGCTGGGAGTGAATGTGGCCTCGATTATGGCCAGAGTTGGTTCAAGGCAGAGGAATTTAAACAGCTATACTGTGATGCTCAGGATATAATCAAAGATCTTAAATGGTTACTCTTGGTAGTTAAAAGGTTTTTCACTTCAAGTCACCTGTTCAGTATTGCTAGTAAAGTGTAACAAGTATGCAGGCTTCCTTGTGACAGGTTACAAGGATATATTACACATCTCATAGTTTGGAAGGGGAGCAGCTGAATTGCATGACCTGAGGTACCCTCAATGTACCTTAGGTATTAATTAAAGGTGCTTTAAAGAACCCTTATACTGATGGGGTAGGTAAGGCTAAGAGGTCCTTATGAGGGATGAGAGGGAGAGTCTGAGATTATGAAAATTTGTTTGGGACTAATGTATCTTCTAATTTTATTATAAATTTTTTTAAGGAATGTACATGGTTCATGTTATGCCTTCATTTGAAATAGGAAAAAATATATCCTGCCTGGTGTAACTGTATATTAGGACTGCTTTAGGAATTACTAGTAACACATGTGACTAGTTTTTTAGGGTTGCTGATAGGTTTGGATCGTGCTATTAGATAGCCTGACCAAAGAAGCTGATCCAGTAATATAATGTCAAGTTTCTACCACTTTGCAATACTTCTGACTTCCCTTGCTCATTTACATTATTCACTGTTCTTAAAGTCAAATAATATACCTTAGGTTCAAGTTTATTACTGCTCAGTAAAACTAGAGAGTAGACAGATATTTTTCATCAAAGTATCGCAGGAGGGAATTCCAGAAAAGGCAGACAGATGAATGAACTGTAAGTATTTTTACACTCCAGTTTATCTGGTACTCCTGTCATTTTCAGTTTGAATGGTTGAAATTAGACTAAATTTCATAGGACAACATTAGTGGTTTTAAGGTTACAGTATGTAAGCTAACAAGAAATGTATGGAAAGTATGTTCGAAATCATCTGTAGGAATCTGTTATGCATATCAACGAGAACATTAGAGCTCAGTTCCTTGCTGATATACAAAAGAAAAAATAATTTTAATTTATAATTGAAGAGGATAGATGGAGAACATTCTAATTTTTTTCATTGTGTATATTTTTTCAAATAATTCGATCAGATGAAGGAGAATTTTAAAAGTTGGATGACAGTACCAACAGAATAGAATAATAAAAGGCACTGAGATGGAAGAGTAGTTGGAGCTGGAAATGCATGATGATGGTGGCTGTTAAAAACTGAGTTTGAGGAAAGTGGATAGCAAATGTGAAAAGCACTGTTGGGTAGTTTTAAGAGATGGCAGCTGCAAACCAGAATCACATCAAATAGAGCAAGGAATTTCAGGAATTCACTCTTCCTTTTGCTGCAAGGTAAGAGTAGCTGCGGATAAATTTATTCAGACACTTTTATCTAAGAGTTCAATGGTTTGTAGGCCCTCTCCTACAGGAGGAGGAGATTTTAGAAAATATGCAAATCATTCTATTGATTCATGCAAATGCAAAGACTGTAGGTGGTCCATATAACCTAAGCTGAAAAGTGTTTACTGTTTTTAAAATCTGAGATTCACCATCTCCCCAAAGAATCTACTCCAGTGTTTATCTATATGTTGTAATTGAAAAAGTTTTATGCTACTGATATACTTCTCACTAACTTTATTCATTTCCATTTGTTAATTCAATGTCAACATGGAAAAGGGATTAGTATTTATATGACTTGCTAGCATTTTCATGTCACCAATTATTTTCTCTTTTCTGGGCTAAGCAGCTACAACAAATTATTACTCCTAGATAGACTTTGATAAAAAATACTAAGTAATAATTAGACAAGAAGTAATAGAAAGGTATCATTATAAAGAAGACATGCAAGATTGTCAACTTTAGTAAATAAGGTGTGCAGATCAGCCAAATCTTTCTGTAATGCGATCAGTATAAGGGATGAAACTGAAGCGCCTTACTAAAATTTGTCCAGAAAGTAAGGTTAGTTGAAACAGTATACTCATAATTTTCTCTTTAGAATGTTAGTAGTCTCACACAAAATCCTTTTTATTAAAACTAAATCCTTTTCATTTAATTAAAAATGTGGTCCCAGGCATTGTTGCTCCTTTTCCTGGAATTGATTTGTCATCAGGGAGATTGTTTTGTCAAGGTAATGTCATGCTATTTTTAGTTGCCAGTGTTCTTAACTCATGATGAGCAATTAAGAAATGTAACACAAAATAAAATAATAAGCTCTTTCTGCCTATCTATGTGGATCACAGCAAACCTTTTCAAATTAAGTTATCTTAAGATGAAAATCTTACTGGTGTGTTTTGCAGGAAAGCACCTGCTCTGTCTTTTTATACGCTACTGAAAGAACTTAGAAGTTATGGAGAAGGATTCTGGGCCATTCCCTTATGCCTGTTTTAGCAGTGAGTTCCTGGGTGTTCAGCTGTTCTTCAGGGACCTTCCTTTGACTTTTGGTTGTAAAATTAGAAAAGGCACATGCTGCAGACAGGAGTGAATATACACACATCCTGAGGAAATTATTATGTTGTTTCCAGAGTGAGCAATATCAATGCATATTTTTTCTGTATATCCCATAATTCAATATAAAATTGTAAGCAAAAGTTTCTTGTTTTCATAAACTATTTTGTGTTTGGGCTGAGGAGGATAATTTAATTTTGCTTGAGTGCTGTAGTACATTGTCTTATATTTTACTAAGGAGTCTGTGAAGAAGTATGATGTGCTGAAAATTAATGGAAAACTTGAAGATGAAAACTGACAGCGTTATACTGAACTTTACAAAGTTGTATTAGTTCATTTAGGTAAAATAATTACTAGCAATGTTACTTGACTCTGTCACTTGGTCTGTTGCCAATTGCAGATAGCTCTGTAAAAGTCAGGAGCGTTAGACGGGCATCAGGAAAGCATAGCTTTGTTCTGCAGTTGTACCAACTAAATTTGCCTCCTAATTTTGTATGTGAATGTGACAGAAATTAAAATGAGGAGCTTTACTTTATTTCACACTGGAAATCCGTCTCTAGATTAGTTTCTAAACTAAATTTTGAATTAAAAACTGCCAAGTCACAGCATTTAAATATATCTTTAAATTTTAAGTAAGTTTCAGTCAAAGAGGAAAATAACAACATAAACTTTTAAGCCCCATTCTTTATAACATGATGCAGAGAAGTGAAAGAATCCAAAGAAAAAAAAACTCTCATTCTGAGAAAAATCTTTACTAAAAGACACGGCTGTACCAATTTAATACTGATTGATCTGGTTTTGTTCTTGCTTTTTTCTTCTGATGTTGGAATTTTTTTGATGGATGGTAAGGAAACCTGTTTATTTTACCCCAAATTAGTCTAAAAGCTTGTCAAGGTTCCCCAGTGTGGTAGGGAGATTACATAGAAGGACTTAGTTGTAGAAAGCATTTGCAGAACAGATGAGTCATGATGCATTTGTTTAATTAGGTTAGAAATCAAAGGGTAGTATTCTAATGCCAGCTTGTGATCTGTCAGACTTTAAAGAATAACAGAAGATGATGTAATAAAAGTCAGGAAAGGGAAATAAGGACAGACATTTGAAGTATTCTTGGGTTTTTTTCTGAAAAGCAGGGTACTTGCAAATTATAAGGTGTAGGTTAAGCAGCAGTTTAAGAAATCTTGGAAGATAGCTTTATTTTACTTTGTTTGACAGGGTTCATTTTTTTTTTTAGATCAGATTTATATTTTACTTATTTTAAAATTGAACAAAGAGGATTCTGATTATTGATGTAATTCAAAGAGAGCTTAATGTGTATGAGCCCAGGGTCATCGAAGCATTTTCAGAAGCAATGTGAGAGGTGCATATCAAAGTGAAGAAGGGAGTCCACTCCACGTGTAGACTGTAGAAATGAAGACAGAAACAAAGGCAGTAAAGCAAAGTAATCCAAAATAATTTCATCACATGCTGAAGTTGAGGAGTTTTTTGTGAGTGGAAAGACAAATATGGTTTAATCCATTCAGCAGAGTCAGAATTAAGAATTAAAAGAAAAGTACTTGGCAAAGCCCCAAGAAGCTCCAGGATTTGACACTGAAACACTTCGGGAGCAGAAAGTTCTCTGTGTGTGTGTGCGTATAGGAGAAACAGTTAGCTAAGAATTTAGATGTAGGAGGTTGAGTGGTGAAATAGGTTTTAAATGTGAATAATGTAAGAAGACACAAGAAATGGTCACAACGTCATCCTCAGCTATCAGGCCATAACTGTCTACAAAATTCAGTGAGAAAGGGGTTGTTCCTTCTTCCCCTCCTTCACTCACTCCAGGTGCACAAAACCTCAGAAAAATATCTGTAAGTAATGATGTAATGATCCCATAGATTTTTATGGACCCAAGTCTTTGGGCTGTGACAGCAGATTACATGGCACTTCTCCTACAGGCAAAGCAGGTCTTCACCTATCCTTCACTAGTGCCTTGTTCCAGTGATCCAGCTGGCTGCCCTTCCTCTCTGGGAAGGAAACCAATTTCACTCTGCCTGCATTTCCTGCAGCACTAACTGAAAATGCTGACAGCAAAAGTTCCCCAGTGGTGCACCATGCCGTATCAAGGGAGAGTGAGGTAATTTAGAAGATAATTGCCATCAAAAACTTTATTGGTGCTATGACTCAAAGGCTTTCTAAACTGGGATGCATTTACCAAAGCATCTTGCATTTAAAAGATGACTATAGATACTGTGAGAAAATAATTTTTTTCTCACTGTGGGACTCACTGGGTTAATAAATAAAAGCCACTTGTGATAAGAACAAGTATGTTATGCTCTCTGTCCCTTTCAAGATGTTTGACATCTTTGATTCTAGTTTAGTTTTGGTGATTTAATTGTGGTATTTGTTCCCCAAGGTATATATTTGATAGGCATCTGTGTTAACAATTTTGCTAGATGTTCATGCCTGTTCCAGTAAAGAAGATTTTAACTGCTTATTCCCTTCTGACCTGTGTGACTAAACCATAGTTAAAGGAGCAAACTCCACTGCATTGAATGAAAATTGCTTTTACTAAATGGTACACGTGGCTTTTCTATAGTTTTGCTTTAGTACTATATCACTGATACACAATTAAAAAGCCTAACCATAACCACCTTAATTTTCTTTTATGTTGTACTGTTCAGAATATGTATTAAAGGAGTATAAACAGACACTGTCATATCAAGTTTATTTTTTTACTCTAGACTTCATAAAATTTGGTTCTCTCTAGAAGTGAATTTGAGGGAATTCAACAGTACAGGTGAGCTTCCAGTAAAACAAAATATAAAAAAAAAAAAAAAGACCACTGTAGCAGTTTTTTTGAACAAAGAAAATTTACATGCCCAAATGAATACATATTAATTGCACTGAAATACAGTTTGAAAATGCCAAGTGAGTGGAATGTCTTCAAAGGATGCAATACTAATGAACTTCTAAATATTGGGTGATAAGGTCCTTCCTGAGCCTACTTTTCTCCAGGCTGAACAACCTCAGCACCCTCAGCCCCCTTGTGCTCCAGACCCTTTACCAGCTGTTGCCCTTCTCTGGACTTGCCTCAGCCCCTCGCTGTCTTTCCTGCAGTGCGAGGCCCAGAGCTGGACACAGCTCCTGAGGTGTGGCCTCACCGGTGCCGAGTACACAGAGATGATCCTTTCCCTGGTCCTGCTGGCCACACTATTCCTGTTACGAGCCAGGATGCCATTGGCCTCCTTGGCCACTTTGGCACATGCTAGCTCATGGTGGGCTGGCTGTTGATCAGCAACCTCAGGTCCGTTTCCAGTGAACGGCTTTACAGCTGCTCTGCTCCCTGCCTGTAGCACTGCATGGGGTTGTTGTGACCCAAGTGCAGGACAAGGCATTTGGCCTTGTTGAACCTCATACAATTGGCCTCAGCCTGTGGATCCAGCCTGTCCAGATCCTTCTGCAGAGCCCCCCTACCCTCTGGAAGATCAATGTTCACACCCAACTTAGTGTCATCTGTGAGCTTCCTGAGGATGCACTCAGTTCCCTTGTCCAGATCATAGATCAAGATATTAAACAGGACTGGCTCCAAAGCTGAGACCTTAGTGACATTAGTGACCAGACACCAGCTAGATTTGACTTCATTTACTGTGCTCTTTGGGCTCAGCCAATCCAGCCTGTCTTTTACCAGGTAGTCCAAGCTAAGAGCAGCCAGTTTCTCCAGTAGAATGCTGTGGGAAGTGATGTCAAAAGCTTGAGTAAAGTCTAGCTAGACAGCCTCCATAGCCTTTCCAGCATCCACCAAGCAAGTTACCTTGTCATAGGCGATCAGGTTGGTCAAGCAGCACTGCCAGGCTGGCTGGACCTCTTCCCCTGCTGTCCTGCATGCGCTCTGTGATGGCACGAAGATGTTCTGCTGCATGACCTTCCACAGCAGCAAGGTCAGGCTGACAGGCTTGAAGTTGCATGAATCCTCTTTTTGATCCTTCTTGTAGACAGCTGTCATATTTGCTAACTTCCGGTGAGGCGAGGCCTCTGTAGTTAACCAGGACTGCTGATAAATGATGCAAAGTGGCCTGGTGAGCACTTCCACCGGTTCCCTCAGTACCTTTGGGTGGATTCCATGCAGCCCTCTCAACTCGTGTCTAAATGGTGTAAGTATTTAAGTGACCATTTCCCCTTGGATTATGAGGGCTTCATTCTGCTCCCCATCTGTCTTCCAGCTCAGGGCGCTGGGTACCCAGAGAAAACTGGTCTTGCTATTAAAGACCGAGGCAAAGCAGGTATGAAGTACCCCAGCCTTCTCCTCATTCTTTTTCACCATGTTTTCCCCCACATCCAATAAAATATGGAGATTCTATTTAGCTCTCCTTTTGTTGCTAATATAGTTCTAAAAACATTTTTTGTTGTCTTTTATGCCAGTAACCACATTAGGTTCTAGTTGGGCTTTGGCCCTTCTGATTTTCTCCCTGCATAACCTCACAATACCCTTGAAGCCTTCCTGAGTTGCCTGGCCCTTCTTCCAAGGATGATGCACTCTCGCCCTGAGTTCCAGCCAAAGCTCTATTCATCCAGGCTGATGATCTTCCCTGCCAGCTTGTCTTCTGGCACATGAGAATGGCCTGCTTCAGCACGTTGAAAAATTCCTTCTTGAAGCATGTCCAGCCTTCCTGGACTCCTTCACCCTTCAGGACTGCATCCTAAGGGTCTTTCTCAACCAGCATCATAAATAGGCCAAAGTCTGCCCTCTGGGAGTCCAGCATAGCAGTTCTGCTGGCCCCCCTCGTTATTTCTCCAGGAATCAAAACCTATCATTTTGCGATTGCTGTGCCCAAGACAACCTCCAATCGCCACGTCACACACCAGTCCTTCTCTGTTCAGAAAAACAGCTCTGGTGGGGTGCCCTCCCTAGGTGGCTCATTTACCAGATGTGCACTTCAGTTGTTGGGCTATTGATCCTGCCACTTTTTTAGGGGGAGGAGCCCATTGCATTTAGAGTTCCATCATCACCGTATTTTTTATTCAGTTTTATCACTGAATTTTTTATTCAGTTGTAGTAAATCTTTCCTGTCATTGCTAGTATGCTATTTCATTGTTTTCATCACAGTTTCTCCTGTCTTTTTGTGGCATAAATGTATGAAACCATGCTTCCATGGAAGGGGAATAAAAACATCTCTTATAATCTCTTGCCTTCTTCAAAAATGAAACTTTTGCTGCCCTAAAGGAGTGAAATCCTATAGGATATGCCATGTAATTTTAATATAAACCAGGGGATTTTGTTAGTAGTATTACTGGTCCTGGAGACTCCAGTACACTACTAAGAAGTATAGCACTTCTGGTTTTGGGAAACTTGATGTCAAGATGAGTTTCAAATTGCCTTCCTTTCTGCAACAGGCTGAATTGTGCAATGATAAACATTAATGGACATATTTTTCTGTCAGCTCAAATATGAGCTACTGATAAAAACAAAAAAAAATACAAACTGAAAATTTGATTTGGAACATTTAAAATCTTTTATAATCCATCTGTGAAAAAGTTAGTAATTTCTTCAGTGTTATGCCTTTCTGACAAAATCAGAATTTAAAATAAAAAAGAAAGGATGCTGTGTTTGTCTTTGTAATGGATAACAAACACTGAAAGAGAGGGATGATCTCTGAAATCAAGGAAGCTTGAAGGATATGACTAGCAGAAATAGCAGTTTTGGTATTAGGTAAACAAAAGTCCCAAATCAGAATTGTGGTCCATTGTGCTAATTGTTTTGCAAACAAAATGAAGATGTATTATTCATTAGCTAATGTGTTAGATCTTAGAGGTTTTTGAATAGGACAGTGACACAAAAGTACAGCTGTTAGCTGCAACCTTAGCTGACCTTAACTAAAATTGTTCTCTATCCTGGTTATAAACCTCTGCAATTCCATTAGTGTCAGTGAGTTTCTACAGCTTTTGCGGGAACCTAACCTGGAATTAAGAGTTGGTGCAGGGCTGTTGATTCTGTTCCTCTGTCCTTCCTGTTGGTAGGGTGCATTGTGACTCACTGTGTAGCCTACCTTATTTTGACAAGATCCTTTGCTCTCATTAGTGCCATACAGAAAATGATCCAGTTGGGTTCTCAGATTACATCCACTGTTTTTGTAGCTAAAGCTGTATTTGTGAAGTATGAGGTATTGTCTGCTGTCCTATATGTTAACGTTTGGCTTCTCTTCCCTTCTGCCTGCTCTTGTAAATCAATTTTATTTGATCTATAACAGAAGTGTCTCATAACTTAAATGTCTTTTCAAATAGCCTTTGAAAAACAATTTTAATAAAATTTCCTGTAGCACTGAACCTTCTTAAAATACAAAGCTATTGTACATCAAGGAGAATTTTGCTGTATACATTCATGCATCTAGAGACAGGAGAGAGCATGCTGTAACTAACTTGTTTGACCTGAAATGTATACAAGGAATGGAAAATTTGGCTGCATGTGTAATGACCTGGTAGTCCAGGTAATTTCCTTTATGCCTCAAGTTAGGTAACTGACATTCATAACGCATAGAATCTTGCTTGTTGAGCAGTCTAGCATTATATTTGCAGAACTACTGCTATACTAACTGGTATTACATTCACGTTCAGTGATTTATTTGATCTAGGAAGCCAAAAAATTTCTGCTTTTCTAAAAGGATGTTTTCTAGGGCTCCAGATGATCAAATGATCTACATGTTCTAGTTTCCCTCTATTACATTTGTGATGAACACATGATCATTTGCAATATATGTGTGTATATATATGTATATGTGGTGGGGCATTATGTATATATAGTATATATATCAGCATATATTGGGACATGATTTTCACTTTGGTCTATAACGACAACATTGGACTGTGACTTGAACAACCTGTTTTAGAAACCTCACAAATAAATCACTGATGATACTTGTGGAAGTTACCACCTTCCTTAGATAAAAGTGTATTTATAAAGTACCAGTTTGTATAGAGTAAGCTTTGGATCTGTCCCACTGTCAAAGAGAGCATAAAATAATAAGCTAAAATTTGCAATGGCTGCCTGACACACACAAGGGTATTTTAATTAACCTGCATGCCGAAATTAACCCTTAGAGTACTGCTTCAAATTCTTCAATTTATTTTGTTATTTAATTTTACCAGTGGGCTATGCTGCTTTTCTACTCAGTTCATAGTACTGTACATAAAGTACATTAAATAGCCATACAAAAAAAAAGAAGTGAGAAAAAGAAAAAAAAAAAATCCAATCAACTTCTTATAAACAAGGGATTCTACAAGACTAAGTACTCCAGGTTGCTAATGGGTAATGTATTCCTAAGCAACTACTTTTTTGTTAAAGGTTTTATATTATGACCTGAATTAAAAGCATGTTATGTTTCACTGTACCTGTGTGCTTGTTAGGTTTCTTCCTAAAGTATCATGGGTGTGTCTCCTTTAGAAAGAAGTCAGTTCTTTAAGGGTTAATGTGGGGTTAAGCAATCCTGAGGTATTCTCCTGCTTGTCCTCTCCTAAAGGTATCTGCATGTTAATTCTCAAATATTACCTGAACAGGTGAATATAAACACTGTATGAATGACTAACTGAATGAAATAATTCTTCTGAAATGCTTGCTTGTATCTTGTAAACAACTGGAAAACAGAAACATGATTCCTGAATCAAGGTCTTTAATGAAATGCATACAGTTCTCAGCAGAGTAGAAACTCCTATACTGACAATTCTGATTTCTCTTTCTTTCAAATAGCCCAATAGAATCCTGCCAGAATTTCTACAAAGATTTCACATTACAGATCGACATGGCTTTCAATGTGTTCTTCCTACTCTACTTTGGCTTGCGTGTAAGTAGTGTGTCTTTGGTAGCAGGAGGCAGGGAGGGAATATAGCTATTATATATGGTGATTGAAATAGAGGTTGTGTTTTCTTTGAAAGAAACACAATTAATATAATCTTTAACTCAAAAAATATGAGCACTATTTTGAAATGTGTCAGAGTTTTAAGACTTAGATAAGTAAAACTGCTCGTTAAATACCTTCATGATACAGGTTTTTTCCCTTTATTTGTATATTTATATTTCATATTTATATAAGGCAAATATTTTAATTAATTTTTAAATATTAATCAAATGTAAATAGTAATTTGATCTTATTTTAGCACATAGGCAAGTTCTAACTATGATGTCCTTGGCATCTAAGCTTGCCGGTTTCCTTGGGCTGATTTTGTAGTCAGGAGAGAGAAATGTCAACATCCATGGCACAATTCAAAAGATTGAAGTGCAGCTGCAGTCCTGAACTATGCCTTGTAGGAGTCATCCTGCTGATCTCCTCTGGACAGATAATAATGTGACTTTGTAAATTGTCCTGTATTTAGAAATCTGTGAGCAGAAAATATGTGATAAACTACTGCCAGCGTATTTGGTGTGCTAGAACAAAGGTGATACACTTCAAAATACGTCATATTTGCCTACAGTTTTCTAATATTACTGATACATTGTCAATAAATGTGGAAAAAATATATTACAACTGATCCCATAGATGATCTATCTCTTCAGTTAGACCTTTCATTTTAATCTCAGTGTGATTATCAAGCAATGCACAATACAGACTTCTTTCTAGTGAGACATGTTGTTTTGTCTGGACTGACATAAAACATCAGTTACTACACTAACTCTTGAGTTTAATATTTTAGAACTGATACCTGCAATCAGTATGAGAATAACCTGATTCTTTCATCTCTTCCCCTCTTTTTTTTTTTTTCCCCCCAGTTTATAGCAGCCAATGACAAGCTATGGTTTTGGTTAGAAGTTAACTCAGTGGTAGATTTCTTCACGGTCCCTCCAGTGTTTGTGTCAGTATATTTAAACAGAAGTTGGCTTGGTAAGTACAATAGTTTTACCTTTAAAATGCTTGTTATAAAATTACTTCAACTTTGCATATTTTGGTGGAGAATTTTTTCATCTTGTGTCATTGTGTAAATAGAAGATTGTTACCAAAGTTGTTTTTGAAGTGAGTTTTAAGCAGAAACGTGGATTTTGTCAGAAAAAGCACTTACTGTTTTGTTTTCTGTTAATCTTCTTCTCTAAGTGGTGGAGAACTCCATTTTGGAAGTACTGTGTAACATGAGGCTGCTTTTATCAAACAGGGAATTTGATTTATTGTCTTAGCTTGCAACCTGAACAGGTGATCCAGACAATTCATTCACTGAACTGGATTGCCATGAGTCATTGTCAGCAATGAACTCAGTACATTTTCATTGCATTCTTTGAGCCAATGTGGCTAAATTTTAAATCTGCTGAAGCGACTGATTTGGGAGATACATTTAGACACTTAATATTTTTGTTGGACTGCTAGGAATGCATTAGAAAAGGTATGCCACATGTAAGAGGGAATACAAAATGAAACAGAGAGGATACTCAATTAAAGAACATCCATAATGTGGCAAATGGAGTTTCTTGTACAAGTGTTATATGCTCTCTCATTAGGAAAAATGAAGGTTGAATGTTGTGATTTTTTATTCAGAGAAGACTTCCTAAAAATGGCATACTTTGTGGATGGCATGTCTTTAGACAACATATGAAAACTCATGGTTTGGCAATTCATTCCTCCAAAAATACAGGCACTCATTGTCTCTGAAAACTGGGGAGAGTGGTTATCTTAAATGTTTCATATGGAGAAGGAAATAAACCAGAGGGTCTTTAATAGTCTTACAATATTTTGATCTTAATACAGAAGTGCAAAGATACAAAAATTATTGATGAATTTCTGTTTCATGGAAATAGATCAATAAATTTATAACTGCAGTAAAGGTCATATGACTATATCAGTGGTTACTAGTATGCCAGAGGAGAAGGCAGTAAAACAGCCAGAAAAGATCACTGCGCATTCTCATATGATTACTCTCTTCATCACATATCACTTCTGTCATATATGGAAAACTAATTAAGGCTTTTTGTAAGAGAAAATGTCATACGGTTCCAGATTATGATAGGAAATAAAATTTTAAAAGAAAGCATGTAAGTAAAAAACATGCTTATCCTTAAAAGAAAATTGCTGATTTCACTAGCTATAACTTAATCTCATGTTCCTTACATTATGTGAATTAAAGGGATGCATTTTCATACTTGTATGTGATGTATCAGAGTTTCCCAAAACTTTGAATTTGAAATCCTTGGAGATGAAGGCTATCTGAGGGAATAAATAGAATCACAGAATCCATTGAAAAGGAATATGAGATGAGAAAGTAGCAAGACCACAAACTCTGGGAAATGAGGCAGAGATAATTGTTTGGAATGAATACCCTTCATGAAAGTGTCTGCATAATTGACTGACTCATGGTGACACAGCAATCCAGCTGGCAGTACTGACAGGGATAATGAGAGAGTTTGCACATTTAGCAGTTTCTGCTGCATAGATTTTATAAGTTTTATGTCAGTTTGCAGGTAGAGTTAAGCACTCATAGGGTTGAAAGGATATCCATATCTCTTAATTCCACCAACATCACTTTACCTTGATTTCTTGTTTATAGCCCCACTTTGCCCGTTTCCTCATGGAATGCTCCTGAGACATTTATCACCTGCTGAGGCAAAAAACTGAGGTGTTTTTTTAATGTAGTCATCTTAGGAGTAACATATTTACAAGGCTTTAGCTTTGCACCTGTTTCCAAAGGGGTTTTCATTTTAAATAAATCATCCTTAGTGAAATCATTCACTTATTCCAAAATGTGAATTATTTGGATTCCTAACATAGCTTTAATTTATATCAGCAAGGTATTTTGAGAAGCTGCAATGAAAGAATTTTTAAGTAAATATATCGAAGTGTATTAATGAAAAGTGTATATTCCTTTACACCTTTGAAAGAGATGGCCAAATTTACTGTCTGTGGAGCTCAAATACTTTGGACATACTTGTAGATAATACAGTGGTAGGACTGAGTGTGTGAGTAGGGGGGAAGGGAGCGTGTTTAGATCATATTATTTACAGTTTCAGGTTAGGTGCCTACTTTTCCTTTCTCTTACATACAAATTTTGTAATTGAGAGAGATATCCCTCTGCTGAGGGGGATTCAGAACATGTGAGTTGTGGGTTTTGCACAGTTGTCCCTATGTGTAGGTAGGATTAGCAGGGAGGTTTGCCTTTTAGTGAGGCAAGTAAATAGGGAGTGCTTAAGGTTAGGCAATGTGAAAATCATTCAATGTTGGCACATTTTAAGAATTTCTTGATGATTTAGCAGGTTTCCTTTGTATGCTTTAGATTTCAAGATCATTTAGGAGCTGAAATATAATGCACCATCTGGAATGTATTTTGCATCAGGGTCTTTCCAGTTTATTTCATTATTGATTCGTGTCAATCAGCTGTAATGAGTTCATTGAAGTAGTTGGCAGAATCGAAGTCCCCAGTGTGGCTCCCTGGATGCCCAGTTCCATAAGAGCTGTCCTGATTTAGCTGACTAACTAGTATCAGTGTAAGTTTCATAGACACACAGTTTAAGCAGTATTTTAAAGAAACCAAACTATCCCAAATAAAAAATAAACTTTGCCTTTGGAGCAGTTAGTGCTTACAGAAAGATGTGAAACATAGAAGAGGACATGCTCTGAATGTATCATCTGTTCGTGTACTATAGTGGAAAGCCAGTGGGTTTTTTCTGTTCTTGTGCTAGTTCAGAAATGCCATCATTCACCTATTTCACAGCTCTTAGTATGTGAAGCCTTCTCCTTTCCGTGCTACTCTTTTGTATTCAGCTGTTCATAACTTATTTTTGTATCTTGAAATGCTGTTTACGAATTAAATTTTCAATTAGTATTCATAAAGGATGTTGTTTCAAATCTAGTCTTCCACCTAGATTCCAGTTTGCAGACAACATTTGGTGTTGAAAGGCAGATCAGATTATGCTTTTCCATCAAAAGGTTTCTAGGAATGCCATTATGATTAATGTCTAGAGTTAAGCTGAAGGCAAAAAAATACTTTAAACCTGCAAAATATCAAATTTTTAGATTTCGTAAATCCTTCAGAAAGGATTTCTGTGGTATCATTTTTGCTTGCACAGGATAGCATAGGAAAAGGAAGCACATGAAAAGAATACATTTGGCATATGGAAATATCTACATATTATTGAAAGATTGGGGGAAGTACAGATAGGAAAGAAACTTTAAATAAATCTGTAATTCAGTGATATACAGTGCTTTATCATGCTGTATAAAAATTTCTTACGCTCTGACTTGAAAACTGTACAGATATGAATGTCTGTGTGTTTTTGGACATTCATTTTCGTCTAGATCCCCATGACATTTTTCCAGCACTGTTTTACGAACAGTAACATTTGTGTATATACTTGCTCATAAACTAAAGCTCTGCTTTATAAAACCATATGTATTGCTTGCACAACTCTACACAAGAAACTTTCTGATAGTGGTAGGACAGTTCTCCAAGTGCAGGATTCTGCAGAGTGGAGAAAATCTTCCCAAGGGAAGAATGATTTACAGGTGATTTTGACAGTGAATTTCAACCAAATTATTTCAGTGCTGGGTTTATATATTTTGTTTATAGTCCTAACTGAAGATAGGCTAAAAGGGTTGTTGGACAGAAAAGAATTTGCAATGGGAGAAATAATGCCATGGTAAAATTTTTTATTGTTTTGTTTTTTTACTGCAAAGTTGTCATAATCTGAGTATCCTAACTAAGTTTCAGATTCAGGTCTTCTTTCCTTTGGATAGCTTGCACTCTGACAAATCGGAGAGTCCTGCAACAAGTGAATGTCTTCCAGTTTTATTTAGTAAAGATTTAAAAACACCTTCCACACCACTTAAATGTGTTATTCTATCTTCTGTGATAGCAAAGCCAGTTCAAATAACTGAAATTACTTTTATCTTGTATTTGTATGTTTATGAAAAAGGAAATACTGATTTTATGAGCTGACCGTATTGGACTAAATTGCCTTGACAGAATGGTATTGTTAGAGGGGGTTGTAACATTAAAAATATGATCTTGGCTTCACATTTGTAAGAATATGTGAATGAGGAACAATCAGCCTTAGATTGTGAAATTAATACAGTGATATTAATATAACCTAGTATATTAATTTGATAGTGTCTCGTATTATTGAATCACAGAAATTAAAGATAAAAAAGTTCTTTTAAACATTCCTTTTCCCAACTGTATGCTTATCTATTCTACTGTACAGAATATAAAGTGATAGAAACTGATTCCTAGTAAATGGAGTATCAGGAGGATTTTTTCCTTCATCCTTATTCCCTGACATCCCTTTTAGTCTAGGTTGCTGGTGATGCTGCACTGTTTTTTTCAGAAAATAACTTGAGATCTAAAGTGGGGGAAAGAAGGCAGACAACAGATGCAAATACAGGCACGTGCAAAGCACAGAGAACAAATCCCCTCAGGTGGTGATTAGCGTAGTTAGGAAAGGGGATCTTTTTTTCCAGTGCTTGCTCAAATTCTGTCCAGGTCCTGTTACAGACCTGTCAATTAATTTTGGATGAAACCTGTGGTTTCAGTATCAATTCCTGGTCTGAGAAGAGTGTTTCCAACAACTCTGGTGGAAATTCAGCTATTTTGGTGAATCAGAGAATGAAATTGGTTTCACACCATGGAGAGAGATAGATGACTTGGGAGAAAAAGTGGATGTGTCTTACTAAGTTAAGGTGCTGGTGTGAAGCCTCCTGCCCATCCAGCAGGTGGTCATCAAGATGAAGCTTTAGATAAAAATCTGTACATGAAAACGACATTTGTTTTAATGTCATGTGGACTTTGTTACCATAATCTCTACAGAACAGCTCAGCCTGAAACTGTATTTGAATCTCTAGAACACTTTATTCCTTTAGGAAAACTTAAGATATTTTAATGGAATTTAGTCACACTGATGCAAAGAAGTCCTCTGATAACTGGGTTGTAGGAATACCACTTTGACTTTGCAATCATTTACTAGATTTTGATGCATCCACAGGTCTTAAAGCTCTCCCTCGCTTTGCACCTTAAATTTGCAGTCATTTGCAATGTATTTATTGGTAAGTGTTGTGCATTTCTGCCACCTATTGGTGGAATCTTTGAATGCACATCCAAATTCTACAATATTTCTTACAAAACTAGTGTCTTTTATACAGCTTTGATGTGGGTTTTTTTGGTCATTTTATTTACATTACGCATTATTTTTTATATAATGGAAGCTAAATTCTCTAAAATTTCCCAGAATAATTTTATGTATACATGCAAGTGTACTGCTTTTATGTGTGGTAACATTTCTTTCTACACTTCAAATGCCTTCAAATGGTATCAATGAATTTAATGAAGAGTTTTGAATGCTGAATATGCTTGGTGATTTGTCAATAATCTGTCATTGAATGGACTGTATCACATTTGCATTGTATCGAAGACAGCATTTTTTATTTTCTAGGTTCCTTAATCAGTTCAGGTTTCACAGAGCATGTAACACATTTTGACAGGGTTCCAGTTAAAGTAATACTTGCTTCCCAAGAGGCATTTGAGTTGCTACAATAGTAATAACAGAAGGTAACCTTGTGACAAATATATATTTGCCAAAATCCGTGACAGATTTTTATGGATTTTGTTGCATTCATTTGTCAAGGTATTCTTCTCCTCTCTCCTCCACCGATGAGGAGTCAAATAAATCAGCCAAAAGACACTGGAGGAGAGGAGAAAACACAGGGACAGCAATAGTTTCAAGTGTCTGTCATCTGACATTCTTAGAAACTGTGTTCTTGCTTCCCTTCCTCTGTGAGCTCAAAGCAAACTCGATAATTTAACTCAACTGTTCCCAGTCTATCACTGTCTGTGAGTGGTACTTAATATTGCACAGGAAAATGACCCTAAAAACATTCTGCTTTCTATTCTGCTCTGATGGAGAGGGATGATGGGCAGGGGGATATCTTGATTTTTTTCATGTGAATGAGTGGCAGGCTTATCCCAAAAGTAGTCCTAGTTTCTGAATTTTGAGAAGCTGTTGCAAGTTAATGCTATAGCTGATATCAGTTATATAGCTTTAAAAAGTGCTTCCTTGTGTATTTGCCAGGCTGAAATTTGACCTCTTTCATCTATAACCTGACTGAACAAGAATGTATTTTTAGTGGAAGAAAAGAAGTAATCCAGTCTTATGTTTATAGTTACCTGCCAACAAATGTTACCTATAAAGAAATGCATATTGTTTGTTGCCAACCTGCTTACACAATTCCAAGCCCTGCTTGTCACTAACTTACTCTTCATTATCAAGCATTACATCCTCTGGTATCACTGCTTAACATTATTAGGCAGAATATTAATAGAAATATTAAATAACTTCAGGTCAAGAACACATTCCTGACAAGACTCCCAGGGAAGACATGCCAGATACATTTTAAGACTCCCTGGGGTTTGGTCCATTTAATGAATGCCATGGCAATGCTGAGTAAATTACACCAGTATTTATAGCTCTATCACTCAAGCATGTCATTTAATGCAAAAACAAATAGCATATCTTGCTTTTCTAAATGTATGCATAAATATAATTACTTATCTTAACCATTTAATTACTTTGTAGTAGAATTCTTTGTTTTGTCTGAGATTAATTAATGGCTCATGGTTATTTCTTTTAAGCTTATGGAAATAACATTAACTTTTCTGGAACTTGTATAAACTATATGTGCCAGACTTGCCTAAAACCAACACTAATTAGCCCACAGAGTGAGTTTTAAAAACTATTAGATGCAAGTTACCCATACATGATGACTTAGAAATGTCTTGCTTAATGGATGTGTTTATTCGCATTGTCCTTAGTCACATTAGGAAGGCAAGTATGCAATCGTTACACAATTGGCTTTTTCTAAGTTATAAAATAAAATATGTATGGGACACTTGTGCATTTTCTCCATCATTACTAAAATGCCCACCATATTTCTAGTCATGCGATACTGCAATTAAAATGTCTTGCAATGCAATAAGTCTGTGGTCGGTAAATGTATTTCATAAACATTTTTTTCTTTTTGGATTCTGATGTTTTTAAACAGAAAATATATATTACTTTTTTGGACTGGGGGTTTTTTTGGTTGGTTTTTTTTTTTTTTTTTCCATGAACAGTAAATGTAATTAGTATTTTCATTTAAGTGACCTAAATTTGAATGCCTAGTAAGATTTCCTTGTCATATAACCAAACCTCCCTTCATGATACACTCTTAGTATTCTTTCATGGTTATAATATTTAGAACTTCTAAAGGCATACTCATGTTCTTCAGCATATGTTTTTCAGGTAGACGTTTCTATGCTATAAGCAAAACTGGTTTTATGTATATTTCATACAAAGGAACATAGGCAGCTAGACTTTACATTAGCTGATGTAGCCAAATTGTCTGTTGTCATCATTGGTTCGTGTTCTGTGTCATGTTTTCTCTGAACATCAATCCATAAATGTTCAAGATCATAGTCTGCCAAATCTAGTGATTCGGAAACACAGAATGTTGTTTTGATATAGATTGACTGCTGAATTCTGTGTAGTTTATAATAACTGATTATAACTGTCTTTGCTCATATTTAATTCAGTCATACTCTCTAGGATAATAATAGGATAGTAATAGCAAGTATAAAGGATTTATGCTGAAAAATAAATCTCTGCAATTTCTTTTAATAGGCAAACATTTTGCATTTTTTTTTAAGATATTGCATAATTTTCTTCTCTCCATATCCTTTTCTGTCCAGATAAAATATGTTCTCAATAGCTGGATGTTATGTGAAAAAACAGTGTATTTTCCTTTTATCTTGCTTTTTATTATCAGTTTAATAAATTTATGATTGCCCTTGGATTCTCTAATGGTTTCCGTGGTCTTTCAGACTCTGTAATTAAGTTCTTCTGCTTAAATGAAGGCTACCCAGACTGTTGAGTTTTGCCTTTGATAGAATGTGGAACAATATTTTAAAAGGAGAAAACCCATTCCCTCGAACTGCCGAGGGAACCCATAATTATTTATGCTGTCTTCTGGCATTTGTGTTTGTTTGAAGGAGGGGCAGTTATAAATGCTTCTTTTAGTGTCACATTATCATCAGTCAGATGATTTCTTGAGCTATCACAGCATGTAACTAACTTGCACACTTTCCTTAATGATAATATAAAATATTAGATTTTGTTTGTTTGTTTGTTTTTTAATTTAACTGTTTATTATCTTAAGTCAGCTGAAAGACCAGTTGAAAATAAAATTTCATTTCTTGGCTGCCAGGTGGTATGTTAACATGTATAGTTCCTTGTAGGCATTCAATCTATTCTTTATACATTATCCTAAAGTTATTCCCCTGATCGCTTCTTTAATTGATGTTTTGACTGTGTTTTTAAATATTTTGAATCTGAGTAAGCTTGTTGCTGAGTGGCATCTTCCCAACTTTGAATTTGGAATGCTTGTTGTTTACAAGCAACTTTGTAAGTAATATAATTGGTGCCTGCATAAATCCAAAACTAGAAGTCCTTAGAACATGACTGTTTCTATTTTGGTATTTTTAACAGGAGTTCAATGATTTCCGGTTACTGTTTTTGATCTTCAGCTCACTTTGTATTTCTAATTTCTGTTACACTGCTCCAAGGAACTATTTTATCTTCCAAGCCCTGGACTAAATGTACTGCAGTGTCCATGTAGGTCTCATTAATTCAGCACCAGTTGTCTAGTGTGCTCTGTGGTGCGTGAGTCTTGGTTTATGTGGAATTAGGAAAAGATGCATTATTCAGTTTAAGTAATTAAAAACCCCAAACTGCATATCCACATTCCTCCTGACTTTTTTTCAAGACTGAATTAATCAAAAGCAAATCCTGTAGAGACGGGAATTGATTTAAGCTGATGCAAAGATATTAGGGATTTCACTAGAAAGATTAGAAGTTAAGAATTCCATACAAGACTTGAGAAAGTTCTTTAAGTGGCTGGTTTTTTGAATATCAAAGGGCTCTGATGGAACTTATGTACTCAACTGAGACTGGAGGTTTATTTAAACTGGATCATTTATATTTTTCCAGTAATCTTTTGGCAATTCTTTCACTCCACTTTATATATATGAAACTAAGAAAAGTCAAGAGAGAATTTGAATAAGATTTTTCACTCTTACTGTAATTCTACACTCAAAAGGGGAAACTTCATTAATGTGGTTATTTAGATGCACTGCTTGACCATCACCTGAGAGGTCCAAACCCCTGGGATTAGATAAAATGACTTCTTGTGCTTTTGTGCTCCAGGTATCAATATGAGAAAAGCAGTTGGTCAGAGCCTGGTGCTGGTAACACCAAGGTTGTGGGTTCAGTCCCTGTATGGGCCTTGTGGGTCCCGTCCATCTTAGAATATTCTGTGAATCTGTTAAGTTTCGACCTTCCTGCTCGTGTGACATTTCACAATTAATGGATGGCTAAAAATCTGTTCCTTTTTCTATTACTCTATCTTTACAACTGCAGTAGTTTGCTATACAAAGTTAGACAGCATATAGAGGAGGAAAGTTTGGGAAGTGTTCTTACAGCTAAAATATTTAAGGCTTCTTCTGAGGTTTTGAACTGCATGATATTTATACACTCTGGCAGAGTTTCACACAATATTGACTTAAGTCAAGGGAATAGTATCCTTCGTAGTTTGTCAGATTTTGCCACTTGTTTCACATCAATTTTTTGAATACTTAACGTTCTCTAGTACATCTGTATTTATATTCTTACATTATACAGGGCTTATACTTGATTCACTGCTGACCCACAGACATTTAGCATTCATTAACCTTGTTGTCGCCTTCAGCAGTGTTTAGTGTCATACTATCTCCAATTCTAAATGAAAATAGAAACACAGCAGAGAAAATGCAATCCATAAATGGAAGGACGTATTTCTGCGCCACAAAAATGTCTCTGAAGTTATTGACTCCTCCATAGCTACTTGCACTGCTGTGGTTCACCTAATGGATTGCAAGAAAATTTGCCAATAAAGCTAATGATGCTCAGAGGCCAGGATTTACATGTTCTTTGTATCTGCATGCTTTGGGAACTTTTTGTTGCTTTTCTCAGTTTCTTCTGTTCAGGGAACTTTTTGATACGGAAACAGTGTTAAAGAAGCTGCTAGTAAACTTGGGAGTGCATTTTTGTTCCATTCAGGCATTTAGTTTTTAATTGTTTTTGGGAAAGTTGGTACGTTGTGTTTATAAATTTGTATATAATTATTAAAGATTTTTCTCTGTATCTAGTGATTTTCTCTGCTTTGATATGTATAAAGGGTTATGAAGTGAAAAAAATTACATTTTCTTCGTATTTTAGGTTTTTATCTAAGGTTTATCTTCTATCTAAGCTTAATTTTTCTTCAAAATTGCACAGTCATTTACCAGAAGTAGGTTTTCCTATGATATCTCCCCAGATGTAACATTGATTTAAAAGCTGAATATTGGAAAAGCAGCCTATTTAACTTTATAATTTCTTTTGTTTGTTGCTAGTAAATATATAACAGATGGCAGAAAAAAAACCCAGAATAATGCATCTTTTAATTTAAAAATAGCTTTAAAACTTAAAAAATGAGGGCTTCTACATAAGTAAAACTGCTATAAATCTTTCTTTCTGAAGCCGTTTTCTTGTTGCAGTTACAGGTGATTTATACAGGGAAATTATTTTGCCTTCTTTTTAAATCACCATTTATAAAGTAAGGCAGATGGAACTCTGCTGCATGGACAGGTTTAGTACACAGCATTTTGTTAAGCACTATCCTGCAAGGAGTGCTGGTTTTATTCAAAACAGGAATATTGTAGCATCACTGTGGATGTTCAGCTGAAAAGAATCAGCTGTGTATTATCTTAAGTGTGAAGTTCAATTTGAAGATGTTTTGCATGAAAGTCAGGATATCTAGTGACTATAATCTTCATAATCAAAAGGAAATTGTTGTGGTCCCAGGTGACTGAGAGCAAAATGCTTTTTGAGATTTCTGAGGTACTCAAATGCTCTCTAGTCGTTAGTTCTCCATTATCACCTAGTTACTCTGCTTCTAAGCATAAATTATCTATCAGCTTCATTGTCTTCCTAATTGCTGATTATGTTTTTCTTTGATCAACCTCTTACTCTGTGGAACATTGTGGTACAAAGCAGAGGGAGTTTTTGTGTATGGGTGAGCTCATGCTGCACTACGGAGCTCCAGTGGTTCCTTTCCAATCTGTGCACCCAGCAGTAAATGCCAGTCTCATTCATCCACACTGCAGCCCCTTGGCCGTTCAAAGTGTCATTTGCTTGAAGATGCAGAGTAATTTCAGTTGGCACTAGGGTTGGGGGTGTGGATCATACCTGCAGAGCCTAGCAGAAGGCCTTTTTTTTGCTGAGAGCTAGCTGGAGTATTAGTAGCCAGATAGAGCACTGACACTGTGTGCTGATAGCAAAGTGAGGATTATTATCACATTCTATCAGTTTGCTCAATTTTACTTAATTCTGATCTGGGATGCTTTTCTCTGAAGTTAGTCACGGGAGCCAGTGAAGTTCAAGCATGTAATGACTGCAGTGTTGTGACAGCAGAAGAAAAAGTCACAGCGGGATAAATATAAAATCCTAATGTGGTTTGAATACCTTTCACAACCTTCATATTTACTCTTTTTTTTTTTTTTTTCAAAATGCAGCCTTTGCAAATCTTTCCTATTCAACTTTCGTCTTCCCTGATACCAAAACTCTAAAGTCCTGGAGGGGTTCTTACCAATGAATGTTAAGGCTGTTGTAGATAATAGGTATAGAAGTTCAATTTTTAATTATGAGCATAAGTGATTAGTTAATTAGGTAATTAAATAAATTCCGATAATTTTATTAGTAAATATTAAAATTTGTATTGTAGCTATATAATTTATATATATATTTCTGCAATTTCATTATTTGAAATCTAGACACCTATTAAAGCATAGTTAATGAAGGGTTTCTTAATGGCTAATATGTGGTTGGGACAACACTAACTCTTAAGAAAAAGTTATTTTCATGGTGGTTAGTGTGAAGGCAATATATATCATGATGGTGTGGCAGTCAATGAACATCTGAGTCTCTACACGTAAAATATTGTGAATATGGATTCAAATGAGATGGGATACTTTGTAAAGAAAATGGTATGATTTGGGCTTTTATTATCTATTAAATTCTACATTTGGATTTTTCTGTGTTGTTTCACTTTCCTTTGTGTTGTGAGCAAAGGGTAGATACAGCATTGTAAAAGCAGAGACATCTGGAAGTATCATCTGAATCCTTTCATGTTTGCTCTTACCTGGGAAATTAATCTAGAGAAAATTGTATGTCATTGCATACGAGGCAGATCCTATAAGAAATATGTTGCATTCAGTGGAAGATAGCAAATGATCCATAGATTTGAGGAACAGCATCTCCTAGGAGAATTTCAGACACCTACTTTACTAGGCACTGGCTCTAATCTACTCTGATAGTGCACAGAAATTTCCCTCTCTTCTCTTATTGATTGGGTAACATCAGCCTATTAAGGAAAGCATTTGTGTGGACCTGAAAATGTGAGAATTTTCTTCTCAGTAGGCAAATCATAGATTTTCTGTCTGACATGAATTTGAAGAGAGGACTTTTAAATGCTACTTCCTTTACAGGCTTTATTCTTGACTCAGTCTTAGTGATGAATTGGCACTTGCAGTTCTCAGACCTCGTATTTAAACATGATGCATTACTGAGGAAGTGAAGACTATTTTTTAGTGCTGCATTGGGGTGAAATAAGGTATGGTGATACATGGTGTATGGATCTATACAACAGCTGTGTTTCCAAAAAGCAGTTAAAACACCATAATCTTTGATTTCTGTGAAATTTTATGATTAAATTCTTTATCTGACAGCTGGTCTGAAATACTCTGTTTATTGTTGGTACAATGTAAATTTACATGATGTTCAAGGAGTCATTCTGTACACTGAGTAAAAGGTTATTGCTTCACCAGCACAAGCATAAATATTTTTTGAATATTTGTCATCCTTTGGGTCAGAAAATGGAATTAATGCTCTTTTGCACCTGGATCATAATCATATACAGGATTTTGTGGTGTATCATTTTCATAACTAGTTTCTCATAATTAATTTATCTGTATGTATCTGCTCATATCCGTTCTTTAACTATTTTCTTTGGGCAAGTCGAAGGCTAAAGAGGCTCACTGAATAGGATGCATTATATCATACCAGTTGATTAGTGCTGAAATATTTGACTTCTTTTCAAGCCTTATTTCATAGTATGCTCATTGTTTCTTTGGCAGTTATGGCCTGTGCCTTGTGACTCACGGGAGCAAAGAGAGGCAAAATTGCAAGTCTTTTTTTAAATCAACGTCCTGCAGCATGAGTCAGGCTTTAGATCTGGCCTTTGCCCTTCCTTTGCAGCTATATAATTTATATGTTCTGTTCTTATCATTTGTTCTGCCCTGTGGTTACAGCGTCTCAGAATAGCCTATTCCTGATTTTAGTGCAATTGGTTCCTGATGAATGCCAGGGAAAATTATACAAGATGCTAGCTTGTCGTTTTTCAGGAAGGGAAGCTTCTTTAAATTGAGTTGTAATGGTCACTTTAGAAAGCAACCCCCAAATTTCCAGCCTTCTGTGCCACCTCTTTGCAAGGTTAGCTTGCTGAGGTGTAACCTCTTATTTCAAGGGTAATTTTCATTTCAGTAACATCATCACTGAAGTGTACAGTTAATATTTTTTCCCCAAATCAAAGAATTAAAAAAGGCATATTTTCCATCTATTTTGAATGGACCCGCAGTATCCGGAAAGGATTACACAAATGAAATATGAAAAAAATAGAAAAATAAGAGCTGAATAAATTCTTTGCCTTCTTAACTCTTTTTTACCCATGAGGTAAATATGAATGCTTTCAGCCTTTTGTTAAAAATGGCACCAACATTGCTTTGGTGGGATACTACTTCTTTTGTAATATATGATGTTTACAAGTTATTACTTTCTGGTTTTATGTAAAGATCTGCTCTTCATTCACTACTGGCTGTATCTGTGCTTGGTTTATGGAATATGACATAGTCATTGCCTGAAGTGGTGAGAAGCAGGAAAGTTAATGTTTACATATCGAGTGACTGGTTTTGTTATTGCTAATGCCCAGCTTTCTGAAAATGGTTTAATATCTTAAGACTTTGAGACTGGGAGATAAAAAAATAAATTATGCAACTACATGCATTTTCTCAGGAACTCAAGATTGGATTGTAAATTTACCTTCTAAATAATTTAGTGAGATTAATGAGTGGTAAATTTTTGGCAGAATGAGCATTATTCTGGTTTTGTCATAATCCATAGCTGTACTAAAAAGTAGTTGTTGAGCAACCTGTATAGGTTTTATATTCAGAAATAGCATCTTATTTTCTTTTTCTATGAATAGTACTTTTACCATTTCTGAAATAGCAGCAGTGAAAATTTTATGGGCCACTTTGTGTACAGCAATGGCTTTTACATTGTCATTTCAGAAGTAGCAATTTAAAAAAGAGGAAAGGTAGCATGTGGAAAATTCTGTGTTCACTTATTGTAAATTAAATTAAAGATGAATTTTCAAGGAGAGAATAGTCACAGGATATAACACAGTTATTTTTCTCTACAGCAGGTTTCTCTTTGGCACGTTTCCTTGTGTTTTGTGGTTTTTTACAGATTGTGCTTTAGAACACAACTGTAAGCAAATAGTAACCTACAAAAGCACAGCAAATCAATCACCCATGTCTAACCTGTGTTTTAAAGGACAATAATTTGATACCCACTATCTACCCAATACATTGGTTTTCCAAGGCAGGATCTAATCTTCCTTTGCTCTCCTTCAAGATGATCTAAGCAAGTGCCTAGTCCCTGCATAGCCAAAGGTAAAGTGGAGCTTAGCTGCTGACAAGTCTTGCTTTCTTCTCCTGCATATTTAAGTTTAATAGCTTCACATTTGGATGGACTTTGAAAGCAAGTTGTCATTTAATTATAGTAGTACTTCCATAAGTATATAAATCTATTTTTATGACAAGTTCAGGGCGGGTCATGGAGTGATATCCTTCAAGGTTATGCTTCTGTAGAAAGTATGAAAAACTTCACTTGTAACTAGCTCGGATTCATTGAAGGCAAAATAGGTTGCTAAAAGTCATTCTAGAGCTCTTTATAACAGAATGTATGTTGATTAGTTTGGATTAAATACTTCAGAGCAGACTGCAGACATCTCGGGTACTATTGATAACACAGGGTTTAGGAGTTTTAGATCTAGCTCAGACCTAGGCCAAGAACCGTGTCCTTCACAGGGTAGGAAGCAGTGCTATTTTACTGATGGCACCATCTTCATCTGCTTAATTGGACTCCAGGCTATCACTCAGATGCTCATCTAAGCTAGACTACCTAAAAGGTATTCTTCTTGATAACTGAAAAAAAATTAGTCTACAGAGAACAATTTTCTTTAATCTAATTTTACATCTAATATAAAAAAACGTGACCAAGTAATAGATATTATAGATGGTAGTGAACTGTAATGTCATTGAAAACAAGAAGCTGTCCTGGGTAATTGGGTTGTAGAACAAAATATTAAAAATATATTCCTCTGGAAAGCAGAAATGTCTGCACAGGAAAGTAATACCAACATCTTTGTGTGGCTGGCTATGAAGAGTGCTTCTCAGCACAATATGCCATCATGCTGTTGCTGCTCAAATTTATATGTATTCTTTTATTTTAAACTTGTGGAGCAGGTGTATTTTAGATTTAGTCCTAGTTTTTGTAATTTAATTTATGTTTTCGAAATTTGATGTATGCAACAGATAGTGCACTGACCAAAAAGAAAGAAAATTGATAAAAATCTGTCTATGCCAGGAAGCTAAGAAGTTAAAAGAATACTGTCAAATTGTTACAACCAAAGTAATAGGTCATGTAGACTAAACAGCTTGGCTCTTGCTATTTATTACTTTGGTCCTGTTTTCCTTTAGAGACGTTCTAGGCTTTCAAGGTAAATGGATTCTACACCCAAACATTTGCTGTACTAAGTATGAAGTACACTAATGATAGGTTTAAAATTGGATAATAACAAGATTATAATACTAGTCAAGAGGAAATACAGAAAGAAAGGGAAATAGTGTGCCTTATGTGGTAAAATGTAAGTAGGATGTGCTTTCAGTTTGAGCTGTACAAGATGTGATTAGTAACACAGATAAGTACTACTGCTGTTCAGATCTTTTCAATTTGAGAGGAATGATTCAAGTGCTCACATATATCATGGATGTTTGTCAGCACGCAGACATAAAGAGTCAAAACCCTTTATAGACTCAGTGGAACTTGACTGTTGTGACCAGTGGGAACATAACCAGGTTGTTTGTAAAAATATAGAGTTAAAGGTTGCAATGCAAAGGTCTCACTGAAGTAGTTTGCCTCTGCTTCACTATCTGCATATTATAATTTGAAATAGTCTACTGCTCTCCCCTTTATATTTGGCAGTCACCCCTTAATAACATTTCCAGTGCTTTGAAATCGTGCATCTTTCGTATAAGCACGTGGTGTAGCCTATTTTTATGTCTGATTTGCATTGTACTCCAGATGGCATTGGTATATTTGTGGGTCTTCTGAGGCCAAAAACCAAGGGGAAAAAAAAGGAAAAAGAAATTATAAGCATATTCCTCCAAATGAAGATAGCTTTTCAAGATGAAGTTTGTATACTATGCTCAAAGCAGGAAAATTCATGAAGAAAACCTATCATATGTAATGGAAGATCATAATTACTTTAATTTGAAGAGCTTTATCCAATTGAATGAGATGGTAGTTGACTGAACAAAATTCCAGTTTTGTGAATATTCATAGAGCAAGTCTGCTTGAGAGAGCTATGGACTCTATTTTTGTGCTCTTGCTTGATGGCTAAATTGTTTTGTTTTGAATTCTTTTTCCTTCAGTAAGATAGCTGTCATTAACTGGGGGGATTGGAGGAACGATTGTTGTGTTTATTTGTTGGAGTGTTTTTTTATTTCATCTGAGATAAATCCGGTAAGAGTTGGCTGATGATGTGACCTCTGCCTTCTGCACACTAGCTTTAACTGGAAGACAGATATATGAGCTTGCTGAAGAAACTAATACACAGTAAACAATTCCCTTTATGTACATGAATTATAAGAACTGTATTCTTTGCAAGAGTACCTGTTCATTCCAAGTGAACAGCATCATGTTTTTGGGTTTTGAATCAATGGGTGTGGTTCTTTGATGTATCTGAAAGAAGCTTATGTGGTAATATCCGGATAGAAGATGGCTTTTAAGCTCTAATACATCACGGATCAGAGGAGCATCTGCACTGCCTGCTTGCTTCTGTGATTTGTTTTGTCCATACAGTTGGTGATACTCTTAGTCTGTTTTGTCAAGCTGAGTTTTGTATTTCAATTCATTCTGTTTGTTTCAAGCTAACGGAAATGGACTAGATTATACTGAATTATCTTTTGATAACAATGGGCAAAGGTGAACTTTATCCTACATCCAGTTAAACAAATCTGCTCCCAAAGAGAAGTTCTGTTAAAGAAAGAAATCTTGAGCTGTCTCTCCGTGTTGATACCGAGTTAGCAAAAGGAAGGGTAAATATATGACCGTCTTCGCTATTAGTGAACGCTGTGACTGAAGACTGGACCACAGTACTTACGTGTAGTGCTCCTGGAGCTGAAGATACATAGTCATGATTCCCAGCAAGATTTTAGTCTACCACAACCCTTCTGGGGGCACGCGGACAGAAACGTACAAAAGTACTAGGAGGCGTAAAAAATCTCATGGAGAATTGTTCAAGAATGGATATCGTGTCAAACCTGGATATAATGTCCCTGAAAAGGAAGAGCAGCGTACTTTGCGAAACTCCTTGGTGTCTTGTTATAGGGTCGGCTCATACTGGGGTAAGGTCCAACTCTAAACGTTTTCTTCGGAACTGTAGTTTGTTATATTGTCTCTGTTCCTAGTATTACTGTATCTTCTAAAAAAGACATTCTGTTTTATTTTTCAACTTAAAAAACAAGCTGCAGTATTTCAGTTGCTTTGTAGGAAGAATTCGTCCCCAAACTTACGCGCTGCGATGTACTCCTGTCTCCCTCAGCAAAGGGCTTCTTTGTGCACCTAGAACCGAATAATTGTCTTTATTGAAGGATGGAATGTAATATTCTGCAGTGATGATGTTATCAAGAAATTTTTTTTGAAACTGCTCTCATTATTTAAAAGGTGCAATAGTAAGTTGAAATATGCAGCAGAGAGATTTATTAAGAATCTTTGATACAGCACTATTTGAAAGCAATGTACACAGTTTTTAAACAATTGTAGTTTTGCTGTCCTGGTCATAGAGCGTTGATTTTTTTCATGCTGTGGGCTCTTCTCCCCACATGTACTGTTGCTAACAGAGGTGGGGAAATGTATAAAAATATTTTGTCTGGGTTGCTTCCAAGGAATGGCAAATCCTTTTCCTCCCATTCTATTTTTCCTTGTCTTTTTTCTTTGAGTGTTCATTTTCAAGCCTGTCTGCAGGGAGCAAGATCTCAGGTAACTTTGCTGCACTTTGTATTCAAAATGGGATTGTTTTGCATCCTAAAAATTATCCCTCTATCCTGTGTCTCAGAAAATGTTCCTAAATATGGATTCTGGGGTTTTTTTCCAGTCTTCAGTAAACCATGTGGTCTTAATGAAATCTAGGGTAGAAGTTGCCATTGATAGGTTTGATGAAGATGCTGTTCTGATGAATGGGTGAATGGTTTGTCAGGAATAGAAGTGGTAAATAGAATCTCTATGTATTGAACCCTTACACCAATATTTTGAATATGCTATTGTCAACTAGAAAAAAAATAAACAGTTTAAGGCAGTAAGATGGGGATTACATATCTCATTGGTGAGAAACAATGTAATGCTTGGTGCTGTTCTTGTCCATTGACCTCTCATGTTGAATGAAAAAATAGCCCAATTCCTGTTTCTATTTATTAGAATCTCATTAAAATCATATAAGTATAGTTGTCATGATTTCCATGTCTTTCCCTTTAAAGATTTAAAATGGTGCATTTCCTTTTTTGGCGGGGAAGGGGGGTTGCAACCTACAGCTAATCCTGATTTCTGCTGTATATTAATCCAGTGGAAAGCATCAGTTCATCAGAGAGACTGCAAAACTGTCTGAAAGGCAGGAAAATACCCTATTGACTGTGAAGTCAAATAAAGCTTTAAATAATACTGTTTACTTTGCTGTAAACTCTATAGATAAAATAATTTTCTACTGTAATTGCATTGCTACTGGCACACAGTTTATTGGCCGTGTCGGTATCACTGTTCTGTTCTAAAGCATCCATTTTGCTGGGTCCTCAGTAAAGAGTCAGGAAAAAAATACTCCTGCTATATTCTAGATCTAGCCTGGTAGTTCAGCATGGTATATGGCTTCCTATTGAACAGATAGTTGATTTCTCTAGAACTGCTTTCAGGGGTTTTTGGCAATATGCAGCCTCTCTTAGTGACCATTCTTTACAGATTTTTTTATGGATTTTAGGTTGAACACCACAATATGAAATAATATTACACACATATTTTACATTTTCAGTGTATTTTGAAAGTGGTCTGTTTGTTGCACAGGCAACACAGGTAGCTAAACAAATATTTTTGCAGTAAGAAAATAATTCTGTGGTATAGTTGAAGGTTTATTTGAATCATCATACCTACAACTCAGATTATTGTATTAGAGGCAGAAACTCATGGCTAGAACACTTTGTCTCATATTGTTTAATGAACCTGGTTTATATTCATAGAAGTTTTTTTCTGGTCTTGATATCTGTCTGTGAGTCTCTTAGGTTTGTCCTGGATATTGCAGCTGAAATAAACTCCAATTCCTAAGCGTATTTTAGCTATCCATTTAGAAGCAGAATACTGAGAAACTCAAGAGGTCCTTCTTTTATTTTATCTGTATATTTTTTTCTCTGGTTAGAGAGATTTTCTGGGTAAATGAAATATTTTGGTACTTACTCTTTTGTATAATTTGTAGTATAGCAGATTATATCCTATTCTAGTTAGTTCCTATAAGAAAATTCCAATATAAAATCCTTTGCTAAGAAAAAGATGAGTTACATGATGGAGAGAAAGTAGCAAGCACTTCCTGAACATTCTGTTTAACAGTTTACAATTAACTTCAGCAGACAGGATCTATGAAATATAATAAATTAGAATGGACTTCACTGTAATACATAAGGAACTTATCCTATCTCAACTATTGATTCTATCGTTTAAATGTAAAACAGTTTTTTAGGTATTTCATAAGAAAAGAAATTCTTCTTCTCCACTTTTCTAAAACACATTCCCAAATATTTCCAGGGAACAAGAGCTGTACACATTTGTGTATGTAGCTGAAACAACTTTGGGAAAGGGGGAATTTTTGTTAGTGCTTCTATTAGTGAATTTTGCTTTCTACTTTGGTGCATAAACAAACATCAACCGTTTCTATTCTTTGTAAGTTGGTAGACCTGAAAGAGATAACATCATCTTAGTTGTGAGACTGGGTTTGAGTGCACCCTTAGCAAGTGTGCAGAAAACACCAAGCTGAGTGGTGCAGTTGACATGCCTGGGGGCACACGATGCCATGGCTCTGTGGGAACTTCCTCAGGCTCAACAAGGCCAAGTACAGGGTCCTGCACCTGGGTTGGGGCAACCCCCAGTGTCAACACAGGCTGGGTGAGGGAGGGGATTGAGAGCAGCCCCTGCAGAGGATTTGGGGGTGCTTGTAGATGAAAAGCTGGACATGAGCCAGCAATGGGAATTTGCAGCCCAGAAAGCCAGTTGTGTCCTGGGCTGCATCCAAAGCAGCGTGGGCAGCAGGGCAAGGGAGGAATTTCTACCCTCTTCTCCATTCTTGTGATATCCCACCTGGAACACTGTGTCCAGCTCTGGGGTCCTCAGCACAAAAAATGCATGGACCAGTTGGAGTGGGTCCTCAGAAGGGCCACAAAAATGATCAGAGGGGATGCAAGACCTCTCCTGTGAGGAAAGGCTGAGAGAGTTGGAGTTGTTCAGCCTGGAGGAGAGAGGGATCTGGAGAGACCTTGTTGTGGCCTTTCATTACCTGAAGGGAGCAGACTTTTTAACAGGACCTGCTGCAATAGAAGAAATGGTAATAGTTTCAATATAAAAGAGGGTTGTTTAGACTACAGATAAGGAATTTTTTTACAATGTGTGTGTTGAAACATTGGAATAGGTTGCCCAGAGAGGTGGTAGATGCCCCATTCTTGGAAACATTCAAGGTCAGACCAGACACAGCTCTGAGCAATCTGATCTCACTGAAGATAGCCCTGCTCTTTGCAGGGAGGGTTGGGCAAGATGACCTTTAAAAATTCCTCTCTACCCAAACTATTATATGATTATGTGCAAATCACATAAAATCAAATACAAATAGGAATATAATAGCAGATCTGTTTGTGCCTAGAAAAATTTTGGATACTGGAAAGAATTAATTTGCTATGTAAGAATTCTTTTGGCTTTTACAGTTGAAAGCTAGTTTTATTTTGTAGTTAAACTGTCCAAGCAAACTGTCTAGTTTTTGGGTTTTTTTTTTCTAATTCTATTCTCTGGACGGAATTTTAAAAAATTATGTGGGCTGTAACAAATGCAGAACATCTATAATGATTTTCTTCTTCCACAAAAAAATACACTGAAGCCATAGTATTTTTCTTCTATCATTTAATGTCTTAGCAACTAAAATGTACCTTAATGAACCCTTGTAATGGTTTGGAGATAGAGGTTTTATTGCTAACTTAGATGTTTCTGAGGTTTCTTTTTGAAACATAGCAGCGGTTAACTTGGTCATCTCATTAGCTTCAGATGCAGCGCAGAGCATTTGAGAGGAAGGGTTTTTCTCCAACCGGCCATCTTTCATGAAAGTTCATAGGGAGTGGAGAGAGGAAGGCTGCTGGATGAAAAAGAGCTGGAAAGTTGATGATTGCTAGTAAGGATCCTCTCCTTCCCTGTCTAACCACATCTCTTTGAATGGGAGTAGCAACTGTGGGAACTGCTGCAAGTGGAACAGAGGGATGTGTCTCTCACAGTTCCAGCAATATGATCCAAAGTTATCATTCTCTAATTGCAAATGGATCTGATATTTATCATTATTAAGCTTCTTTTTATTGCTTTTCATTTAGGTCCCTGAATCCATTTAGCAAGTTGTGATTAATTTTCAGAGTTCCCCATAGTCAATAATTAAAAAGAAGCTTTATATCCATATAACAGACAGAAGTGTACTTCAGCACTTCTTGGGAGTCTTAAAAAGGCTATTTAACAGGACTGTTTATAAGCCTTAGCAAGAGCAAATATTTTATTTAACAACTTTCCAAGAATACTGCAGGATAAACTTCTTGATTTAAACACATCTTGCCACATGCACCTTTGTGCTTGAGGGGAACCTCTTATTCCAGCAAGATGATGAAAGTTGTGACCAGGTTTATATGTTTGCCAGGATCAGTATTTCTTTAAGTTTCTAGAAATAAAAAGGGGTTTCTTCCACTGGAATTGGATAAAATAAATGTCAGTAAAGAGAATGTATGAGAAGAAGCTGCTCTGGACCTTCCTGTAACAGTTGCAATACCATGTTACACAACTTTTATGTAACTCCTGGCTGTACTCTCTAATAAAAATTATCCTTCAAGCTTTACTTTAATTTTATAAGCTGTGCATATGTACAGTACAGAGTGTACTTTTATTCATATGCCAAAGATCTGCAGCCAAATCATTTACTATCAGCATAAGACTATTTTAATAATTTAAGCCCTTAATCTTCTATATTAGTTTCTCTTGCACACACTCTCTTTGTCTCACTGACTTTGTAGTTGTCTGGGAATTGCTATGCACGCAATCTGATTTCAACATAAAAATGCTATTTTCTTGTAAAAATACTTTTTTTTAACAGTTGAGTTGTAATGTACTCCTACAGTTATAGACTGATGGAGAGAATTATAGTAAATTTGCCATTATTAAGAGAAAATGTGTAATTTCTCTGTTCTCCTGCTGGTGTTTTTTGAAATTAGGGTGGAGATAGGGAGCATTATTACAAAGATTTTACATCATTAAGATTTACCAGTTTAATCAGGTATACACAGTCTACTTTATCCAGGTTATCAGATCTCTTGCCTATGATCTGTTACTTTTCACTAAGCAACGTGGGAGCTTGGAGGACTGAGACTTTCAGATCTGCGTGTGTCTTTGACAGGCTGAAAGAGAAGGACATGTGCACTGCAACTCCCATCTGAAACCTCAGTGAGGTTTTTTCCTCTTAGCTTGCAGCGTGTGTCTCCTCCCATTACTTCCTACATAAACTAAGGCTTTCTGGAAGGATACATCAGTTATTAGGGAAATAAATTTAAAATAATTTGAAAAATACCTGTTAAGGATCCTGAAACAGTTAAATATGGAAGAGCATTTCAAAGGTATTTGATATTTTGTATGCTACCTATGTTGATTTAGTTGATCACTGTCATTGTGATGTGCTGTTATAATTTGAATTATTCTTCACTATAACTTTGTTTTCTTTTACTGCAGGTTTAAGATTTTTAAGAGCCCTTAGACTGATACAGTTTTCAGAAATCTTGCAGTTTCTGAATATACTTAAAACAAGGTAAGACTTTTTTTGCATCCTGATTTAGTTGCATTGGTGACAGAATGTAAATGGCTTAGGTTTGGGGCCACAGTAACGTATGATTTTCTCTACTGGAAAAAGCCCCCACTTGTTATCTGTTCTTTAAACCTTTTTCTGCTGATAAATGATTGGTCAGTGATAGCATCTTTTGCAATGTGACCAGTAGATTTTAATTGATGTCTTCTTACATTGGATATATTGAGCAAGAGTATGTGTTGATAAATTAAAAGAGGAATGAATTACACATTTGCACTGATTAAACATTGCTTCTTTCCATATAATCAGTCCATTTTCTTGTGTCTTGAAAAAAACTGAAATCAAAATTCATTCAACAGAATACAGTTTAAAAGTATTTTGAGAAATTATCGTTGTGGCTCTTCCAGTTTTTTTGAACTGAGCATCCTTTTTCATATCAAAACCATTAAAAATTACACTGAGCTAACTTTATATTGTGTTCATTATCCTTAGTATTTCTTCCATATAATAATTAAAATACTCCCATTAATCTTCTGGCTTACTGGTTCTTTGGCCTATTAATACATGAAAGTTGTGCAGGAAAAGCACAATTTTAGACAAAAGATCATTTTGAAGGAAAAAAGAAACCTTCCCATGCCATGCAGTTGAAGACATACTGTTTTTCATCATTCTCTAAAATACTCCAGGGGAAATACTGAACCCAGCTTTAATAATTACTGTAAACTTAGTTCCATTTTGAAAATCTCTCCTATCTGCACCAGTTGCTATAGATGTGTGAGGGTTTATATGCAGATAAATCCATTTCTTGCTGTAATAATTTGTAGCAATGGAAAAATAGCAATGGAAAAATGGAAAACAGAAATTTGTACGTGCTCACAGTGAACATCTGTTTCATCAACCCTTAACCTTGAAATTACTGTCTCTGCTGTAAAACTCTCACACTATCTGTCTTTAGTTGTGTTACTGGAAGGAAGCCAGTTCTTTTCAAACAAAGACATCAAAGAATGTGCAGTGAAGTCCCATAGCTCAGAATGCTCAGTGTGGTAAAGGAGAATAACATTTAACATGCAGAGCAACCTTGCCATAAGAAATGGCAGTCAGTGAAGAAGCCCCATAAACTCAAAAGATTTTGGATAAAAGCTAATGGCCCCTTCAGTAGTGGGGGATTTGTGAAATTCCAGATCCCTAAGTGTGCATTAATCACGTTCAAGGTACTCAGAGCTAGTTTATTCAAAAATTGACCTGTTAATTGAAATAGGCTTGCTTTGGTGCAGAATTTACTCTTATATTAGATATCACCATCTCTCTGATTCTTTATGTGACTGTCAAAATATCTGTAAACCTCAAATGTTGATTAGTGGAAGCCTGTAAAGCAAAACTTCTTTTATGACTCTTTCAGTTTAGTCAGGTAATTCATCCTTAGCAGGTCATCACTAACATAACTTATTTAACTGAAAAATTGTCACTGCCTGAAAACAATTTTTAATGTCTCTCCCTGTTCCTGGTAATGCAACAGAAAGTCATGTGTGCTCTCTTTTTTGTCTTACTTAATAACCTGAAATGATCTAAATAATTTGGAATGTCATCAAAGTTCACACAACTTTTTTTTTTTTTTTTTTTTTTTTTTTTTTTTTTTTTTTTTTTTAAATGGGTGTGTTGAATTAAAACAAATTAAGAGAATGCAATTTGGTTTAAAAGAGTTTTTAGTTACACCTGTTATAAATTTGATTGTGTGAGTGCTGTGGAGTTTTAAAAATGTCTTGTATGAGTTTAGCTTTTAGAAAGCAACAAGCTAGAAAATTCCTTTATTACTTCTACTGCTACTTTCAATGAGAAATTTTCATAATTTCAGTGTGTTTTGAAGTACCATCAGAACTGCAGTTCATGTGCTGCACACACATTTTCTGTTACAGTACCAAAATGCTGTTTAATTGAGAGCTTCTGGTTCTGAATTATTTAGCTTCCTAAAAAAAAAAAGTGTCCTGAACCCTTGTGATTAATGGAGAATCTTTAGAAATTTTGTACAAGTTAGGGCAGTTAAACTAATAGTCTCAACAAATCTAATATTATTTAAATAAAATTTAATTCCCTAAACTCAAGCAGTGATTTCAATTACATACCGTGGCCTTAAACCTTTATTATTGCTTTAAAGTCTTATAGTGTATTGTATGTTTTTACCCAGCTACTACAACATTATTTTTTCTCAGGGACGGTTAAAATCTTCCAGAATTTAGATATTTTAGCATATTTTGCAGTCCACTTTTAAGGTTTTATTGAAATTTTCAACATTTTAGGTTTTTTGTGAACATAAAGATGAAGAATCAATGACAGAACTTGAGTTGTTGCATTGGGATAGCAAATTCAGTATATCATTACTAGCTCTGAAATTTTTGTAGGGGAAGAAAAAGTACTTTTTATTATTTAAAAATTCAGCAAAAGATAAGAGTTCTCTGTTTGAGGTGATATGTATTTATATGAAAAAGGTATGGAACTGATTCAACCTAGGCATTTCAGTGCATTTGGCATTAATAACACATAACTACTGACAAGATGAAAAACTGATAGGGTATAATGGGCACTGCTGTGTTTTTTAATATTTAGTGCAATTGCAGAAGAAATTTTCTCCTCCTTTTCCTCTTTTCTCCAGTAAAGAAAAACATTTACTCTAACCTATAAATTAAAATTACTCCTGGAATTAGTGACTGAGGATTAAAGGAACATATATTATTTACGCAGTGAGCAGAAGGGCCATTCCAAAAAGTGGAATCCTGTGAAAGAAGCTGCACAATGCAACAGTAGAGGCAGTAAAGAGACTAGCAAAGTGTTAGGTAATTATTAGAATATCTGACAAAAAGCTAAATATATTTGAAAAGATCCTGTAAGACAAAGCAAAATTTTACAGTGGCACTTTAAAAGACTGTGCTCTGCCAAGGACCCATTTGTTTCCCTAATTTGAAATTAAATGTATTTTACTCAAGATTTTTTGTTCCCATGTTTTATAAAATTGAATTCTGCTGTTTTCAGTAGAAAAATTTCTCTCCTTCCTTGTTTTCTAATATTTTTCAAAGAAACTGCAGGGGCTTAGGCAGGGCTCACAGTGAGGGATTTTGCACAGATGTTAGAAAGAGCTTAAAGAGGGGGAAAATGTTTATGACTAATCCTTCATCTATATTTAGACTCTGGCAGAAACACAGGGAGTATTTCATAGAGGACAGACAAGGTACAGTGTTTAATAAATCTGCAAAAATAAAATGTACCAAACAAGTAATGTAAATAGTTGCTATTAATGGGTATTGCAGTAATATGAGGAGAGCAACAGACACGTTATTTTATCAGGAACATCTTGTGTTCTCACTTTAGGTGAAGGATGATACTCGGCCTTTCATTACAGAGCTTTCCATCAGCATCACTCCTGTGATTTTGTTTAGTCTTGGAACCCACTGGTTAGGGTCCTGTGCTATAACTGAATGTTACCACAAAACAAATAGGGACTTTAATCAACCATAATTTAAGAAAGAGACAAATAAGGAATATATGTTGAGTTTGGTGAACACTCATGACAAGACTGCTGGTATATTATTTTATTTTTGAGTACAGTATTCATTTCAGCATCTGTCAGATTACCAGTTGTACTCTTTTCCTTGTACTTCCAGATATCCACTAACTGTAACTCTCAAAAATATTTTTAATGAAGCTAGTCTGGTTAATTTTCCAGGTTCTTTTCCCACTTTTGTTCAGAAAATAATGCATTTTTATTGCCCTTAAAGTAGTTAGAAACATTAATTAATTCTACTACAAAACTACTACTGCTAACACTGATAGTGAATTTTTCCGAATTTTTTGTATTTTTGAATGTATTGCTTTAAGGGTAATGGTGGGTTTTTTTCTAAGGTATTATATATACCTCCTTACAAATATTTTCAAAACCATGAATGGGTAAGATTATTTAAACACAGTCATACATGGGCTGTAGCTCCTTGTGTTTTTGTTGAATATCCTTCTTAGGACAGTGACTTCTGTGAGAACAGAGGGAGCAGGTTTTATTTGTATTTCTTCCACAAGATTTTAAGTATGGTGTTTTCCTGCTGAACTGAATGAGGTCCTTGCTTCAAAATCACCTCTGGCTACAATAGGGAAAATACTACTCAGTGTGACTAAAAAGTATTTGTAGAGTTTGATTGGTAGGTTTAAATTATACTTTTTTTTTTTTTGAGAAAAATGTGAATGTGAAATATGAAATACTCTAGTTTTATGTGAATTTTCCATAAAGAGGTCCATAGGAGTTCATGCAAGCAGAAAAATATGAAAAATACTTAGGACTTTACACAGGAACTGTAAAATACCTTAGTTCTTTAATTTGGGAATCATAATTTTATAATATATTTTTTAATGTATTTACATGTAAATAATTCTGAGTGTATAGCAGTGAAAAATGGAGAGGTGAGTGTATTGAGAGGCAACCAAATTACCTGTGAAAAAGCATTATTTATTTCTAATAGTTTGTTTATGTCTAATGATGTAGCTAAGTTTTCTGTTTGTTTTTCTGCTCTGATACATTGGAACTTAATTTTCAAGCTATCTAAATGATGAAAATGTGAACTCTCCAAAGGAAAAATAATACATATTATACATAAACTTCTTAAAAAGTTTTTTAGGGAGTCTGTTTCTTGTGGGAAATAATCATCAGGTTCTTGAGTCTAAAGAATGCAGTTGTATACAGGTACTTACAAAAAATGTGTGACAAATTCTAGTCTAAGTTCCTATTTGTTTTGTTTATTTCCAGTAATTCCATCAAGCTAGTGAATCTGTGCTCTATATTTATCAGCACGTGGCTGACAGCAGCTGGGTTCATACATTTGGTGAGTACGATTGAAAACACTTCATTGACTCTTTCTGATGGACCGCGGGCTCTCTGAGCTGCTTTACTCCTGGCTCGGCGTTGCTCTCGATAGTGCCGTACCACATCAAAAGGGCATCCCAGCTTCCCCAAGCTTAAGCTCGTTCTCGTCCCTTAAGGAGGTGGTAGCAGTGAGTTCAGACGCCCCCGAGCCCGGGGATGGGAGTGGCGCGGGCGAGCAGCAGGTGGCGGTGCTCGCCCGGGAACTCCTCAGTGATTGCTGATGCCAGGCTGGAGCATCATTGACTCCCCTTGAATGGACTTAAGCTGCATCCAGCTGTGTAAGATTAAATTCAAATTCCTTCTTTTCTTGCTGTATCAGTCATTTAATGTTCACTCTTATAAAGATGCACAGAGATTTTGAATGTTTTAATTTATGATATATTTCTCATTCACATAGAAGCATACTTTTACACACATCTGGGTAAATATAGCTTTTCTGTCATAGAAGCAATAGCTTTTTCTATTTTTGAACAAAAAAAACACCCCTTAAATATTACATCAAGACCAAGGGAATACTGTTTTCTAGGATTTGGGGGTTTTTTTCCCCTTTGTTTTTCAACAAAAGCTTTTCTGTTCTACAGTAGGAATACTCAAACATCAGCTTTTTACAGTGGAACAAATTTTAGATAGCACACTCCTCTACCACTGAGAAATTTATAGTTTTGTCTCAACAGTGGCTGGCTTTTTGGAAAAGTAATAGTGTACTACTAAAGGTGCCAGTAATGCATTCAATAGCTACATAATCTTTTAAAACAAAGACATTGAGGATTATAATTGCATTACAAGTAAGATTTACTCTGAAAATATTCTGAACAGGTTTTTATTAAATGAGCTTACCTAACTACATGAGTAATTTATATTATTTAGTGGTGCATGGAAAAGATACTTTCCATAAATGATCTGAGTTGCAAGGCTGTATATATTGGCAAAAGAACTGTAGTGCTCTGTTTGGGACAGGGTCAGGTTCTGTATTTGATCAAAATAAATCACAGGAAAGGATTCAGGGTTCATAATTATATGCCAAGTTAAATATCTATACACACACATGCACATGCATATATGGGTGGAGTACGTTTGGGGTTAATTAGAGTTAATTAAAATGAATATAATTCATTATATGTTTTCTTGTACGTTGTAGGTGGAGAACTCAGGGGATCCATGGGAAAATTTTCAAAATAATCAACCGCTAACATATTGGGAATGTGTTTATTTACTGATGGTTACAATGTCCACTGTTGGCTATGGAGATGTTTATGCAAAAACAACCCTTGGTCGCCTTTTCATGGTCTTCTTCATCCTTGGGGGATTGGTAAAAACCCTTCTTTATATTCTTCTTAATACTCCAGTTACCTTAAAACTTGATCCTGTATATCTCAATGTTGTGATTAAGCAAACAATAGTAACTGGATTAGTAAATTAAAATTAATTATAAAACTTTAAACTATGTTTAGTATGCATTTTTTTCCTGTAGATAAATATTTTGGCAGAGCTTGTCGAATTAGTCCAGAATTAGAACTTTTCTAATACATTTAAATGAGTAATGCATGTGAATACATGAAGTGCCTTAATATTTCGACCTATAATGTTATTCATATTCCTCTACTTCTTAGTGACTGACTGTAGTGCGTTTTTGGAGGTTGCTATTGATATTTAAAGGCACTTTGCGGTTTCAGAAGTCCTACCCATCCTTCTGTGTTCCTTCCCAGAATTCCAACAAACACTGTGGCTTTGGACTGCCTTAAAGAGCAGCTTGCCTGATCCAGATGATGGCAAACCACATTCTCTTTGATTTCAAACATCCTTTCATGTCATGTAGTACAATTTTAGCTCACAATTTATCACATGACCATAACCAGTATCCTTTTATAAAAGTTTCTTTGTCCTGTATGTAAATACTATTTGTCTTGTCAACTTTTCCATTATTTGTCAGTATTGTTAGTAATATTATTACACCTGTTGCAATGTTTTCTAGACCAGCAGAGTTTATCTTAGTATTTACACAGTGCAAGGTAAATGCTTTACGGATGATTCGTAATGTGTATCGTGCACATACACACATATGTATATTGTTACTTCACCCTCATCTGTTGGTTTCACATAAACATACACCTTACAGAGGTGATATGTATAATACCCAGTGTTATGAATGCCATATATGAGACACACACAGATATGTATTACATATATGCATTCCCATCTCTGTTTATTGACATGTGAAGATCATGTCAAATGGCAGTAGCTCTTCGAAGTATCCAGCCACAAGGAAGATGTTTGTTGGACAAAACATGGCAGAAAATTTTTTATCTTCTCCTCAAAACCTTTTTTCTATCACATGTTATTCCAGTCCTTCTAAACACAAGAACTCTTGGAAAAGTTTTTTTCAGGGGGCAGGGGGGTGATTTTTTTGTTTCTTGATGGGGAAATAACCCCTGATATCATCTTGTTTTTGTCTTCTTTTAAATTCTTACAGTGGGGGTAAGACTCTGTATTTAGAAACAGAAATATAACAGTAATGATAATACCTGGCTTTGTTTTTTTGCAGTGGGGCTTAGATAGGTTTTTTTCCCCTCCCCTCTTCCAGAAGAAATAGACGTAACTGTTTTTTGTGATTAGATACCAGTTTGAAGTAATTTTGCTCTTGTTTTATGTGTCTATTTTTCCTCTTTTGACCATTTTCTTTATTTATAAGGTGTGCACCTTCTCCAAGACAAACTTTTATATTGAGCCCTCTTGTTTTGTTTGATAAGAACTTTTACATTTTTTTTTAAATTTTCTTTTTAAACAACTGCATAGATCTAATTCTTTTGCATTTTCAGATCTTAAAAATATATATATTTCTGAAAATATTCATCATCCCCCTTTCTTTGGCCTCTCTTTTTAGTCTTTTCTTCTGTCTCCTATCTTCTTCTTAGGCCATGTTTGCCAGCTACGTCCCTGAAATCATAGAGTTAATAGGAAACCGCAAGAAATATGGTGGTTCCTATAGTGCGGTTAGTGGAAGAAAGTAAGTATCCCAAGAGGCTCTGCTGCCTCTGCTGCAGTAGAACACTCTCTGCATGCCATTTTCTTTTTTTTTTTTTGTGTTTTTGTTTCATGCATGTAGGCAATGTTTGCTCGCTACGTGCCAGAAATTGCTGCTCTCATCCTTAATCGGAAGAAATACGGCGGAACTTTTAACTCAACCCGAGGCAGAAAGTAAGTCCAAAAAGACCAGGTGTGGTTGTGGGACTCTAAAGAGCCCCTGAAGGTGGTAATAGCTGACTCACAGCTTACCAGGCTGTGTTCTTTGACAGCAGATGTTACCACTGGAGAGTTGTCACACTATAATTAGAGACCTGGGCTGTGCTATGGTACAAGTCACAACATTTTGTTCCTACTTCAAGAGAACCTGGATACCACTAAGACTCCACTGACAGTTCTTGTAAAAATGCTGCCATTACATATGCAGTTGACAAGTCACCGTTGTTGCAGAAGTTACTTCTCCATTTTGGGCATCAGAATATCGTGTGGTTTATCTCTTAACTAAGTGACAATGATAATTCATATGCTTTTCAGACAACTCAGTTCTTCAGAGAACTTTGTTTTACTGGATGCAGAATAGGAGATACATATTGACCGGTTTGTTCTGTTGGACTGACTGTGCAAGAAGTCTAATAGCCCTGTTTCTCAATGTTTAACCAGCAGATTCAGACCTCATGCACCTTCTTTTGGCTTCCCACGGATACTGCAAACTCCCATGATTTTAGGATTTATGACCAGGGATTTTAAAGCAATTCTCTTCCCTATGCCCCATTAAGCGTATCTGAAGAAGGGCAGGCAGTAGCCTTAATATCGATATAGTACGGTAAAAAACCAAACCTGTAAAACACACTATTTTTACCTGGTGGCAAAGGTTAAATTTTATCGGACCACATAAACTCACTACGTTTCTGTTGGAAAGCCTGCTTGTTTTCTTGGCCAAATTAAAACTAGCTCTATCTGGCATTCCCGGTGCCTGGACCTGCTGGGATATAACCTTTACTGAACTAGATGTCCTTGGCGATATAGTGCAATACAGCACAATATCACCTTTAGTGTTGCCATCCTTCATTTCATTACATATCATTGTCACATCCACTGGTAGAGGTGTATTTGCCCTGAAAGTCTGGTCATATAGAGGGGCCTTTTCATATGATATAAATAAGGTACTGCAAGAAATTTATCTAATGAATTGTCCCTCTTCTTACTTTAAGAAGATAATTTTTTACTTTGTTCCTTTCAAATCATCACCCATGCAACATTTCGTTGAAGTGGATCATGGTTTTATTAAGTTATTTCTCCTCTCTGTGTAGCAGAAAGACTGTAAATATCCCACAGAGCTAATTCTAGAGTACTGTTTTGTGTCACTATATAGATAAATCAAAGTTTTAAAATTAGATATAGCTTATACTATTTTCTGTTCCATAGTACTCAAGCAGTTAGATAGTAAACTTCAAAACATGCATTTATTAAGATACCCTCAAATGTCTAAGGTAAACTGTAAATACTGATGCTGGTAACTCGAATCACTTACCTAGACAAACTCAATGCCTTGATTTATTTCTGAGAATGAGTAGTATTGGTAACTTGCCAAAATATTTATTTGTGACAGAGGCCAGGACTCAGCTTCATATTTGTATTCATAGTTGGTTTCTCAAAGAGAAATTTTTCAAATACACAACATGTACCTCTGTTTTTAAAGATCCAAAGAAGTTATAGCAGAGGGAAATATGGTTAAAACCTGTTTTACACAGAGTTTGTCTCTCCCCTTCTACATTGTCACTAGTACCCAGCATTGCTCAGATGTCTCTAAATTTGGACCTGATCTTCAGTCAGAACCCCACATCCTGAAAAGCTCAACTTCAGATTGCAGGCTTCTGCTAGCTTTGGGGCGTGCTTAATTTTATTTTTTTCGCTTTTTGTTTTTGTCTTTCTTTATATGCACTGCACTATCTGTTTGTTTTTATCTCACTGTGTTGTCAGTGCTTTCTCTGCTGATCTCTACTGCTCATATAATTTGTTGCTTGAAACTCAGCTCTGTCATCAGCATACAAACTGTTCAATTTACTTTATGCATTATTTTCTGGTTCAATTATTAATTATGAAGTAGTTTAAAGATGTCCTTTGCTCATGTGGGTCTTTCATCAGAGAATCTAAGCTTGGGAACTGCACAGTAAAAAGCCATTAGCACCCCTTGTTTGATGTTGCTTTTGCAGTCAGTAGAACAAGATTGATGAAATGTTATGTTTGGCCAAAACTGAAGTTTTCATTTGGAATTCAGTGTTGAGAGAATGGATTGTCAGAACCAATAAGTTTTCCTTTGCTTGGGATATGGGCATGTGGTAGTAATTAGCAGTATAAGGTCTTTAGTTGAGCGACAAAGCATAGATTCTGGCAGCAAAAATAATGAGAAACTAGAGTTGTTCTATTTCTAACTTCAGAAAGTTTCCAGATAAAATTAAATACATTTCCAATATGAAAACAGCTGAATTTTGGTGAAAGATGTAGTTTCAGCCCTTAAAATAGCAAATGTGTGTACTTTTTAACTTTCTACGAAATAGATAAATACATGGGATCTGCTTTGTAGCATTTATATATATGTTTATACATTGTCATGGTTTAACCCCAGCTAGCAACCAAGCCAGGAAACAGCACAGTGTTGCCTCCTAAATTGTGTGTGTGTAATAACATGATTATTAAACATTTAGCTCAGAAATTAAAACCAGTATATTATTATGTATGTTTTGAGTTTTACACTGAGTGACTTTAATACTATGGAGAGCCTTGCTATGGAATTGTAACTATAAAGGAGCTGGAATGTATGCATAAGAATTATTGATACAAACTTCAGTTACTAAAGAAGAGAAATAACCAACACACCAACAAGTTTGATCTCACATTTCGTTTTGCTTTTCAGCCAGTGAAGTCCCCAAAGGATCATAAACTATATAGGATTCATTTTGCATAAAAAAAAACCTTATTTTTGTCTTAGATGAGATGCATACATACGAACTTTGGAAAGAAAAGTAGTTTGTAGATGGGATGGAGTTATCACTGGTTCAACTTACTAGATACTAGGTTCATTTTGTTATGAAAGTCCACAGGGAATTTTTTAGATTTTAAATTAAGTTATAATTCCTGCTTTGTAATATGATTGTAAGGAGACTTCTAAGGAAACAGGAATTTCTTTACAGTCTTTGATTGAAGTTTCATCTTCAGCTGTTAAATAAACAGCACTACTTACTGTTGCATGTATACCAAAATGCATATCAGTGTATCTATACAAAATGTAACTGAGGCCAAACAGACACATTTAATGATGAGTAATGAATTTGGCACAAATACAATCTGGAACAAAAAAACAACCAACCAACCAAAAAACCCCCAACAAACAAACAACACCCTCCCCACCCCCCAAAAAAAACAAAAAAAAGAAAGAAACCCCAAACAAACATAGCCAAAAAAAAAGAAGTTACCAAAAAAGGTATCAATCGTGGTCTTCAGTTACAGATTTATAAGCAATTAAGAGCTTCTCTATAGATAATGATATTACTGCTAGACAGCTTTTTTTTTTTTTCCTACTGGTTACAGATCACTTATCAGAAGATGCTGTGGTGTTTTTAGTGTGTGCCCTGATAAACTGGAATCAGATGGTCAGTAGTCAAGCAAAACTGGCCCTCTCACTTTAGTTGTATTCAGAACAGACAAAAAACTGCTTGCCACAGACATCATTAAATACAAACGATACAGAGAAAACCAGACTATAGTTACAAAGACAGAAAATAGTCTTATTAAATACCAATATCAATTATATATATCAAACTAAATTGTAACTGTGAACACAGACATGAGAAACAATGAAACCTTAAAAAAACTATCATACAACTGAGGGATATGTTAGAATAATAGTGGTGTGTCTTCCACTGTTTTTCACATTGAGTCCTACACAGCTTTTCTGTTCTCCCAGATGAGCAATTCAATCCCTACTGTTTTTTCTTCCAGTGCATTTCCCTGGCCAAATTCTAAAATACATGACTTTACACTTTGGGAAATACTTTATGCAAAGCAGCTATTGAACATAATATTCTTTACAATAAAAAGATTCTTTACAATTCTTACAATTATAAATATTTCTTCTTAGCCATTTTTCTTAATAATTGTGAGACCAGCAAGTACTTCCTTACACCCTGTCTAAATTTAGCTCTTTTAATGGTTTTAATTTGACTTTGTTTAGATTTTTTTCTCTAAACTATTTGTAGAATTTATGAGTTAGTGTTCAAGGGATCAATTTAAAGTAATATTTCTAAAGTGAAGTACCATAAAAGGATGAAAAGGTATCTGCCACTCTGTCACCATAGCTGGTTTTAGAATAGAGCATTAAGCCTGCAGGTTTGTTCATGCATTCGTACCTCTGGAAGGCCGGAAGGGACACTGATCACTTTGGATGAATTTCTAAAGTGCTGTAATTACCTGATCTTTGTAGTATTCAGGCTTTAATTCTTTTGAGACAAGGCTTTTCTTCAAGAAAGTCTTGGGTTCAGATAAGTAGGTGCTACAGCACTATTTTTGTGATATTTTGGAACTCACACATTTGGTTCCAGCCAAAATAGGACTTACAAGATCATCTGTGTTATTTTAAGGGAAAAAAAATCAAGTTTATTTTGCTTGTTTATAGTATTCATGTTACTGAGGTGTGGAGTGTGGTGTGGTGAAAGATCCAGATATGTTTTACCTCTTCTAATTCATAACTAAAATTTTATTTTGTATTTACTAATTTACTTTTGCATCAAGATTATTCTTGTTCCATTTCTGTATTTGTGTGTGCATACGATCAGACTGGATTTTAATTCTGTGAAATATTTTCCAGTGGAAGATATTAACTTACTGTAAATCAGCGTGCACAGAGCTCTAGAAAGCATATGGAAAGAACATTTGTAAATTGATGAACTCAGCATGGATAACTTACTGATTTTTTCAGTCTTTACATTGAATTAATGACTTCTAATTCCATGGACTAAATGATTTTTGTCTTTTTAATACAAAACTGCTATCAAATCCAATGAAAACTCTTTATGAGGGCAGAAGGTAGAACACAGCTTTCCATGAATAGGTATGGCAGAGAGCAATGACCTGCTTGAGCAGGGAGGTCAGACCAGATGAGCCACTGTGGTCCCTTCCAATCTGCCCCATTCTGTGATTCTGGCCGTGTCTATATAAACTGCTTGCTTTGTCACCATAGTACATGTTTATGCTAGACTTCATTACAGATTCAAAAGATTTAAAAATAAATTATCCAGAGGCATTATTATAGTTAATATGTAAGATTAAAAATGCATTTTAATGAAATCACAGTTCTTTACTGTATAAGGTATTAGAAACTCCTGTTTCTCTTCTCTCATGATCTGCTCTGATTCCCAGAGATTTCTTCAGATTTCTTAAATTTACAAGCCATAAATTATCAAATCATCAACATATCAACAGGAATAATCATCTGTTAGAAATTCCTTCCAGAAGGAAACATGGGATTCAATAACTAAGCTTCACAGAGGAAAATAAAAACTGTAGACAGATAGATATGGTAAACAGAAAGACAAACAGATAATTTAAGTTGACAGGCCATATTGGACTCATTAGACATTTGAATTTCATTACAAATTAGAAAAAAAAAAAAGGAAAGTTAAGTCTTAACCAAAGAGAAGGTCCATTTGCTGCAGTAATGAGAGGCATAGCTCCAAAGAAAGTGACATTAAATTATTATATTAAATAATTTGATGCAATGTGTAAGATATTATTTTTTCAGTGGGATGAGAATGTAATAAGAGAACGTGACATGGATTACATTATGATCCCAGGGGTGTCTCTATTTCCCATCTGCTAGCCATTCTTCTAATCCCATTTTTTCAAATGAAGTTTCGCTTAGTGATAGAGTAAATCTGATGAGTGTTAGAATGACATATAGAAGAAATAGGACAAACTTTTTTTTCAATTTTGTGTGCATCCTAAACTATATCCATTATTTTGGAAGTAAGGAAGGGAATGTGGAAAGTGACATATAAGAACATTATGACTTAAAAATGTGTATTTGAGGTCTCATACCATGTTCTGTTCCTACAATAATAGCGCTTATTTTACATTTCTAATTGAAGTTGTAGAAGTTCCTTTTCTCTGCTTAAACGTTAAAAAACCCCATTTGGATTTGGCATCAAATAGCAGTAGTTGCTGCTCAAATTTTGACCCAAGAAAAACTGAATCTGGTTTATAAATCTGCTGATTTACCATATTCTACAAACTATACAGTCCATGGCATTCCAGGCTGTGTAATGTGAGATGGCAGAAGTGATTAATTGATCAGCGAGTTTTAGAGAATTTTTGCTTTCACTTGGGTTCTGTTGCAGAAAATTAGTCATGACATTTTGGGATGATTTCTGTGGAAAGAAATGCATTGGCTCTGCTCATAGATGAAATGCTCAAAAATCTGAAGATCCTTTCCTAGCTCCTGCATTGCTTACAAAGGATTTAATTTTTTTTGACTCATTGAGCACTTAAAAAACACGTAAGGTGATTTGAAAATGAGTAATAATAGAAGAAAGCAAGGTATTTAACAGAAAATGCTTTCAGTTGATTTCAAAAGTAATAACAGCGTGTTTTGTGTGCATGTCATCTGCCACACAAAAGGTTACAAAAATGAAGTCCAGGGCTTGGAGGGATTAGAACAGTAGATTAAGGTGTGTTTGCAAGTGAGATGCTAATGCTGGAGGTATAGATTACTCCTGCATTTTACTGTAAGCTTTCTAGTATGGACTCCTTGTGCATGCTGTTCAACAGTTTTTACTTCTCTTTGTAGTAAACTATTCACTTTTGTCTTCTGATGATAAACCTGTTGTGGTATTTTTCATGAAGGCAGAAATACTCTAAATAATATTGCCATTCAGACTGAATGAAAGGATGAATATTCATCCTTTAAGCTACAGTGGAAGCCTCTTAACTAATCCAGACCCTGGATGAAATAAATCACTGTGCTTTCATTTTATCATTGCAGTTTAGGAGGTATGCCTCAAACAAAGAATATTAACTTTTAGCTTAGTTTATAGAGAAACATCGCACAATTCCTTAGATCACAATCATAAAAATGTGAGATAAACTCATTTAGTTGTAGCTGAGCAAAGTTTAAATAAACAAAGCAGCCCCAAATGAATCATGTGTTGTTATGAATCATGTATTGCATGCCATTGCAAACAGACTTGGATGAAAGCTCTAATGTGCAGTTTAAACAAAGAAGTGTGCTATTTCTCCTGGATTAAAGGAGCTGAAATGCAATCTTGTTTTGGTCACAAAGTGGCTTAATATTTGCATTAGAGTAACTTTTAAATGCTTGACATTAACAATTTTCTATTTGTGTTAACCTGATGTAGGATCCAGTGGGGTTCCACTGATCTCTACTGTGCACCATATACTGAATGGAGCTTTTTGGGTGCTTCCTGGTATTACCTAATCCCTTTTTCTTTACTCATTTAAGATGAGAGTTTAAGAGAGAATGCAGAGGCATTTCTGGTGGAAAGAACAGATATTTTCTGTCAGAATTAACCACAGCAGCTGCATGAATACACTCTGTTTCCTAAATAGTTGATAGCTGAAGCTATCAGGTCCAATTTACAGAAATTAAAGGAACCTGAGATATGTTATCACATACTGCAATTACCTCTCCTGTGACAGTATGGTCATATGCTTATATACTTTTGATGTTGATACATATTTGAAAGTCAGTGCTTGGCTTTGTAGTAACTGCAACACTTTTGAGATTTTTAATCTTTCAGGAATAAAGAACATAATAAAAATCTAATTTTGAGCAAACAGTTGTAGGAGAAAAAATGTTAAACTTGACAGTCAATTTGCTAATATCCTTTAATATTTTCTGCTTGTCTCCATTTTACTAAAGGATTTATGGAGCCTGATGGGAGAATCAGATTGAGAAATCAGCTTACAGTTCAATTAATTTTTTTACAACTATCATGTCTTGATTTCAGAATATTTTACATTCTCTCCTCACAGATATGAATGACTAATGCAAAAAGTTTCATAATCAATTAATTTTTTTACAACTATCATGTCTTGATTTCAGAATATTTTACATTCTCTCCTCACAGATATGAATGACTAATGCAAAAAGTTTCATAAGTATCACTTTTTAATTTCCTACTTGCTGAAGTTATTTTTTAAAAACCAACCTGCTGTGTCTTTTTTTGTTCCAGAAGGCTCCATTTTAAATGTGTCGTTCTCAGCCTTAGCTTTTGTAATATATGCAATACATAGGCAAGATTTTTTAATGGTTATAATTTTATAACACATTATTCTGGCTAGCTGTACACATTGGCTACGTAAGAGATCCTTAGAGGACCATCATCCTTGGGTTCAAGTCTTCTGTGAAAAAAAAAGGGAAACACTTCAAATTGTGGCTGCACTGCACTTACTACTCTTAACAGTGTTAATCTGAGAGGGGAGATTATATTGAAATAAGAGAAAGGCACAGAAGCACACATGTGAAGTTGTGAGCTGAATTATCAGAATCCTGAGTAATGTTTGAAAAATCATGAAAAGCACAAGCATCTAGAAACGTATTGTAAACTGGTATGTTTAAGAATGCATCCCACCAATAGATGAACAAGCAGACCATATATACAGTCTCTGTTGGCATTTATTGACTTTTTAAATTAGAAAACATGACTGACATCCGTCATTTTTTTTGAGCAAAACCTGTTAGACTTTGCAAGCTGCTGTCTGCTTCAACCACTGCAGCCTGCTACTGGTATATGAAGAGTTTAGATGGTCAGTAGATGAAGGAATGATCAGAATGCTAAGAAGAAATCACATGAAAAGATCTGAGCATATGTATTTGATATAAATGCCATAATTTTATCGAGGCATCTAGATCAATATATACCACACTTCCTTTAGTTACTTGACGAGTTGAATACCAACTATTCAACTGAATACTGGACGGAATTTTGAATTTATTATTTTTGATTTATTAGGACAGACTAGTTGGAGTGAGTTTTTTTTGGGTTCTTTATACTTGTTACGATGAAAAGGATATTTCTTTCAAAATAAAAAGGCAAAAGATTTGACTTTTGTATTGTGTTCTCTGAAGGAAGAACCATGCAAAGATCCCATTTAAAGAATCCCATTCACAGTGGATCTGTTTTCATTTACAGTGCTATTTACATGGTATGTTCTCAATTATCTCATGTCAGAAATCTCGATGTTTTAACTTTTGCTCATTTCATTGCTTTCCTTACTAAAACAGTTTGTCTCTTTAGTAGCTTTGGATTTTTTATCACCGGTTTTTTTTACTTTATAAGAAGCTGGAGTAGTTTTAGTAAATGGATCATTATGTCAATACTAGGGTGGAAAAAAAATAGGTACTGTAGAGAATTTCAATTATCTAGAATCGCAGTTGAAATCAACTGTGTGCGTCTGTGCCAATTCTTCATATTTGAAATATTTTCATATTTTTTTATATTTCTCAAATTCATTTTGAGGATGCTAAATATATATGGGAGAGGAGGGATTAGTCCATCTTTGTTGATAGAATATGGGTCCTGATAAGCTTTTGATTCTTTGTAAAAGATTTCTTTAGTAGCATCACAACCATGTAATATGGATTCCCACTGGTATGTTAAACCAGTGTCACATCTGATATGTGTACCAATGACAACTATTACTTAACAAAAGCCTGAGTCCTCCTAAATACCTATCAGTAATAAAAATGTCTAAATTCCTAACTCATGGGACTTTCTAGGTTTTGTTTTTAAAGAATTAAAAAAACCCTGAAATAGTAATAATGTATTGATTTTGAGGTTTTTCATAAAGAAAAGCTTAATGTAGAAGTTAGACATTTCTGTTGACCAAATAAATTTAATTCAATATCTTTCTACTAACAACTCTTCTGCAGAAAACAAAAGATATCTGCTATGTTGGCTTTACTTAAAGTCTCAGTGCATGGAAAAAAATGGGTGTTTAAAAAAAGAAAAGTGGAGAGAAGGGTTACTGAAACAAACAGAGGAAGTTATAAATCTTTAAATTATATACAGGACAGATTGGAACAATATAAGCTCTTCAAGTTTTCTTAAATAATGTACCTAATAACTCTATATGGGAAAGTAGGAAATCTGTTTTCAATTTCTTTTACCTCTAAGGAAAAATATAATTTATGTTAAAGGAAGGTTTTTTTGGTGGGAGTTTTCAACCAAAAATGAATGCAAGTATCTTACTAGAAAATATTCTTTGAAAGCCAGGAGGTTTTGTTGCAGTCGCTGTTTGGGACACTGCCTTGCACTATATAAGAATAGCAAAGAAAAGAAGAATAGATTATGTCCAACTCTAAATCAGAGTATAAAATGAAACCACAGTGCTGATGCCTTTTAACACTTCAAAAAAAATTAGTCCTGGTGCCCAAATGCAAGGGTATTTGGCAGCCAAATGTTTTATTTTCCCTGGAGCAGATTGTTGTGAGTCCCTACTCGGTGAGAGTCATAGCAGGATGGTAGCAAATGTATCTGCTTTTAGCAGCGGCTTTTTGTAGCAAATACCCTCTAGAGGTATCTTATAGCATGAATTATCTTGTAATCTTTCGATACTCTGATCATTTCATCTACAATACAATATTTTTGGTTGCACAGCCATATTTTAAAATGTGGACTCTAATTAATGACGGAAAAGAACCCATATTAAGTGAAATCAGCCAGGGAGATAATAAATTTTCTGCAAAGGATTGCAGTGTATCAGATGAGTATTCAGGAAGACACCCAGCTAAAGCTAACAGCACTGGATCTGTACAAATGGCTTCCCTACAATCAGGAATTATTTCTGCTATCAAAAGCAATGCATAAGCTATTCAGATGGAAAGTTCAATTTCTTAATTAGTAATAGAGGGAGACATTTGAAGAAAATAATACCCGTTGTTTAAAATCAGTCATCTTGAAAAATGTGCACAGGCAGTGTAAGGAATACAGATTATTATTTTTAACTGCTATTTATCATTTCCCTGGGACTTCATGAGTTTTTGATGCTAGATGTGTTTACAGTCAGGAAAAGCATTTAATACCACTAGATAGCAAGAACTTCCTAATATGTGAGTGTAATGTAGTGTACCAAACAGTCTGTTCAGAATTTACATCAAGTAAACTACTAAGATTTTAAACATCTCTTCAGAATTTGAAGCTTCCTGAGGTTTTCAATTTATATTGCTATTTTAAATATAAAAATGCAATAAAACATATCTGTACACCTCTGGCAACTCAGGCAACTGGCCATCAGGGAAACAGGGAAAGAGTCCTTCTGGTGGGGGCAGTGTAGGCATGGTTCTCCCCAGTACCCAACATGCTGCAAACTCTGCCAGGTTGCAAAGCTCCCAGAGGAAACCTTCTAAGGACCCCTTACCCCAAGGAAAAAGGCTGACCTGATACATTTTACATCTTGTTTTCTGATAGTGTGCTTACTATCTCATAAAACAGGAAAGCTTTAACTCGTGCTTTTGTGTTTTTAGGTGTTTGCAGTTCAAGGACTCTGTGCTCTGTACATTTACTGCACCTAAAACTCCTGTTTAAAAAAAATAAAGCAAAGGAGAAACTTTGAATAGCAAGTTTAGCAATAAACATTCAAAATATTGAGTCCTATGTTAAATACAAACCAGCATGGCCAGAGTCTCCTATAAACTTCGATAAAATGAAACAATTGAAATTTTAGACTGTTGCTATTTCTAAAATTGCATTTGAGTCCTGGTGATGTCATTAAGTACTCATGCAAAAGGAGTTACCACATTTCAAAACAATGTACTCTGCCAGAAGAGTGATGATAGTAAACAATGACTTTTTGTTGTAAAGTGCTCTCCTTCTAGGATTTATGGTAGGAAAAAGATTTCTTTTCTTGCTGCTTATGGCCTGTAATTGGCAAGCTTTGCACTGCCTTCCTTGGCATAAAGGTCTGCTTCAACTATAGAAAAATATTGAATCATTTTAGGGAGATTTGCTGATGTAACCCAAAAATTTAAACAGTAAATCTCAATAGAGGAGTTACAGATATCAAGAAAGATGTGTAAAATAAAGAAGCATGACTTTGAAAGGGACTGGTTAATACAGTGCATAAACATATATATAACTGATGCTACTTATTGTTAGATGTGTAATGCAACATGGAGAAATGGCTTTACAGGTGAGACTGTGTATATATATATTTGCAGTTGCAAAAAACCTTTTGGAATTGATATTTTCCTTCTCTGACTTCGTGGAATAGAATCTAGAGAAACATCAAGAAGAGACTAATGCTCTGTTTTTTTCCAATAAATTATCATTTCCATCTCTGCTTTCTTGCTTGCTTGTTTTACCTTCTTTGCAAGATTAACTCTGATTTTTCTGTAACAGGCACATAGTTGTCTGTGGTCACATAACACTTGAAAGTGTGTCGAACTTCCTGAAGGACTTCCTGCACAAGGATAGGGATGATGTCAATGTAGAAATCGTCTTTCTGCATAAGTGAGTAATCTTTCAAGATTGGTCTTACCATCTGTTACTAAAACTCATCAAATTAAGCTGTATCTTCTGGGAGGACAGAGAATCTTTAAAGCTCAAAATAATCATAAAATTAGTATTTGTATTTATGTTTATTAACAATATGTCTTGAGAAAGGTTTTTTTTTCTGCGGTTTTTATAACTCCCCTACTAAGTACATGTGTTTCAAGCAGACAGACTTCAGACCCAGTTGTGTCATCTGGGAGGTAGATAGCTAAATGCATAGTCGAAGTGGGGCTCGGGTTATGAAATAAAAAATACTGAAATGCAAATAAATACATCAGAGTTATCTTTTTTAGTGGTAAATATTCCTAGTGAAACTACCAAAATTAGTAAAACCAGTAAAACTAATGAGAAACACTGTATGTTGTACAACTTATGGTATCTGAAAATACCTTTTCACCCTAGATTTCTCTAGGAAGAATTCTTATTTCAAATTGCAGAGTATTTATAAAATGAAAAATGTAGGTGCAGATTTAGTTTTAATATAAGTGAGATATTTTACAACATACTGATGATAGAAATGAAATTCTTGTCATGGTATTAATCAGTACTGCTCTTTATTACATTATATGTACATACCTATACACACATAGTATCTTGCCATTTTCGGATGTGGAATTTGGAAAGGTTTCTTAAGGTAGCTGGTGTTTCTTGCAGGCTCTACATGATGCCTAACACAATATCAATAGCTGTGCCTAGGGGACGAACTCGTAGAAAAAGCCATGTGATAGGAGACAGTATCTTTTCTGCTCTTCAGTAGCATCTGTTTAGAAGAGTTGCAAGTTATAAATAAGCAATATTTTTGCGTTCAGCAATGTATTCTGCACTTTTTGTCAAAGAGAATGATTAAAAAGTTACTGAATAATTTGTGATGATTTAACAGTGGAAGCTGAAAATTAAGAATCAGCAGCACTTGCACAATTTTTTCATCTAGTCCTTTCAATTTGAGCTAGAGATTATATCCTCAAGTGACTACAGCATTTTTTTGCATTCCCTCTCTATGTAATAAGTGACTGTGGCAGAAAATTGGAGATCAAGATTTCCACAGTGAAAATGTGTGGTGATAAGAATCAGGAAACTGCATATTCACATGAAAGGAGTTTAGCACCTTGCTACTTGTTTTTGCCTGTAGCTATTAAATCCCTTCTATTTTAATGAGTGACACCAGAAAAGATATTTACAAGGTTGGTGCCACGTTATGTAATTGACCTTAATCCATTTAATGTTTCTTTCGTTTCTGGAAAAATGAAATGAGACAGAAGGTCACGGCATCATTATCTTTGTTTTAATTGTAGCTCATACAGGCCACGGGGTCCCTGTCTGGTTTCTTTTTCTGGTTTTTAGTGATATTGCATTAAACTCTTTTATTTAACACAGTCAGCCATTGTGGGAATGGTGGGGACATGCAGGGAATGATTATGGTACTATCTAATTTCTGTGTAGAATGCTGGGAGAGGATGTTTTCAAAACCAGGTGGGCCTGAAGCACTGCCGACAGAAGTAAGGCAGTGACAGCAGTGTAGTGTTTATCTTTTAACTAAGGCACGCTGTTTCCACACCACAGAAAAAGCATCAGCAGAAGTCTGAATATCTAGAATAGATAAATGGGTGGGTTTGTAAATGCAGGAAATGGAAACTGACTTGTCATTTGCTCTTATGTTTTCTTCCTCTTTCCAATGCAGTATCTCCCCTAACCTTGAGCTGGAAGCTCTTTTTAAACGACACTTCACTCAGGTGGAATTTTATCAGGGTTCAGTCCTTAATCCCCATGACCTGGCGAGAGTGAAGGTAACAGCTCTGTTGTTCTGTTCTCCTGCTAATTGACTTTGTCTAAGTGCTCCTTGCATTATTTGGACAAAAAACCCACAAAACCCCTTCTTCGTGTAACCCCAAAATAATGTTTTTCCATCTCTATTATCTTAAGTAATAAATTATATCTATCCTTGTAAATGTATTTTTTCCCATTTCTTTAGATCTTCAAAGCTACAGCAACTGTGACTTAAGATACATTGTCTGCCATTCCATTGAACTATTAATGAATTTTTCATTGATGTTTCATTCAAAAGTGTATTTTACATTAATGTTTCATATAGCGGGATATTGTCTTAGAGTAATTGCTTACAATGCTGTTGTCTTAACTTACCAGAACAACTAAAAAATATTTTTTCACCTTCCAAACCCTTTTTCTGTTGTCTAGAATCCTGAAAGAAAAATGCAACTTAAGATTTCTGGTGGATAAAATTAGATAGTTTTATTTATTTAAATATTTATTGTCTAGAATTTCTAAATGGTAATTTTTTTTTTTCTCTTAAAGCATGAAGCTTAAAAAAAAAGAACGTTAAAAATCAAGTTTTCAGATACATCATTAACTTTTTTGTTTCTTTTTCTTCCCAATGGAATGTAAACTGGCTACTTAAGCCGAGAATATTTTAGTACAGTGTTACTAACACTTTCTGGAGTACTAATCATGTCTTTTGTCCATTTTGACTGCAGAAATTGCTTAAGCTTTTGTAGCTCAATGCATACTGTTTCAATTCATCAGAACATGTTCTACTTATGACCATAAAAGTGTGTGTTCTTTTTTTGTGTTCTGTATTTCACCCTTTGTGTTGATATTTGGTTGTATACACTGGAAAATACTTTTGTCATCTGCTTTGAGTTCTGTAAAGCTCAGGTTTGTGTGAATCTAGAGGTCCTGTGAATAGATCAGTTGTCCTCGTGCTTTCTAAATCTGGTGCTCAGATTCTAAATCAGTTCAGCCACCTCTTCCTGTCTTGAATAGGAAGGTACTTAAATTCCCAAACAAAGCTGCAGGACTTGTGAGAGCACTGTACTGATGTATCAGGAACTTCTCATGGATTTAGAAGTCTAAATTCCAGTATCTGGTTAAAAAAGATTAACATTACCATCTTTGTGGCTCAGCTGATACAAAGAGTCGTTAATTGAACTACTGACCTGCTCTGATCACCATAAGCAAGTTTCAAGAACTTCTCTGTGTACGTGAGGGTGGTTGTAATCACTGGCATGAACTCACGTTAGCTTAGAAGCGTTTTTGATTAGCACTATTGAGAACTGACACTCTCACTCATGCAGCCAGTGCTGGATTCCCTGATACTTTATGAGGAAAGAAAAGCTGGAAAGAGACGTTGCTATATATGTTTCCTTTTTCTTTGGTGTCTCAGATAGAGTCAGCAGATGCGTGCCTAATCCTTGCCAATAAATACTGCGCTGACCCAGATGCTGAAGATGCCTCCAATATTATGAGGTAAACTCCATAGTTTTTAATAGCTTTTTGGTTCTTAACTCTGATTAGCTAATTTTGTATCTGATCTGTTGCACTTAAAGAACATTGTAGGAATTTTTTGTTTTTGGAGGACAAATTAAAAGATCCTCACAAAAGTCCAGAGGTGAGAATACCCTAAATTTCTACCTCTGCTGTTTAGTCTATCTGCTTTAGAGTGTGTCAAAAGAGGCACTTGGAGCACAGGCTTTGGTACTCTTAGTCATTTTGAGGGACCTAGGGTTTGAGTGTTCCTAGCTGAAGGCAGAGAGGAAAGGGAACGCAGTTAGGTTGTTGCAACAATACATGACAAGAGCGCATGCGCTGCACGGGCTGCTGCCAGAGGTGGGGCAGAAGCACCTTCAGCACTTCATTCCCCGCTGCTCCTTGGTGGATCTGCTCCTACAAGTAATGTACTGCTCAGGGGATAGCAAAGTATGCAAGGGAGTTGTCTCCTGTCTCCATCCTGCTTTTTTTACGCTGAAAACCAATCATTGCTTGGTTTGATTGACAAGGCATTTACCACATAAGGGACCACCAGATCTCCTGCTTTCCTCCTTACAGTCTCTGAAGGAAGGAGATGAAACAGTCAGTCAGTAGATGGCAGCTAGAGTTACAACAAACCTAAGCCATTCCATTTTCTGTTTAGTTCATACAATCCTGGTTTTAATGGGACCGCCCTCCTTTTTAAAATTAAAATCTCACTCAGTGATTGATTAAAAGTTCTCTAGTATTTGATTAGCCAGTGTTATAAACAAATTTTACTGGCTTGTCAGATGTTTGCATGCTGTGTGCTGAAGGAAGAGGATAAATAAAAAAATGCTACTAAAATTGCTCTTCTGGAAAACTACCACTGTGTGCAAGAGATGTAGCTGAGAAAGACACAAGGCTAAAATATACCTAGTTTTTTTTTACAAACATGGGTTGAGTTGCAATGCAAGAAACTTTATTTTGACCTTGATTGCATAAATACATAAAAAATATTCCAGTTGCAGATTGGTGCATTCTTAATACATTTTAATACATTTCATGTAATAAAATGCAAAAATTTCAATGTGAGAGTGGAATTCTCTTGTGTTTTCTCACAATGTAATTCAAAAAAATGAATGTTTAATTAAACAATTCAGCAAGAAATGGAAACTAAGAAGAAAGGCTTGTTAAAATAATGCAAATTTTTCTTATGTTTCCTGTTCTAGCTTTGATATACTTAAAAGCACAAGCCAGACTAGTAGTTTACAAGATACGTTCTACAAAACACCAATGTGAACATTATGGCATTCAGTCTTACAAGAGTGATGATTCCATAATAAGTCAATTATTTTTTTTGTTGTTTTATGTTCTTTTCTACCTTTAGTTTTTAAATACAAAACTTTTTTTTGTTCATCTCTTTAATTTTGCTTAATGTTTTTTTATAGCACATTATCAATTCATGCATTTCTCAAACATTTTTCTTTCCAGTCACTTAAAATCTGTACACAGTTGAGTATATCTTAGATTCATTAAGTAACTTAGAATGCAGAAAATGTGCAGATTATAAAAGTAGCCCAATATTTTATGAATTTGGCATTCGGATACCACTTTTTATATTGATCTTTGGATTAATCCATAAAAATTGTGATGAATTTGCATGTGTAACATAAAATCATTATTCGAAGTGTTTAGATATGATGAATGTCTAGCGGCTATAAATAAATAATTTGTGATGGGGCAGAAAGAAAGTAATTTTTTCAGACATTTATCATTAGGAAACTTGATCAGTTATGTTGATTGAAAGACACAAAGATAATCATTGAGGATGACATCAAAATTCCAACTGTATTATTTTCTTAACAGAATGAGTATCTGAACAAAGCTGCTAAAACAAGTCTCTTTTTCTGCAAACTCCATAAGAGCAAGCCATTCAACTGAATAATTCCTGTGGTTTATTGATCTCTAGTACGGGACATTAATTCTTACCTCAATTTGCCTATGTGTAAATATTGCATAGGTCTGCCATCAATCAGTTTGCTTTGCAGGCAGATGAATAAGGGGGTACAGTTTTAATTGTGGGATTTGACAACACAGTAAAATGGAGGTATTTGGATGCGTTATCCAAATACTCTGTCAGTTAAAAGTTATTTTAATAGTTTTTTCTTTTCGTTTTAGAGTTATTTCAATAAAGAATTATCATCCGAAGATAAGGATTATCACTCAGATGTTGCAGTACCACAATAAGGTAATGTGATGGCCAGTGTTTCTTCTCAGAGTTTTTTGCTACATTACATTCACTCATACATAATTTTTCTAGTTCCATTAACAGCAAGCAGTTTTCTTTCCAAACTAAAACATCTTAATAAACCTTGTCGTGTAATCCAGTTACTAAGTAATTTAGTTTTATTTATATATGCGAGGGACTCTATCAAAATCCTGACATTTATTAATTGCCTAGGAACTAATTCTCGAAGCTACAATCCCCATAGTTGCTATTGATTCCAGATGACCTTTCACCACTTAGATTCTGTAAGTTTTGCTCTTACTGTCGTATTGGGAGGTTATGATGATTTTTTGATTCTGGTGTGATGATGAAGACCTGAAATTTTCAAGCAGCAGCTCCAAACTAAGTAAAATTACATGTTTTTTTATATAAAACATAGCTCAGTTGTGGAACTTGATGCTAAAAGTATTGTGAAGTTAAAAATGACAATCCACTTTGGAAAGGAATATGAAAATTTTTTTTGCCAGTAAATTTGTGACCTTTAAAGACAATGAAGTAAATTTATTCAATCCTGAGATAACGAAGTCCATAAACTCCTGACTAACAGGGTTAGGAAGAATATATCAGATAACACAGTATTCATATGTACTTCTTTTATTATTTCTGAAAGAATCAACCACTGCCCAGTGTTTGAGAAAAAGCTTGACTGTGTAAACCTTCATTCAATAAAATACACAAATCTGTTACTAAGAAGGTTTGATAACCACTCTGTAAAACCTGTTGCTAGAACAAGAGCAACTACTGTTGCTTCTTATGTTCTCTTCCTGTATGATATGGAAGAAGCCTGTCTTTTTATAGACTAAAAGCAAGGTGTTTCTCTGCTTTATACAGATTCAGAGGAGATTTTTTAAATCCTGCAGTTTATGTTTGGTGTTCCAATGATTGTCTCTTCAAGAACCACTTTTATCAATGTGCTGAACTGTGGTATTAATTTAGGAAGGGAACCAAGGATGAAAGACTCTGTGCTTCCTTATATCTATGCAAATGTAGAAGTTACATGTCAGAGAAAATCCAACAGCTATGCCAATAACTGAACAATATTTATACTTACCTAAGTGATCAGTTTCAATACTGCAGCTGTGTCTTGCTCCGTTATTTTCTTCATTCTATCCTTATAAATAGCATTCTTACAAAAAAGTTTGGATTTTCACTGTCAAGTACTCTTCTTCATGGTGGAAGAAATGAAATAGAAAAGACAGAAGATGTTGTATACCTTTCTAAATTATAGTATCCTTTAAAGGTTGCAGCTTCACATAAGTTGTAATCTAAGTTACATTAGCTTCCTGTATATTATGTGTGTTCCTTATCAGACAGTAGCTCAAAATGCTGTAAAAGGAACATGCAGAAGGTAAGGAGATCTTTACAATATTCTGCTTGTTCAGGTGTGAGGATGGACCTGACAGTGTCACAGCCAACATGTCTTGAGAAATGCAAGATTTTATCTCTAGTAGGTAAGAGTGGAACATTTCTTAGCATAGAATTAAGCTCTGAAACACTTGAAGTGCTTCTGCCTACTCAGAAAAAGTCAAGGCATTGACAGAGAAAATCATTCACTGCTGTCTTCTCCAATACCACATTGCATTTGAGGAGGTATTTCTGGTTCTTCACCTGCGGGATATTTTGTTTGTTTGTTTGTTTTCCAGGCCCATCTACTAAATATCCCAAGCTGGAACTGGAAAGAAGGGGATGATGCAATCTGTCTTGCTGAGCTGAAGCTGGGTTTCATAGCCCAGAGCTGCCTGGCACCGGGCCTTTCAACAATGTTAGCCAACCTCTTCTCTATGAGGTCATTCATAAAGGTAATGCACTGTCTCATTAGAACCTATTAGTCTGCAATTCAGGTTGTCAGAAACTGGAGTAGAGAACATGACTCAAATGTGGAACAGATAGAAAGACATTGATGGATTTTGTAAGACTAAAAAAAAATCAACACACATTTCCATGCGAAAGTTTTTTGCTGAAAATTGGGCAATAAGCCAGGTTCTATCAAGTTATGTTTTTATTTTTATTTTTATTCAGCATGTGTCTGGCCTTTACACCATTTTCCAAAGTGTCATCCATTTCCAGGGAGATATTTCTGGCATTTTGTGTTTTTACTTGATTTGAGACAAACCACATGTTTATCTATGAGAAAAGTTGTTGCTGTTAAAACAAAAATATGATTTATAGAAGTCCCATATAGCAACGAAGTTCCCAGAAAAAGGGACTGGTCGTTTTGGTCTTTTATATCAAGTAACTGGTGTACCTCTGACTGTGAGTAAATAAGGAACACGTGTTAGAACTGAAGCCTAAACTTCCCACATCATTCATGTATTTGTTTCTCCTCAGTCTAAGAGCTCTTTTGGACTTAGATTGAAAAATTTTAACCCAGTTGTTCCTTGACTTCTGTGGCAGCTGTATTGGTTCACTGGACCAAGGCCCCGATTGCAGCAATCAGTGCATCCTTCCTGGTGCCTTTCTGGGACACTGATTCCAAACATAAAGGGTGGGCAGTTTCCAGTCTCAGGGGTGTTCTTAATGGGATAGGAAACACTGGAGTAAAAGGTAGGCCATGGTCCACTTCAAGTCCGTTGTGCAAGTAAGCAAAAAAAAAAAAATACCCTAATGTCCTCAGATGGCAAAGCCAGGACTGTTCTCTTAGAGGTGCATATGTTGGTGCAGGACAGTGAGTGTTTATTTGCTTCTTATAAAATCCTGACATTATTATGAAGGTATCCTTAGAAGACAGCAGGCTCCCAGGTGTCAAAATATTTCATACTATTGCATTTAATCAAAAAAGGCCAGTTTTCAATATGGAAACAACTCTGGGCTCTGCACTTTACTGCCTGCAGTTACAATATCTTCATCTTTATTCCTCTTTATTTGTGTTCTGAAAAAAAAACCCCAACTGAAAGAAACAGAGAAAAGAAAGTTGGTTTACTTCAGCAAACCTGGAAACTGTGACTTACCAGCATATGGCCAGTTGGATATTAATCCTTTCTACCTGTATCCCAGAAGAAAACTGTCTCTCTTGTGAACATCATTCTCTTTGCCAGTCAGTTTGGTCTCTCTCACTCTTGCCTGCTGTGATAGCTCAAGACTCTCAGGAATCTCAAGTATTTGTAACAGTCACACAAATGTATGCAAATTACTGAGGCAACCTGTTGTATGAACTTGGTCTTGGCATCAGAGTACATGTGAAAATCTTGCTCACCTTCTGTTTTTCCAAAATCAGAAGGGGTGATCTTTCTCCTAAGGCGATCCAAGTGTATGGGTATCCTTAGAAACCTCAGTCTTAGTTCAAGTTATTTTAATACTGATTTTAAACAGTGAGAAAATGGAGAGATTCACAAAATGATAAAGTGTGCAAATGTGTGACTATGGGGGAACTGTAGTAGAACGCACACATTTATGGCCTGGATTTTTAGCTAAAAACATTTAAAGAAGTCAAAACCTGGAAATTTACAGGTATCATTTTTCCAGAAGACGTATCTAACCACTTCTGCCATTATCTTAGCCACCTATGTTTTCTTATTTTTTAAGATATTCTTACAATAGTTCCAGTACAGTTACAGATTAGATCTCATTGATGAACAGTTTTAAGCTGAAGGCTCAGCTTTGCAAGGCATTACTCAAATTACATCTGAGTATTTCTCTATACACAGAATAAGCATAAAAATAGCAATGAAGTTGATTTGGAGGAAGCTGTCATTGTCAGTTTTGCTCTTGTGTCTGATTATAGACAGTAATAAACAGAGTAGTGTGCAAGACATACCATAACTTGTGTGACTTCAAATGTCATCTTCACATGGCACTGGGAGGAAAAAATGCCATAATATAGTGCATTAAGATTGCAATACTTTGTTAGTACTGGTTAAAAATACGTTTTCCACTTAAATAAAAGTGAATTTTCTAGGCAAGTAAATTGCATATCTTCACTTCCAAAAATCTCTGACTAATTTAAGATATGAAGCCAAATAAATTACAAGAATTGAGACATATTTATTTATGTGATTCCACCCCTATTGATGGTAAGAAAAGGCTTGTTTATTTAGCTGAAAGGATGTTCTTTCTCATGTCTGTCTCACTCTAAAAGCTTGAAAGAGAAAACTTACTGAATAGTGGCTGTGAATCAGCGATGCATTGTAGGAGAGCAGCTACATTTATTAGAAATGCTAAAGAGGACTCTATTGAAGAGAAATATGTCCATTCCCCAAAAGAGCTTTCATCCCTTTTCATTAAGAACATTGAATTTTAATACTGTCAGACCTTCATAAGTTCCTTGGGTACACATTATTAGTGGAGTCTCTCACCAGTCAGGAGTTTGCCAGGAAAATGTACGGAAAATTCTGTATTTTTTAATGAAAGCTTGAAATGTGTGTTTGTTCCGCCTCCACAGTGTGATTAGAAAGTGATTTATTGTGCCATAAATGTTTGGTCAGTCAAACACAAATGAACATGATTGATGGTGACATTGCACACATTTAACTCATTATGCGTTACTTTACAGCAAAATTATTTGTGTAAACAGTCTGCTCAGTGTTAGAAGTAAAACAAACTAAGAAACCTCAAAATATTATATTTATTCCAAATATTTTCCTTTTGGTTTTAGCAATGTAGTATCATATGGAATCTTTTATACTCTTTCTGACACCAAACTGAACAAAAAGGGAATCAGCTCAAAGAGATTAATGTTCTGTAAACACTTAAAGACAAATAGATTGCACCAAACTATATGCTAAGGGAAAAAAGCCTCACAAAACTTTACACCTGTAAATTGTATTTTAGTAGTCCAGTCTTCTTATAGCATAGACTGTTACCATTGTATTAGAAAAGGAATTTGGACTCTTTGTTAACTTGCACAGTCTCAGAAAAAGATGGAAATACTGTACTGTACTGCAATTTCTGTATTGTTTGGATTAGCAAGTGCATACAAGAAGTCTGACCATATGAAAAACATTGCAAAAAGCAGATAAATGGAATAATAGAGGTGATCAAATTTTGTCCCTGCATACAATCCTACAAGCCAATATAAGTTAGTATTGTTGTGTAAATTAATGAAATGTGGAATGTGGTACTGGAGTGTAACACAAGTCCACAGCCAAATTAGTTTTGTCTTTGCTCTGTGGGTAAGACAGCCAGTACACCTCATTCCAGATCTGAAAATTATCTAGAGCTGTCTCTATTATCCACTAAGCTATTTTGAGTGCAGGAATGTTTTGTGGGCTCTTTTGGCAGCTTTTGCACACATCTACACATATGCAATACCCACTTTACATTCCTTTCTAGTCCAGGCTGAAAGAGAGACATAATAAAGCCACACAGATTTACATTGGTTGGGTGCTTACCTACACTGATGGAACACATGAACTTGTTTGCTATTTATTTTTGACCACCTAGGCAGCCTTGGACTGTTTTAAAGTGTGGCACTCGAGCATGAGCAGTGAATTCCTTGACATGTAGAAGGGCTTTAAAAGGGGGGTGAGAAGGAAATGCAATGTGAGGTTTATTGTGAGGTTCTTCAGGAAGCTGCATAAACTGATTACATGATCCTCCTCGCAGGACCTAGACCAAATATTAAATGTAGCTTGTTACCAAATACATTTATCTTCAAAGATCATGTGAAGATCTTCCTGACTGTAATGTTTTTAATCATTGATTCTAGGAATTAAAACCTGTCGTGGTTTAAAACTGTTTGCTGTGTACACATAGTATCAGTTCTTGTGATAAGAGTATATTTGTCTTGGGCTAAAGTCTACCATGGGCCTGCATTTTCAGTCCATCATTTGAACAGATCAACACCAATCTACCTTTTGCCTCATGACTGGATAGAAATCTTGCCCTGTTTTGTAAATTTGAAACTATTAGAAGTAGAGCCTGTATGCCTTTTGGTTCAAATCCATCAAGGCCAGCATCTAAAAAAGAATTAGATATCATTATATTTCAAGAATACTCTCTTTGCCTTGACACACTACAAAATTCTGCATTATTATTAATACAGAAAAGTGCACAAATCTCATTTGAAATTAGAACTAATCCTAATTAGCATATTTGGTGTTTTATAAAACATACTCTTTTTATACAAGTTTTAAAAATCATCCTTGCATACAGAAAGCTGTGGAAATTATTGACTGAGATTGTAAAGTCTTCATAGTACTAAGGATATTTGTTAGCTTTGATTTCAGCAGGCAATGGAATTGAGTAAAGAGGTAGTTGATAATTTATAATACTTTAGGAAATGCAATTATAAGACTGTAAATCTAAGAAGCTTCACTCTATGATATGACCATAAGAACTGCTTTCAGCCAATTACTTCTCTGTCAGATTTAGATATCCAAATGTAAAGGCATAACAAAACTAGACATTTACACAAGCAATTTGGGTGGACTGAAAGGGCATTGTAGGTGAATGGGAGGAAATGTTTAAACTACATTGCTTTCAATATGCACTTCCTTTTCAGCTGCCAATCAAGAATATTCAAGAGCATATTGAGTTAGGACAAGGGGTTATGGCTTTAACCATAAAGGCAGAAGGCAGGTTTAGATTAGATATTAGGGTGAAACTGTTTACTGTGAGGGTGGTGAGGTGCTGGAACAGGTTGCCCAGAGAAGTTGTGGTTGCCTCGTACCTGGGAGTGTCCAAGGCCAGGTTGGATGGGGCTCTGAGCAACCTGGTCTAGTGGAAGGTGTCCCTGCCGACAGCAGGGGCATTGGAATGAGACAGTCTTTAAGGTCCCTTCCAACCCAAACCATTCTGTTATTCTGTGGGTACTTTCTTTTCATTCTTATCTATGTTAGAGAAATACAATGCTGTGGAGAAGAGAATTGTAACATTAAACATCCTCAAAGGCTTTGTCCTGTTTTGTGCTCTTTCCATGGTGGTGATGAGCTGATCTTATTCAGTGCTAAGGAGCAGACTTTACATCTGCTTTCACTGTGCTATAAAGGAATTTTAATTTTGTTACTTCCTTAATATTTATAAAGACACTCTACTGTCCTTTCCCTTGCAAAATGCAATGAAAAATCCTAGGTCACACTGCAACTCTAGCATTTGTTCTCTGTTTTGATAGTGATACTTAGATCTTGGCAGAAGAGATTATATAGCATGATGAGGTTCAGATACACTCAGTCTCTTTCATGTAACTCTTTATGTCATTACACTGAAAAGCAAATGCTATGAGCAAGATAGATCATTTGGAGCTACGGAGCTCCTGGTAATTATGCTGCTGGGTGTAGGGCTGGGTGTATTAAAGGTTTTCCTTTTCTCCTGACAATACTAATGGTGGTGCTTGCAAGAGCTACATAATTTTATCATATTTCTGTCACCATGTCTCACTGGGAATTGATTGTATTATGTAAAAATATTTTCTGATAACAATATTGTATCTATATATAAGATAGAGGAGAGCAGAGGAGTATCGTGACTTAAAAAAGATACAGATGAAAATTACATTTCTTCTCTTGGGATGCACTATGTAATTTTCCAGCTATTCTTCATATAGGCTATTGAAGCAGTGGGTAATTTATTTTATGACTATCCAGGAGACAGAATTGCAGTGTGAGTTAGTCATGGAGAGATAATCATGTGTTTACAGTACCAGAGAGGAATCTGGAAGATGTAAAATCAAGTTTTTGTGGTAGTATGGCAGATTCTAGATCAGGTCCAACATTTACCTAAACTTTAAAATATCATCACAAAGGCTTGAAGTAGTCAAGAGCATAATGACTCCTAAGGCATTTTTCCTCATTTTAAGGATTTTGAAATTAGTATATTACTGACATGGATTATGGATGTAGCTGATCTGTGGAACCTTACTCTATTAAAACTTAGAGTAACTGCGGGCCTCAAGAAAATAGAAACAAAACACTGAATATTGATGGTTCTTAATAGTAATTTAATTTCTAGCGGATCAGCAGGCACTGCCTTTCAAAAGATACCAGGCAAGTGACCGTCTGTCTCTCTGAAATCACAGAGAAAATTTCATGGTTCAGGTGAAGATAAAATGGAAAGGTCATCTTTAGTTGATGGTTATGATCATCTTACAATAACATTTTAGAGCATCCCAAATATCAGCAATTCTTTAAATTCAGTAATCAACATTTCATGGTATAGTAACAGAGCATATCTTAAACATTCCCATCACTTAATGAAGTTTAATTTAGTCCTAATTGGTATCTTGAGATACTTGAGCTTGATCACTGCTTTGCAAATGTTTGGTTTTTTCCAGTCCTTTCTTGGTCCTTGACTAAGGGTGGGTATTTAACTATAGGTCTGACCTGGAGTTCCTCCCTCCAAATCAAAACCATCTGCCTAAAGAGAAGAAAGCAAGGGAAGAAAGTAGAAAGGGAGACACGTAATGTGTTTGTGTATTTCTTCCAACCTCAGGTGGTATCAATCTAAGAAAAAGCCACAAAATAGACCAGAAGTTACAAACATGCCCTTGCTATCATTGCTCTTATTTTTTTACTAAGCCTGCACTTTATCTCTCTTCTGTATATAGAGTTGCTGATCAGCAACATTTGCAAGCTTCCTATAGATAAAAGCGTTATAAAAAATGTGATATGGCTTCTCTGTGTGTGGTGGGGAATAACACAATGAAAATCCCTTTTACCATCCCACATGGCCTCTGAATGGTGAAACAATTTCTATGGAAGAAATTTCTTCTGATTGTTTGCAGCCCACTTGTCAGGCTCTATATGATTTGGAACATCTCCATATTGCAATTTATTCTTGCAGTTGTTTACATCTTCAGAACTAAAGTAACTGATTACTTGGCAGCCTGTCAACAGGAGAGGAGAATAAAACAACAACAAAAAAAACCAACCAAAAAACAAAACAAAACAAAACAAAAAAGGCAAAACCCAACCAACCAAAAAAACCCTGAACTTCACAAAACACCCCAAAGAAAACAAAAAAAGAGGAAAAAGTTGTTGTAACTTACATTTCACCAGGTTTCTTAACAAGTTTCCAATCCTCCTGTTCTTTAGAGCATTTTTGAAAGAGCGCCTTTTGACAAGTTTAACATGAGGAAAAGATTGATGAATCCCAAATTAATACTCAGCCTGTAGGATAAAAATGCAGACTTACCTAAAGTCCTGTCGAAATAGCTCTGGAATACTGAAATTGGAAAACTTGAAATTTTTTGGTCCAAGAAAATAATAGAATCACAGAGTATCTTGAGTTTGAAGGGACCGACAAGGATCACTGAGTCCAACTCCTGGCCCTGCACAAGACACCCCGAGTCACACCATGTGCCTGAGAGCATTGTCCAAACACTGCTTGAACTCTGTCAGGCTGGTGCTGTGACCACTTCCCTGGGGAGCCTGTTCCAGTGCCCAACCACCCTCTGGGGGAAGAACCATTTCCTGATACCCAACCTAAACCTCCCCTGACTCAGCTTCAGGCCATTTCCTTAGGTCCTGTCACTGTCACCACAGAGCAGAGATCAGTGCCTGCCCCTCCTCTTCCCCTTAGGAGGAAGCTGTAACTGCAATGGGATCTCTCCTCAGTCTCCTCTTGTCCAGGCTGAACAGGCCAAGTGCCCTCACCTGCTCCTCATATGGCTTCCCCTCAAGACCCTTCACCACCTTCATTGTCCTTCTCTGGACTTTCTCTAAGAGTTTAATGTCTTTTTTTATATAGTGGTGCCACAAACTGCCCCCAGGATTTGAGTGAGGTCTCCCCAGAGCAGAGTAGGACAGTCCTATCCCTTGCCCAGCTGGTGATGCCTCCCCAACAAAGACAGGCTGAGAAAGCTGGGGCTGTTCAGCCTGGACAAGAGAAGGTTGTGTGGAGACCTCGTAGCAATCTTCCAGTATCTGAAGGGAGGTCAGAGAGGAATTCTTTTTTTATGAACTGTAGTGATAGGAAAAGGAGTACTAGGTAAAAACTGAAAGAGGAAAAATTTAGGCTCGATATTAGGAAGAAATTCTTTACTGTGAGAGTGGTTAAACGCTTGTACAGGTTGCCCAGGGAGGTTGTGGATGCCCCAGTTCAGGCAATGTTCCAAGACCAAGTGGGATAAGGCTTTAAGCAACCTGGACTAGTGGGAGGTGTCCCTCCCATGGCAGGGGGGGTTTGGGATTAGGTGATCTTTAAGGTCCCTTCCAGCCCTTTACATTCTGTCATTCTACTGTTTTTAAAAAGAGAAAACTGAGATACTTTTTTCCTCATGCTCTGTACAAACGTGATTTCACCCCATGCTCAATGTGCTTTACAAGAATTCAGTGTATGATTTTGTCATAGGATTCTTGATTTACTGACTACAGGGACTCTGTTTTGGAGTTTTTTTTCAGCATTCTAGAAAATCCCTTAAAAATAAGCAATGTTAATTGCCATAACAGTGTACTGACTTATGTGATAAAATCTGATTCATGTTTAAGCAGTTGTTTGTAAATTTTAAAGAAGGCTGTGATTTTTACTCAGAACTCTGCATCTGTTTCTTTGGTTTTAGATTGAGGAGGATACGTGGCAGAAATACTACCTGGAAGGAGTTGCAAATGAAATGTATACAGAATATCTGTCTAGTGCCTTTGTTGGTTTGTCCTTCCCTGCAGTTTGTGAGTAAGTAGAAATACATTTAATATACAGAAGTATTTCCCTTCTTGCAAGAGAAATCTAATTTTTTTGCAGGAGACCTTTTCATTCTGCTAAAGTCCTAATGTTGCTACCTCAGATGGTGTCTAATAAAGTAAACATTAAAGCAATCACTGCATGGAATGCAGTGTTTCACTGTAATGCCTGGTTTCAGGAGAGATTTGTAATTAAGTAATTGTAAATAAAAGCATAAATGTTTTTGGTATTGAACAAACTCATCAGCAATTTCTTTAAATTGAATTATTTATTCAAAAGTGGTATCCTGTTGTTTTTTTCTAATGATTCCTATTCTTTGACTAGTGGTGGTCAGTATCACTATCTTGGCTTGTGTTCCATTCCAAGGAAACCATTAATTTCAACAGATGTCATGGAGTCATATAAGCAGTGTGGTACCCAGAGCTCTGTGGAAGTGGTTGCAAACCAGTTGCAACAAGTGAAATACATCAGAAAAGATATGTCCATTCAGTTGAAAGAAGCATAGAGTACATAACTGTAGCATAAGCCATGTGATAACTTCATTTCTGGAGACTGAAAAATGCTTATATTAATCCTAGAATGGGTCTGTGAATGAGAGACTTGTATGCATAAGGTTTGTGTGACAAGTAGTTTGGCCACATAATCAGTTTAGTTTGACACACTCATATTTCCTCTTTGGCTGGCATTGCTCTTCATTCCAGTCATACTGAAAGGTCACCACAAGGGCTGTGGGCAGCTTTTGCTAGGGACTGTGCAAATGCTTAAAAAGAAACAGACTCTACTTTGGTGAGCTTGGTGTCAAACTAGTTAACGTTGAAAAACTTCTGAAGACTCCATTCTTCCAGGAGGAAATAGGTGAAGAAGTAAAATACCATACCTTTATGTAAAGGAGGATGAGTATGCTTCTACTCCTAACTTCTCCCACCTTTCCCAGTTTTTACAGGAGCATAAACATGGCATAAGAATGAGGGGAAAACAACTGCTAGACAAATATTATCCATTTAGAAATTGTCTGGGATGTAGCTATGACAGAGCCCAGTATTCAATTTCCTGGTAAAATTGAGGGGTTCTCACTCCATCCTTCTACTGTGTCTGTCAAGCTGTGTCAAGTTTACTGAGGGGAAAAGTTTTTTACTATAGCTACAAAAATTTGTGTGGATTTCTTGAAACAGGAAATCTCTTATTTCGGAAATGTGTATTGTATTCAGAATGAATGGTAGTTGGTGCTGTTAACACTAGCTACAGTCATGAAAATTAAATCTCCACGCCAAACCATTTCCAAATGTGTCAAGTTTCTGTATGAGTTTGTAGGAAGATTTGACTGAGACTGTATTCGACATAAAGCTAACATTCATTTATCTGTGCTGGTAGAATGCAGATAATCAATAAAGACAGGGTGCTTATTGAGATTTAGAAAGATGTCTAAACTTTGGAGCTCTCCTCAGGCATTTGGTTATCTGAAACATTAGCAAACTGTGGTTGCTGGTTTAAGTGAAACAAAAAGTTTTATCTCAAGGTTTCCAACAATAGCTCTATTAAGAGCACATTGAAAATTAAAATGTAGTGTTACTTATTAATGAGTTTGGTGCATAGGTATTTTCATTACTGTAAGAATTGACTGCTCAATTTCCAGAAGAACCAAAGGACAATGACAGCAAAAAGTCCAGTGCATTGGTTTGTGAAGGGGAAATTGAAGCAGTGGATAAGCTTAGTGTATTCAGCTACCCGTGAAATATACAGACTTTGAGAACGGATTTTGTAGTGTAGCTTTTAAATTCATGCAGCCAATGACATTTTAAAAGTCTGAAATTAAATGAAATGTTCTGCTTCCTTAGGTTATTTGTCATAAATGTATGTCTAGGAATGTGATTCTTTTGTAAATAGGCTGCCAGACAGTCTGGATAACAAAGAGCGTGCAGAGACAGTGAGGATGTGATACTCAATATTGCTGAAGAATTTCAAGCTTTTGATGTCAACACTAGGGTGAAGAATTAGATGGAAACAGAAGTTAATATCAGTCTACTGGTTCTGTTTATAACTCCACGTGTGTGTACTGTGTGAACATATTCCAACCAATTTATTTTCAATATGTGAATGTAATTCCTAACTTTCTGTGCCCTTGGATATTGCTGGGTCAGCTGTGGATGATGTTGATTGGCGATAAACTAACCAAACTGTCCCCCGTGAGTGCTGAGCCTTGTAATATTTAGTAACGTAAGGCTGACCTTCACCCTGGTTCTAGGCCTACCATTCTCTACCCCAAAATTTTCCTAATGAGGCCAGCACATCTCTGGAATGACACTCGACCTAGCAGTGGGAACAGCCACCTGTACATATGTGATGTTGGTTGTGAAAAGGGTCTGACCCTTGGCCTCTTCTCTTCCTGCAGACTGGTGTTTGCGAAACTAAAGCTGTTAATGATAGCCATAGAATACAAGTCGGAAAAACGCGAAAGCAGGTACGTCCAATGCCTCCAAATTTGGAAGTTCTGGAATGCACTGTCAAGAATTTTGCCTGCTTTTTGTTCAGAATGAACATAGCTATTCTTTGAAGCATTTCAGAATATATTTAGCATGCCATTGCATTGCAGCATTTCCTGTAGTACTGAAAGGCACTTATTTCTGCCCTCTTCCTCCTTGAAATTAATCCAAGTCAGAAAGTTTAGTAGAAGGTGCAGTAGTACATATGTCCCATCTCCAGAAGTGATTCTACTTATGGAAAAGCTTACCATTTTTTTGTTTGTAGTGTATCACTTTTAATCAGAGGTTCAGCTTACTCTACAGAAACCAGAAAAGTGGAAAACAGATGTGATATCAAAATTCATTATTGCTATGTGTATTCTCAAAATACAAATTTCATTTAAATTAGTTTGGGAGAACCAATTTAGATAGGATACAGGATGAAAAATATAGGGTAAACAAAATATTTAAATGGTATCTGTTCTGACAGAACTTACATGAATAGCATAACAAAACTGGAAAAAGTTAATTTAGCCTTGAAATTACCAATTGACTGGCTACTTTCTTAATCCAAAAGAAAAAAAATCATCATTTTAGTACAGATTCACAGATGAGAAAAGAAGTGTTTCTTGCTTTTTTTTTTTTGGTACAAAAGTTCGTAGAAACCTGATTGAATATTGGAGTCAATCTTCCATCAACTCGTCCACCAGTGCTTTAAACAATATTCATTTTTAGGTAACAAAAATGTTATAAATGTTCTCTGCCACATGTGGAGGGTCATATAATAAAAATATGACTATACTGACTCTGAGAGGAATTTGATTTTCCTCTTTCAAAATTATATTTTGTACTGCTGTAGTAAACCTGGAGCGATACATATTAGTTCATCTTCTTTGTGGCCACTAATTACCTTTTAGTGGCCAAAGGGCACTTTTGAGGGCAATTGCTTCTTCTCACCGGAGAACCAATTCTGTCAATTGAACTCATTCTACAGTTTCTGGGGTTTTGAAAGTTTTATACTTATTATTAACTTTCATAATTTCTCTTTATTAAAAGAATCTATAAAACCTGTGTTAGACATTTGAAGTGGAAAAAGCAGTGTACAACTATTTATGAGTATTTCTGTGCCCTATAGTTGATTTTTCTGGATTCTTCCCTATGTTATGAAATGAAATGTGAAATGGTGTATGTTCTAGTGGATATCATTTTTGTTCACACTATGCTGATTAAGAAATACTTTTTTTTTTAATATCAGATTTTTTTATGCTGTATTCAGCTCCTTTGGACTCTTAAAATACTTTTCCATTGAATGACCTCATTCTGCATTAGCTAATGTAAAGCAAACAATCTCTTCTTCTGTCTTGGAACAATTTAATCTCTTGCTAGAAAAAGGAAAAATATGACAGTAACAGCAGTGGAACAATTTACCAGATTTTGTGTCTTCAATATTAAGAAATATTTGGTTCATGTTTTTCTCCTAACAATTATTGGCCAACTTTATGGTGCTATTACTTCAGTTGTCATTTACTTACATAAGTGCTAATATTGCAGTCTTTTGCAGTAATAACAGATTGTTCTTGGCTTCCATATCATACTTTGTATTAACTTCAGTGGGAGTTGGATTGAGTTCTTTATCAAAAGGTGATGCAGAGGATCCCACAAAAAATAACACAGTGTGATAAAATCATATATTTCTTACTTAAAGCCACACAGGTAACAGTTTGCAATCAGTTAATTTAGTAGGAAAAAAAAGAGCCTAAAATTGCAGGAAGCAATACTAACAAAGGGATATTAACAGCTGGATTTGGTGAATTTGGATTTGGTTACAAGAGGAGGGCATATAAGGTAGATAGTCACATTTTCTTATAACCCTGATCCACAGTAATATCTGCTGATTTTATTAACCAGTGATAATTTTATAGTCACTGTTTGATCCATCACAGAGCTACCTGCAGCATATCTTCGCTTGTTTTTGTTCTCTTCAACCCAAATATGTTAACTACATATTTGTGGTTTTCTGATCCTTTAGTCCAGCCAGAAAGGTAATGCAACAAAACTTCAGTTTCTCATCTCCTAAGTATACTTGCATTTCCATGCATCTTATTAAATGAAAAGATGGGGAATTAAAGTTAGAATAACACAGTTTAGAAGCACACACTCTTTATGAACCATGTAAATTTTTCATTTGTCAATTATGTTTCTTGATGCTGACATTGGAAATATTTTATTATGCTCATATCTAAATTTCTTCCTGGTAATTCTTCATGAAGGTGAAGCGGGAACTAATTATGGGTATTCTTTTAAGCTTTCAAACTTTATGAGAGTGAGGAAAAGTAGATATGTGCTTATTTATTTTATAATTACACTTTGCATTTGTATTTTGTAAAACTATTGAGAAATTTTATATAATTTAAAATTTAGAGAAACAATATGAAATACAATGAAAAATTTAGAATATTATCTAGGCTGCAGCCTTTTAATAAGAGTTAATACTTCCTGCCATAGTCTGAGAGAGGTCTAGGAACAGTATTTTCAGAAGCTGAGGAAATTTTGAAAGCATTCTTTCTACTTAAAAGATGAGAAGATCTTACTCCCAACAGTTTCATTTTTGTTACTAGTCATACTAAAATGTCTATATCATTAAATTATATATCAGATTTTTTACTTACACAGGGAGTTCCCTGCTAAGATGAGTTTAATCTGCCTTCATCACTTTGCACTCAGAGCTAAAGCAGGGAAAAATATTCAGGAGTGTGTGCAGCTCTCAACAGTAGTAATGTGAGGGCATTCTAAATTTCCTAATCCCTTCTTCAAATTTTCAGCTCAGTCTTAAGGATAAATACTAGTCCCATCCCATTGAATCGCAGACTTTTATTTGACTGTTAATATCTTCATTAAATGTAGAATAGCATAACTACTAATTTACCTCTGCACATTTTTTTTTCTCCAGGCAGTCACCTAGATTCTAGTTTTCTAAACCTTTCTGATTTACAGCCAGATTCTGTCAACTCTACTATAAGGAGTTTGAAATCAATAGTAATTATAAATTAGCAGAATTCACTCCAAGTTAATATTGCTGTACAAGTTAGCAGCAGTTGAGCTTCCTGCCTGCAGATGGCTTTTGCTTCTTTTTTCCTGGCTACTAATAAAGCTACACAAAACAGAAAGCACACCTTGATAACAAGTTTTGTCAATATTAGGTAGGTAATTATAAACAATTACGATTTTACAGGATTGCTTAAAAGCAGCTATTCAAGCTTAAATATACATATTATAAATACGATAAATGCATATTAGTTTTCGTATAATGGGTAGAATATCTAGAGTATGTTTATCTTTTTAGGCAACTCTCATCAAGGTATTTTAAAGATTAATTAAAATAGCTATGATTAGATTTTTGTAACCTTTGCATTTATATATTTAATAATGTTGAAATTACTTCTCAGCTATCAAAGAAATCTCAGAGTTTACAAAACTCAATTTAGATTGCTTCTGACCAGCTACTAAAGTCTCCACTCTAGTAACTCCAGCTCACGATACGAGCTAGCCATTTCTTCATCTCTAATTGGTTTCTGGGAATGTTATAACCCCTTTATTAAAAATAGGAAGAACTTAAATTTTTGTCTCCTTCATGCAAGCTAAATACTATCGCTTAAAAAATGCTCTTAGCTCATTTGGAGAGAGATTTTGGCTTTTTTGTAGAAAAATGCAAAGGAAACATGGAGCACATGAACCTGAAAATGTACCAGTGTTAAATATATAACAAAAACTAACAGTTCAAAATTTAGATATTCAAACTCCTCATCTGAAATCCCTTTTAGAGAGATTTCTGCCTTCCTTTTTCCCCTGCATTTTTTTCCTACATAAGTAAGCAAGAAGGAAAGCCTAACCAGGATTCTTCCCTCCTGCTCCCCATTTATACTCCTCTTGTAAAATTTTCTCTTTGTCTATCCATATATTTGTTCTCATTCTCAGCAGAAAAACCTTTAAGCCTTGAAGACTTTTAAATAAAGGGTTTTTTTGCTTTTGCTTTGGTGTCAGTTGATTTCCTATCAAAGTGTTTGATTTGCAATTTTTTTCTTGTCGTTTGCAGAAGCCGAAAGCGGTATGCCCTCTTCGTTACCTTTCCTTCCAACCTCAATCCTACCTTCACTCCTTCTAACTTCAGGACTAATTCCTTGCCAAGAACACAGGAAGATAACATCTTTGTCTATCTTTCTCTGTATATACACACACATATATACATATATATATTCATCTATCTATGTGTGTGTGTGTATATATATATCTGTGTGTATATTTATATATGAGCCCCCAAACTCAAAGAGGAGAGAGAGAAGAGCATTTGTCTCTCCAGTGTTCCTTGTGACTCACGCACTAACTTCTTTGCAGGAAGTACAAAATAAAACAGGATTAGTTTTTTAGGCTTTTTTTTCCCCTTTGTGGAGTCATTGGTGTATCAGATTGTTGCATTTGAAAAGCAGATTTTACTGTTAATATCTCCTGTCCTCATTTTTTGACTGTATCATGACGATGTATATTTCGTCTTTACCAGCCGTTGTGCTGCCATATTGTTTTCATATTCACACTTTCATTGATGTCCTTCTTTCCCCGAGTCTTTCTTCAAAACACGTCTTACAATACAGTAGTTCATGTTCTCTTGCAGTCTCATCTTCCATTAACAACAACCAGATACCTGATTCTTCACATTTCTGGTCCTGTTTTGAGTCCGGTTATTCATAATACAGTACTCACTAAAGCTATTGTACTGTTCCAGTGAAAGTGCCATGGATAGTTTTTATTATATGTCACATTCATTTTAATGACATTTATTAACTCATTTATGAAGATGTTACTGAATGTATTTGTTTCTTTGGGGTTTTTTTTGAGATGGCATGTTTTGCATTTCCTTTGGTATACCATGCTGTGAGTCCTCTCATATCTACATTCTATCATGCTGCTATTGGTTTGGATGAAGAAAATAAGGCATGTTTTCCAAACCCTTGTCTCTCCTCATCTCTCTTCCCCCTGACTGTTTTTTTTTCCTGAATTGCTTAAAGCAGTCTGTCTGACTGTCAGTGATGGTCTTTGGAGACATGCTCTCATTGTCCAGACATTTCAATTTCCTTCTTCATCACACTCTTCAAACTTTACTTTCCATGTCTGTTCTGTTGTGTATGTTGTGTGTGTTATATGTATTTAAGTTTTAGTCTTCTATTCCTATAGTTTCTGAGTAGATGTGTGATAAGAGAGGTGGCTTCCTGTCAGTTTGGCATTATTGATATGATCCAACTGCAGAGAAGTTACTGCAACACTTAGCATCTCCAAGGATCTGCAGCTGTTGCACCTCTACTTTGCTTCTTGCTTCTAAGTATATCTTACCTTGTGGTGAAGGCATGTTAATGCTGGCATGATGAGCAATACAAAGAAGTGTTGTACCAAGTGAAGTTGCTTGCTCCCAGAATAAAGTATATTGTTCTGCCTCATTGTACTGATAATTAATCACTTCTGGAACCAGAAGGAATAATTTAATTGTTTCCAAGTGTATTGAGTTCACCATCATTGTTGAACTAGTTTGGACTATGCCCAAATAAAATACCTCATGCACATCCTGTAGACCATGACTTTAGTAGGTGCTGTTGTAAAAAACTTAACTCCTGGGAGCAACCTTTTATATGCTTGTAGTAATTAAGCTTTAATATACTGTAGCATGTAATGTGCACTGTGTCTTTTGCCTTGTATTCTTTTTAGTGTCTTACTAGATTTTGCTGTATAGAGCAATATGGAGCATTATGAATTAATGTCAGTGATAGAGCCCAGACGAAAGAAGCAATACTTAAGCGTTACAATTAGTGTGCAGACTGGTATGTGCACAACTCCCACTATGAGATTTGTGCACCTACTGTCACACTCCACTTCAAAACATACCCTGAAACAAAAAATATTATCTCTAGCTACTTCTATAGTTGGATGAATGGCATGGTATGTTTTAAAAGGCCATAATGCTAATAGTGGTACTTTTTATCTGGGCATAGCATGAAACTATCAAGAATAATAGCTGGTTTTGTTTAAAAGTGTGGTAGCTATAGTCAGTTATACCACATAATTTTGTTTTAGAAAATGTATTCATAGTACTTAAATAATATTATATCTTCCTGATTACTAGATGATATTGCTACTGTTTGAGTTGCATGGGGAATGGTACAGTACATCTACCACAAGGTTTAAAACAGAATTGTTACAGCTTTTGTTATTCATTTAGTCAAAATTTTGCTGTTTGTGTTTCATTTAATTCAACAATTGGTCTTTTCTTTTTCTTTAGAATAGGGTGATGGCAGTCACACGGGTAGCCATACAGCTGAAAACAAACAAAAAACGAAGTAGGGTTACTAAATCAGACAAGTTTCCTTGATGCAGGGGGGAACTGTTCAATTGACCTCTGATAATGGGATTCATCACACCTAACTTTATCAATCAAAATGTTAAACGTCTTCTCTCCTGTTAGTTATCCAGACTTAGTCCATAATTGGAAGGAAAGAGAGAAACAGTCCTTGAATGCATTAGAATTCAATCCCAAAATAGATGAGATGAATCCCACCTTTAGTGCTGTCTAAAATGTAACATTGAAAGGAAGACCAAACAAGAATAGTACAGAACAGAGGCATGGATAAGGAAAATCCTTAAAAGACCTCTTCTGGTGCATGTTGCTTTTGGTTGACCTTATCTATGCTTTCAGTTTTCAGTCTTCATGTAGTGCTGCTAAAATGTTGTTACCCTTGTGTATTTGCTGTGCTGTACTTGCTGGGCACCTCCACATGCCTTTGTCAGCTCAGTTTAAAGACCTTCACCACACCTCTTCCATATTAATAAGATCCCTCTTTTGTTTTTCTCAGAGAAGGCTGGCAGTTATGTACATCTGAGAGTCAGCCACTGTGCTACTATGTCTAGATTAGGAGTTCAAAATTACATCCATTCATAACTTCAGCAGTAGTGGGAGCCTGCTCAGTTTCAAGCTATGCAAAGCAAATTGTGGAGCCATGCCACTTAGCAAGTGGCCTACCAGTAAATACATACTGCCTAATGATGGTTCAGACTCTGACACTGATTGGTTGCTTTTTCCATGTAGTTCACCTAGAAGATAGCTGAATATTCTAGAAAATTACAGGAAACATTTTTCATCTCCTACTGAAATCTTTTGTATGCTGATAAATTATTAGAAGTAACGTTTTAAATATTCAAATAATATGAAAAGGTATCAGCTTTCTATAACTTTTTAATAGTGTTTTAGCCCAAGAAGCATAATTTGAGTGCAATATGTATGATATTTGAAAGCAGGAGACAAATAAAAATCACCTAACAGCAGAAATGATCAAAAAATAAATAGCTGGGGAGAATTAGTCCTACCCCAAAGTGTCAGTTCACAAATTGTCTTACAGTTCAAATCTCCAGTTATTAGGCTCTCCATCAAATATCTTTAAGTTCAAGAAAACATAGAAGATCCACAATCAGTAATCGAAACCTTAGCTTACTTTTAGTGCTTTGAAGGAAGATATAATATGCCTTAGCTAGGTCAGAATATTGGTGTATTGTGCAGCCAGTCATCTATGCACTGCCAAAAAAGTATTGAGCAGTGCTCATGTTCTGGAGTACTTGCAGGTAGATAAGAATGGATGAACAGATATTTTCATGTATCTGTATTTTTTTAAAGGTAGCACGTATACTTTAAACATCAGAAAGATATAAACCAATAAGTAAGTTGATCACAATTAACACGCAGTGAGAAACATGAGCAGATATCTATTCTCCACTGACAAATGAAAGTCATCATGTCCTGTCTTAACTTTTCATTGAACAATCTGTGTAAAGAAAACCATAAACATTTGTCGAGAATTTCTGTGACCTCGTTTGAATTTTTCTTTTCTTTTTGAAATTTTGCATCTCAAATGTGCACTGATTTCCATTTGCGTTTCACTTGCTTATGTTTCTGTCAGTCTGGGAACTCATTTTCGGCTGTGTAGATAATACTCCTGATTCTTTCCTGTGCTTTAAGTGTTCAGTGTCAGATTGGATGGGGCTTTGAACAATCTGTTCTAGTGAAAAGTATCCCTGACCATGACATGAGGGTTGCAATTAGATGATTTTTAACGGTCCCTTTGAACATAAACCATTCTATGATTCAGTCTGTGACTCCTAAGAGTACAACTGAATTCAAGGGTGATTTCCACATTTTCAGTGTGGGACATTTTCATTGCTCTTAGATGCATGGTCCTGCATTTAGTCACCAAGTGAATCTTCTTTAGCAAATGGGGTAACTTTTGCAGATAAGTGTAGAACACAGGTTTCCAAACTGCATATTCTATTCCACAAGTGGCTTCCTAATTGTAATATTATCAAAAAGTAATGGAACTGACTTCTCCTAAGTTTACGGTGGTGAAGTACGTTAACTTCCCGCTGGAACACATTAAGTCGTATTTAATTTACATGGCTTTAATTGCCATGTGTCCTAAACATTCATGTGTGAAGGAGCAAGCAATCATGTGAAACCTGTCATGAAAGGTTTTATCCTGAGGAATGTATTTCTGGAACTGGAAGCATTAAAGAAATTTGGACTAAATGTTTTTGAGCTTGCTATTACTTGATTACTTTCTGAGGTAACCTAAACAAGAAATGTTACAAAATTACAAAGTTTGATCAAGATCTTACAAGCTTCTAAAGTACTTGGCCTTCCTTACTTGGTTTCATGAGCTGATTTAGGAGATAAAAAAATCAAATTGTGCTTTATGATAAAAACATGTATTTCAAAAAGTCAATATTATTTTCAGTAATATTTTTCCTGATGTGTGGCACAGGATGCATATGGATTAGCTATATCTATTGCTATTAAACCTCATGAATTTCTGTCCTTTTTCCCTCTTCCTTTGCAACCTTGGAGATATATAAAAATGAGGAATTAGCTGAAGCTGTCTCTCTTAAAACTCCTGTTTACTTTGCTGTGTACTTATATTCTCAACTATGGGGATATATATATATATATGCATGCATATTTTCGTATTAAAAAACCACATGCATCTCTAAATAACTGATGGATGCATTTTTCTTGGAATACTCAGAAGACTGTTTTGTTTTTCTCTGTGCTGTTTGTTTCCCATATTCTATTTTAATTCAAAACATTTCCCATGCTGTATATATTAGAGTGCTTATCAATGCATAACTTTAGCTAACGACACTACAGGTGTCATAAGAAATAATTCAGTTACAGCTTTAATAAGCAGTATATTTAATATATCCATACAGACTCAGTAGAAATTGCTCACGATTTTGCTCTGGTTATGTATCAGTGTGTATATAAACCCAAAGCTTTATGAGCTTTTGCTGTAACTCTTAGCCAGTAGCAGTGATGGGGCAAGTTAATTTTCATTTCCAACAGAAGATTTTCCTGCTGGGGTCATACCGCATTAACTGTGGTCACATCTATATTTTGTGGTTATAAATACATTGTATTTGTGAAAAGAGGTATATGTGAATGAAGTATAAGATCTGACCAAAATTAAGTCTGTACACTGACCCATGTGAATTGATTTAATGTGTCTCAGAAAACCTTGAGATAAAAAATCATGCTCACAATATACTGCATCCTAAATTAAGCCAGTTATTTCTAATTTAAGACTGTGTTCCATGCATCTTAAAAGAACTGCTTCATTTGCTTATTACTTCATTAAATTCTAAGTTTTGTTATGAGGAGTGAACATTTATACATCTAGTGGTTACCTCAGTTTGTGGAGCTTGGATTGTTGAGGTTTGGGTAGGAGTTTTTACTCTTTGGTATGGTTTATCTATATCCAAGTATTGTATTGAGGAAAAAAACCAGCCTGGGTCTCTGTAAGGAAATGTGTTCATCTGTTTTCACTGAAAAGCTGTAACACTTACGTGACTTAAGAATCAAGTAAAGGAATAAAAAGTATTTTTCAGACAGAGCAGTACCCATTTGTACCTAAGAAAAACAGCCAACCCAAACTATACTACAAGACCTTACATATTTTATAAGGAACAGTATAATAAATACATCAGATTAGTCTCTACAGAAGATTTTTTGAGTTCAGCAGCTAAATTTTCAGTGTAGTGGCAGGTTACTACACTCTAGTAGGCAGGGAGGAGGAAAGGTGGAGACTAAGATGGCCAGTACAGCACTCTGCAAGTGCTAGTAAGTACTTTGTGAGTTCAAGTGACAAAAGCTTGTGCAGGAGAGCTAATTTTTCCAAGCTGTTTTTGACCTGAGTGACTGGTTTCATCTGAAGAAATTCTTATGTGGTTGTTTCTTCTCCTTTTTTTTTTCTCCTGTTTTGTTCTATTTTAAACCTGTGAAAATGCATTTTAAAACTGCATTAGGTAAAAGTTTTCATTGCAAGTGCAGCCATTAGGCCCAATTCACTAACAAAATAAATACTAGCTATGATAATAGATGATAAAGAAAATAAATACTAGATAGCATAGAAAAGAAATACTAGATATTATACTAGATGATACTAGTTAATGATAGATGATACTAGTTTAGCTGTATAACTTTATTTCATCCCTTGTGTCTGTGTGTGTAATACAGATGTTATTTATACCATCACATTTCATTTTTTGCAAATATTCCTAAAGTGTGCTGTGGAGATGAGCCTGCTTTCTGTGGTGATACCTTCCAACTTCTGTAGTTCTCCTCTCCTTTTTTTTTTTTGTTGCAAAGCTTGAAACTGTGAATGAAGGAAAGGGAAGGATATCTGGGTAGATGCTTTCTTTGAGATTTAATTTCTGTTCCAGCTTCTGACACAGACTATCTGTGTAAGAAGGAGATAATAATTTAAACCAAGACTTCTACAGCTGACCTCTGATTAGGTATATTCATTATTTTGGGAATCAGAGGCTGGGCTTTTGGAAATGCTGAGCATTCTTACAGCAAAAGTCCCTGGAAAGTGTATATGGAGCTATGCAATGCTAAACACTCAAAAAGTTCACCTGTAGGCATCCCAGATTAGTCAGTACTATATCTCATAGTGACTTAATGTCTCCTCTGTAAAATGGGATAATACTGTATCTTCATTCTTCTTGTAAAAGAATGACATGTTTGTGAATCTTTTGCATGCTGTAGATCCGAACACTGCAGAAAAACACACAAGAAAAATATGATGCTGATTTTAAAGAGAGATAAATTACATGAAGTCATGCCTGAAGTAATGGCAGTAAAACACCACTGAATGAAGTTTCAGATTGTGAGAAGGAAGGAGGTTGTGGGTATTAAATTAAGAACTGTATCATAAGATCTACATAATGGGGGCTGAATTATGACTTTATGACCAACCTTTTACTTCTGAACTCATGAGCACTTTATTTTGTGGCCTGCATGCTCTTGTCATAGGGCCTTGTGGGCATGTGGAATTACACAAAACAATGTGCACATTATTAATCTTTCAGATATATTATGTTGTCATGCTAATTTATTCCTAATGTGTAGAGAATAAATAACATATTGAATAAGAGATGTACTGAGATCCATTTTCCCTCCTAACAATAGCATGAAAGACTTTGGACCTTCAAATTTTAGTAACGTATGTCTGTTCAGAATTGTGCTTTATTTATTTTTGTGTATATGTACTTCCCTAAAATCAATTTTTGCTAGATGGACAAGTGTTTAAATTGCTGGTAGTCTTTATTTACTCTAAATTGCATATGCATACCATTACTACATTTTGAGTTTAAAAAGCTAAACTTGAATAAAAGACAAAAGAGAGAAAACTTTTGAAAAGCTATGTTAAGTTTTAGAGAGTCAGAACCTAAGATATATTACACATTAATAAAACTTATTGGAGACTATATTTATCTCTATCTGTATATTCATATTTAGCTTGGTACTTTGCAAAGTGCCTTAACCTAAAATCCAGAGTTAAATTATTATGAAAATAAAGAAAATATTTCATAGACATGGAGTACCTCACTTCTTGATACCAGTTCCTTTGTCAAAGATAGCTGAGGCTCTTCTGTCATGGTGGTTGGGTTATTTTTGTTCTTTCATGGCTGCATAGCAGTGTTTTAAAAATTTTCTATTCATTTTATGTTTTTTCAGCTGTCGTGACTGGTTGTCTTGTACCATTCCCCTTGAGTGTATGTGTGTATTTATTATTTTAAACAATAACATTACATGTCCAGATAGGGGTCCCATTTACTTTCTATTTCACTAGAAATTGGCAAAAATTTGCATCAAAGGGTTTAGTTTCATAAATGATATTTCTTGTTGTTATTGAGTGGTGGTTGCTGGTTCTTTCCTTTTTACCGTATTGTGAATTTTTCACCACTTTGCATGACAGAGCAAGAAAACAGTAATTCTCAGCTTCACACATCACGTTTCTGAGAGGTTTTTGTGTAGTCTATATTTAAAGAAAAAAGATAAGAAAACAGATGTAAGCACTCACATGATGTGATTATAGGCAGAGGCATTTGACTGTCTCAAACTAAAGCTTTTGTAAAAAAGCATGTGAAACTGTTAATTGATTGGAAATATCAAGGAAGAATGGCTTAAAATTTCCTTGCAGCCTTTCCTAACTAGTGGGTCCCCTATAATACAATCAAATAAAGCTAATTTGGAAGAGTCAGCTAAAATTAATTTAAACTTATTGTTTTGTTGGTTTTGTTCTTGTTTCACTGAGCAGTATATTAATCAATCCTGGAAACCACGTCAAGATTCAAGAAGGTACCTTAGGATTCTTCATTGCGAGTGATGCCAAAGAAGTAAAAAGGTAATTAATACATTTTTATCCTTGAATATAAACAAATATATTTAATTTCCTTTGCATGTTAATGCTTCACCTAATTTTCATTATTATCTGTTTAAAAATTCTCAGGGGGAATTGGGTTGTTACTCTTGAACCAACTACGTGCATAAAGTTTTCTTAACTACAGTCCTAAATATCACGGAAACGAAATTTGCAGCAGATGTGAAAAGAAATAAAGAGGCTTGGATTTTGAGTCCTCCTAGAAAATGTGAAATGTTTTTATTTGTTTTCTCTATACTTATTTTGTCTCAGAGGAATTACTATGAGAGAGGAGGACAGGGATTACAGTTCTGTTAGTTTCGGGTTTAGAGGAGTTTTTATCTACACAGGCTTTAGCAAATTCTTGATGCAAGTTTAGTTACTGTGTTCATTCCGTAATTGCATTAGAAAAATAATATTTATATTCTTGTAATTTTTCTTTAATGGAACTACAAACTCTATGGCTTCATAATAATAAATCAGGCTACAAAAGTGCATTATGCCCCAACCATTGCAGGCAACTTCACAGGCTCATTGTGCTTGGCTGTACTAGATTTGGGATGAATGAAAAAGAGTTTTATGATATTGTGTTGAGGACTAAATGTGTGTACTCTTGTTTGTTAGGATTATAGTATGCTTGGAAGGAACAAAAGAGCAATGTGATAAAAGAATTTTTCAAAGAAAAATATTCAATGTCTCTATGATTTAAGAAAACAAAAGAAGAAAAGGAATATTTGCAGCTGAGTGCTGCCTCTTAATTTACATTTTCATTATGAGTCATGCAATCAGATTTTTACTGATATTCTCCATGAGTTTGGTATTTTAACTAAATCCTATACTTAAAATGATAAAGTATTCAAATTATACCCTTTATCAAGTTCCAACCTTTTAGGATTAAATATAGTGAAGTAATACCTAACCAATGCACACTTGCCATGAATACTTAAAGGAAGTCAAAACACCAAAACAGTGAAATTAGAGAATTTGAATTCTATTTTTGTTGAAAGAGCTAAGAGAGGTTTTGGCTAGGTGAAGCATACAGAACAGAGCAGCAGTGCTCCTGTCCTGTCACATCTGTGGTACCATCTCTGGAGTGTGTGCATCCTGCGCTGCCCCAGGGACTCTGCCTTGCAGCATACAGTTCTTTTCCAATCTGCTGCTTTTCTCCAGTTGAATATACAGAACTGTCTTCACATTGCTTTACTGAGCTGCTAGTTTTCTTTCATTTATAAGGCATTTTACACTCTCCAATGAACTTTTTCTCAGACTGTAAGTAAAATGGCATAGCATTTTAGACTGCTACGGTTAGGGAGAAGTTGACTGTTATTAAGGAGTTTAGACAAATTTTTCACATCATTCATCTAGCATGTTTTATTTGACAGCAAGCTTGAAACAAGATTTCCAATTCTGCCCGGCTTTTGGCAGAAGGCTTTGTTTAGAAATATCCTGCCTCCCTTGCCACATTTCTTAGCTGCTCTGTGCAAAGCAAATGGTTATCAGATGTGTTTCAACTAACAAAGCCAATTATGAAAAGTGTTCATTTCACCCTTTGAGCTATGAATCAGAGTCAGAAATATGTTCTAAAATTGAGGTCTTTTGGAGGGGAAAAATGATTTTTTTAATAAAGCAAAATTAAAGGTGTCTTATACCTGAAATGCAAATTAAATTATTCTGGTTTTGTTAATGAAGACATTTCAGCTCCCTTAAGCTAAAGTTATTCATATTTATATATCCCACGATGAAATAAAACATATGATGTTCAATTACTCTTCTGTTAGAATCACTTTTGCATTTTTAGAAGAATGGTTTCCCATAAGAAGCAATTATACCTAGAAACAGTTATGCCTAGGTAAATAGCTTCACATAAAATGTTGACTGTTTAAATGTAATACAAACTACATGAATTGCATCTTCATTATTCTTTATTCGTTTACATGTTAGCACTAACATCAGAAATCCACTTTCTTCAGATTCGCTTAATTCTAGAATGTAGAATAGAACCCCAGTTATCTAGAATAATTTTATTACAGCAATCACTTCAGGTATTTATTCTTTACTTTGGACATAGACTTGAAGGTACCCTTTAGGACAGTTGTCCTGCAGTGAACTTCAGAAACATGATCTCTAGAAATGACCAATATCCAGTTTGTGTTATGAAGTTTTTGTGAGGGACTATTTGTGGTGGTGAGGGACTATTTGTGGTAGTTGATTCTTGTTTAATAAAGGGGGTTTACAGCTGGACTGGGGAGAAATTGTAAAAATTTGAGGCAGTTTTCTCCTCCTGGCTTACATCTTGACATCGACTCATGATTTGAAAAATATTTTCTTCTCATTTCCTTGGAGGTAGCTTATTTTCTTTTTGGTGGAATGTGAATATCTTGAAGACCAGAAACTTTCTGCAGCAAAGTATGCATGCTCAGAGAAGGCTTTTTCCTTTTACATTTTGCATCTTGGAAATACTAAGGCAATTTCACAGCCTGAAAGAGTAATCCTCCTGGAAGTTTCTTAGAGAAATAAAGTGTGCTACATTTAGGACTTACTATTAGCTTCCATTGGTAGCTTCATACTGTATTGGTTTTAGAAATGTTAATAGCATTCAGTGTGGTCTCCCTGCAATTTAAATTTGTATTTAAACCAATATGAAGCATTGATATGATTCATCTTTTGTATGCTAGACCTGCTGTCTTTCTCCTGATGGGTCACTTTAACTACCAGTATAGTTCTACCTGTGGTGGCCATGCTATAGTTAATCTAGAAGAAATAGTAGCAGTCATCCTGGCTGCAGTGCCAAAGGCTGGGTTCAGTCAGAGGCTGTGTATTAATATTGGTTTGGCTTTTGGTTTTTTTCATATTTTGGACTGTAGATTGTTTTGTTTCAGTGGCCTCCTAACTGTTGTAGCAATCCAACCATCCCAATGTCATCAAAATATATGGGTGGTTGCAAAGTGGGGGCTTTTCCTCTTACTGCCAAATTTTATTGAGAAGTATGCAATGAGAGGGGGTTAGGGAAGGTAGGCGGGAGCTGACCTATCCTGAATGTGGACAAGTGCAGGGAATATTCATCAGGTTAAAAAGTATGTTTAATTTGCTATGCCAGCAAGAATCCTGGTAAACTGTGACTGTCTTGCTAGAATCCAGCTGGGTGATTGTCATGAAATGTGTCATGGCAGCCTCACATGGCGTGTTGACTTGGCAGTCATGATTGAACTCTTCGATGGGCAGTCTGATACATATTTATTAAATCACAAATTTTAAAAAATCTTACATAAAGTAAAAACGTTATCCTTTCTCGCTTCCTTAATTCTCCTTGTGCTGGCATGGGGCATCCACAACTTCCCTGTGCAACCTGTTCCAGTGTCTCACCACCGTCACAGACAAGATCTTTTTCCTAACATCTAGTCTAAATGTACTCTCTTTCAATGTAACCCCATTCCCCCTTGTCCTTTTGCTACATGCCCTCATAAGCAGTCTTGCCCCATCTTACCTGTAAGTTCCCTTCAGGTACTGGAAGGCTACACTTGGGTCATCCAGAAGCCTCCTCTTTTCCAGACTGAGCAATCCCAATTCCCTCAGCCTTTCCTTGTAGGGGAGGTGCTCCATCTCTCTAACCATCTTGAGGGCCCTCCTGTGCACTCACTCCAACAGGTCCATGTCCTTCCTGTGCTGGGGACCCCCAACACTGCAGATGGGATCTCACCAGAGTGGAGCAGACGGGCAGAGTCCCTTCCCTTGTCCTGCTGGCCACGGGGCTTTGGATGCAGCCCAGGACACGTTTGGCTTTCTGGGCTGTGAGTGCACATTGCTGACTCATGTCCAGCCTCTCATCCACCAGCACCCCCATGTCCTTCTTGGCAGGGCTGATCTGTTCATCCCCCTGGATTGATACTGGGGGTTGCCCTGACCCTGCACTTTGTCTTCTTAAACCACACGAGGTTGCCAAAGGCCCAATTCTTGAGCTTGTCCAGGTCCCTCTGGATGATATCCTGTTTTTCAGGTGTGGCAACAGCACCACTCAGCTTGGCGTCAAATGAAAATTTGCTGAGGGTGCACTTGATGCCTCTGTCAATAATGAAGGTATTAAATAACACTGGTCCCAGTACAGATCCTTGAGGGGTTACTACTCGTTACTACTGCCTGGTGGGACTCTGATCCATTGACCACTACCCTCTGGATGTGACTGACCATCCAACCAATTCCTAATCCAACCCATCGAATCCATCACTCCAGTTTGGAGAGAAGGATACTGGGGGGGCGCCGCGTCAGAGGCTTTACAGAAGTTTGGATAAATGACATCTCTAGTCCTTCCTTATCCACTGATGTAGTCACTCCATCATAGAAAGCCACTGGTTGGTCACGCAGGATTTTCCCTTGGTGAAGCCATGCCAACTGTCTTGAATAATGCCTCCATCCTCCATGTGCCTTAGCACAGCTTCTGGTAGGATGTTTTCCGTGATCTTTCCAGGCACAGAGGTGAGGCTGACAGGCAGGTAGTTCCCAGGGTCATCGTTTCTACCCTTATTAAAGATCAACGTACAATTTTGATCATACAACAATGATCAACAACCTGAAAAATTGGCACCGGGTGCTAGATGGTCTTTAGAAAAAACCACCCTGGTATAGCCAATAAGAACAAAAAATTCATTATATATATATTTTTTTTTTGTGATGAAATCCATTGGATGCTCTTTTTTCTAAGATGAAAGACAAATGAACTAATACACTGTGGCATAAGTATCATCCATTCTTCCAATTACTTTTCAAATAAAAGTATATTAAAAGAAACACTGATTTGGAGTCTTACATTTGAAATTAATGGTCTTGCAGCAAATATTTCCTACTTTGCACGCCTAAACCTTTTCAAAGATTAAAGGAAATTAGCGTTGGCGCATTTCATTAATTGGTCACTGCAACAAGAGGAAATATGGGACTAATTTCATTTATATGGATTAAGAAATGTGTCAGTTTTTCCATTCTGTCTCTCTAGGGCATATTTTTACTGCAAGGCCTGTCATGATGACATCACGGATCCCAAAAGGATAAAAAAATGTGGCTGCAAACGGCGTAAGTAATATTTCTATCCCTCCCTTCCTCTCCTTTTCATGAACTGTTCAGCCCTGAAGAGTACCTGTACATGTGTTTACATGTTTAACACAGTGATACAGAAAAACTAAGAAATAAATGCATGGCAGCATAGTAAGTGCTATTTGGGTTTCTGAAGTCCATATTTTTTTATTGCGTTTCACACCACTCAGACCTGTGTCTTCATTAAAAAGTAAATTAAAGTCCAAAGCTAACAAAACCCAAAGAATTAAGTCAAGCTAGATCTAAATGTGGAGGTTTCTGAGTTAAGAATTAGCCAACAGTGAAGTTTTTCTCTCATTTGTAACATGCAGAAATTATTTCCAGTAGTTTTCTGTAAAGTAAAGAACTTCTGTCTGTCTTGGTGAACCTGATTCTGCAAAAGAAGAAACTAGGGAATTATACTCTATCATATAGCTATTGAAATAAATCTTTGTTGAAATAAATGAGAAGTTTTACTGGAGGAAAGGGTTGTCTGGGAGAAATTAAATGTTAGTGCCTCTGACATATATCCTTTTAGCTGTAATGCTAATATTAGGTTTAGTTAAGTTCTTAAACTGTTTAGACAGTTTTTCATGAAGTAATAATTGAGTTTTTGAGTGGAGATCAGACTTTGCATCTGAATTTCTCTAAATATGTGGCAACCAGCATTTTACCTATATATACTTTGAAAGGACCTTTTCCAGGAACTATCACACCCACATTTTGGCCAAAGATGTGTTTGACCCATGCATATTTGTAAAACCGATAAGCAAAATTATTTAGGAATCAATTTCTCATTGAACATATAAATATTTATGTGCATTCCATGGTATCCTGCCATGAAAAAGATAATTCAGTTCAAAAGTACTGATTAGGTAACTTGAAAGATCTCAGAAGAGTTTGATCATGCCTATTTTACCATTACTCTTAAAAGGGAGAAAGCTCTCTTATTTATTAAATAACTTGAGTCTGTGTTATCAGTGCACTATTTCAGAGGAAGGAAGAAAGCCTAAGCTGAACATTCTCTGCCTTTTGGAGTACCTAAAATGGACGAATTCTTGAAGATCATTTAAAAAAAGAAAATTATCACTGGAGATTTTTTAAAAAAACTCCTCCAAAATACCAAGAGTGTGGAACAATAGTATGATAGGGAGAAAGCAGCTGGAACTGACAGAAAATGGTATTTATCTTCCCAGTAGCCACAAGGAGAGCAAAGCACATGGAAAGCATGCCTGATGTGGAAGGAATGTATGCATTGCCTAACATATTGGAAAAAAATTGTTCAAGAACAGTTTATCCATGTGAGAATGTGACCTTTGAACTGCTGCCAAAGCCAATGAGTCTGCTGAGTAAGTTCTGGTAAAGCCAGTTACGGATGCCTCAGGGTGCCTGCAACTCTCAAATGAAATCTTTTATTCAAATTACTCAACAGTTAAAGAGAAGTTATATATTACCTGTTTAATTTTATCTGGTTCTGTCAGGGAAAAAAAAAAAAAGAACTATTTTATTTCTATTTTCTTCTCTACTCCTCCTTCACGTGGTGTATGCTTTTTAAACATGTCCTGCTTAAAAAAAAATAAATCCCAATGATCTCTCAGTTTAATGTGAGATCTACAGTTTTCATTGTCATCTGTTAGAAGACAGGAAACAGACTCACATTATAAAGGTTAAGAGCCCTTTATTATACATCATACATAATGAGAAACAAGGTAGCCTTCTCAGTACTTTGAAACCTGGGAGGAAACAGGGTATGACCCAGCCAACACAATGGATATTGCCGGCAGTAAGGCCATGGAGAGGCAAGAGCAACAACTTCTGTGAGGAGTAGTCGGAAAGGTTACAAATGGCATGGTCACACATATCAGTCCAATAAATGAAAAGTTGTTGGGCAGATGAGCAAACAAAATGATTGAGTTAGTGAGGCAAAAGAAAGAGGTGGCTGTCAGTGCTGGTGCAGTGAGCACTGAACACCAAGGAGAGAATCCTCTGAGTCAGGTAAAGAATAATGGTCAGTGAGAATAAAATCCTAAATTTCCCTTTGTCTCCCCTCTTCTCAGTCTGCCCTCTCTCCTGTTTCCTAGACACACAAGAGGTCACAGATACATGATAGCAGGGAGTCTTTAGTAGAGCTGAGAACAGCTTTCAATGAGGAGCATGCTCACAAGTATTAGAAAAAAGGCAATTGCTTTGCTTTTAAAGAGCTGTCAGTCAGCAGAAAAATTAAATGAGAAATTTAATCAGTAATTAGTGATCTTTGGTTCTCAAATTTTGTTGACAATTTTGAAATCCCTTTTATGGGACCTGTTTTTGGGTTTGGTTTTTTTTTTAAGGTAAGTCTTAAGTGCAGTCTGTTATTCACATAAAATGTTTTAGCTTTCAAATCACTAATCACTTTTGAAAAACCTTAGATGTGTTATCCATCTGTAAATGATGCCAATCATTGGTCTTAAAAATTCAATTCTAACCAAAACAAAGCATAAATTGAGTAAACTTTTTCCCTGTTGCAATAGGAAGCAGTCAACTGCTCTGTCAACATCTAATTTATCACTACGTCAATTTGATTTTCAAGACATTGCATACATATGCATCTACACAGATCTATATGATAAATAACATACTTTAATGAGCGAGTAACACAGTAATTAGAAGCAGCTGAATGTGGGAAATATGTAAGATTAAAGGAAAGGTTGTATATAAAAATATTGACACATTCAGGTGAATTAAATGTGAAAGAATATCTTTACATGGAAAACTTAATTATGGTGGCACTAATTAGTGCAGCTTCCCTTAATGCTTAAAACCCACATTCTTTAATAATGCATCTGAGGTTGCACTTCAATTTAGATACTTTCTGAACATTAGCTTGGGGTATTGTTGGGGTCTAAACGTGAGTCTGACCTACATAGCCATTTGTCCAAACTTATTAGGCCTAATATTAATAATTCAGGGCAGATCAGTACATTTCTACAAGGCCAGAGATAATTCATGTAATCCTGCTTTCCTTTTGCAGTTTCTTTGCCATCCTTTTTTCCTTACCCATCCCACTCCCTGAATAACACATCAATGCTGATGGCATATTTTCCAAAGAAGTACTTGTGTGGAAATTTTATTCGCAGATTGTTAATTTTTTTTTAATGTTTTCAATCTCTTTCCTATTCCGTTTAACTGTAGTTTTTGCAGCAAGAGGCCAAATATATGTATGTATTTATATAAAACACAACCACGTTGGGATGAAATCTCTAAACTGGATGACCTATTCCTCCTGTTTCTTCAATTTTGTGCAACAGCTGTGGTCTAATTCTCTATATATTTTTTCCAGTGACAGTGCTTGCTGTGAACGGTGGGGGTTGAACCCCAGAGGGGACATATCATGTGTACATTGATGTGTTTGAAGGAATTTCTTGTAATCAATGACAATTGACAAACTTTTGATTTATTTTTCCTCTTGCTGCCTTGGAACACGGCCCCTACTATATTTTAACTGCACACTGATAGTGATCTATTGTGAGTAAAAATGGGTTCCCTGTAGCCCAGAGTGCGGTCCAACCTGTCTTTCTCTAGCAGAGAGTATTTTTGTTCAGTATTTTGGTTCTTTTCTTTATTTATGTTGCATGTAGCAGTGACGTCATACCCACAAGTTTCTCATCGTTTACACCAATGGAGATTAGGGTGACGTTGAAGAAAATACAGCAGTTTCCTCCTCTTCCACCTATGTGCCCCTTTTTTCCACAAGCTCATTTTTTATCCCTATTTGAAAACGAGATCTTGGCAAAAGTTTCCTTGAAATTATTCTAGAGATATCTCATGAATTTTTAGGGATATTGGTTAGGCTGGGGTAATTGCCACTATAGCACTGTTTGCCTGGTTAGGTACAATTCAACTGTCAGATCCTTGTTCAGTTTTTTGGTACTTTGTCCTTTCCATTGCACAGCTGACACAAAGAGTAGCACAGCAGTTTTTTAGTGTCCATATCTAACTTTTTTCTTCCCAATGACAGAAAAAAATAGTTATGGGGGAAAGCCAGACAATGAATTAAAAATGTGGCTTTTAATGTATAAACCCAGAGATATCTTCAACAGGAAACAAGCTGCACTGATTATTTTCCTGAGCTTGCTGGTTTTGTCATTAGTTACATACGCAGACACACACTGACTTTTCAGGACCTTAGCTGTAAAGTTTTACTAATGTAAAACTTTATTATATATAGAATATGAACTTTATGGACCAGTTCATGTCAATCTAGGTCATACCACATAAAAGTGTACAGAATCTATGAAGGCTCTCGTCAGCTGCTTTCAGTGTGTACACTCATGGTAAACACAGCATTGGGGACATGGAAAGAATTTGCTGCTGAGAAATACAAGTGCTGCAAAGAAATGTCCTGGTTATAGGGCAGTGTTGGGATTATATGGGCTTGTTCTTTCAAAGAACAAGGGGGATTGAGTATCTCATAGCTGCAGTGCAGAGTTGCTGTGCCAGGTTGAGGCTGTAACTTTACTGTGTAACTGCAGCTGTTCTAAGTAGAGGAGGCCATGAAACTTAAACATTTTACCAGATATTCTGAATTTATTGTGTGAAAACACTTCAGGTCTTAATAAGGATTGAGATATTTTTCCCCTCTCAGCTGTACACACTGTAGGACATTGCAAAGAATCAAGGAAAAAATTATGCTCTTGATAAAGTTCTGGCCAACTTGAAATTATGGGGGGCTGCATTATGATTATCATTATTTACTATTTATTTTATTGTGGTGCCTGAAAACTACACTGAAGGATTGAGATCCTGTTGTGGAAGAAAATATTCAAGGATAGAACAGAAAGTTGTCCAAACATCTCTTTTTAGCCAATAGAATGACACAGCAGAAAGATGAAGCAGCATGAAAAAGCAGATTGTGAAACAGGTCAGCATGATAAGAATCAATTAAAAAAACATAAAGAACTTAATTTCTGTGGATGAAATGGTGAATCCTATTGACTTTGAGGCAAAATACTGGAAGTAATCGGGATTTATCTGGAGCAATGTAGTTATTTAAAATAGGATCCTGTGTTGAGACCTTTCTGAACTAAAGAAATTCGTTTAAATAGTAATAAATAAACAAATAAAGGAGTTCTTCATGCTGTGAAAGAACTAGAAAAGAAAAGGTCATGTAGTTTTGATTTGGTTTTTTCCATTTCCCCAATAGCTTCAGTTTGTTCAGAAATGCAGTTTGCTTTGAGAGTACAGTGGCTGAGTCTTCTTTAAGGTAATGAAGGAAAGGTCATGATCAGATTTGAAAATTAAAATGAATTGGTCTATAAATGTGCCATTACATCAAAACCCGTGAGTCATTCTCGTATCTACTAAGATAGGGCAAAATGTCCACTCAGATCTCCCGCTGCTTTTACAGTTTTGACATAGAACAGCACCATGTGAATTGGAGCAAACAAGTAACCAGTTGTCTTTGATGGCAAAAATTGCAAGACAGTGAGCAAGCTCACTTTCTAGTCTTGAAGTTGTCTTGTAAAAATTAAATAATGGAGAGATAGCTTTGCCTGTTGTGTTAAGGTCAATAAATTCTCACAAATAGTTTAAGGTACACTGCTGTATTTTTCAGGAAACTGAAACTGTGCTGGGGGAAGTCCTGTCTGTGTTTCAGTCTCATGATGCTAACCAGCATTGCTGAGAGGCGACCACGCCGGTCTGGTCGTCCTTTAATGCTGATGATTTTTCACTCATAGTTTGGATCATGAGAACTCGACGAATTGAAATGCCACTGTGCATTTCCAATTCTGAAGTGTATGGGGACCTTTTTATACCATTCGGTGGTCAGGAAACCTCCCGTTCCTGCTCCTGAGCAGCTGCTACCTGAGAGAGATCCACTAGATGTCCTCGGAGCTCCACTCTGGCTCGGGCTGAGCCCAGGGAAAAGCGCCGTAGTGATGGGGGCAGTACCAGGATGGGGTACAGCCNAAAAAAAAAAAAAAAAGAAAAAAAAGAAAAAGGAGCTGTTCCTTGACATTTTAGGTAGAGAATAATCTGCAGTTTCCTTTGCTTATTTTTGCAGCTGGAAATATTTCCCATTACTGTTTGTGAACTCTAAGTAACACTTCAGATCCAGACAACCTACACATTTTAACTGTACTTTTTGACTTTCTGAGATCAGAAAGTAAGGTATTGTGAGAAGCTTAGACATCTCGGGAACTATTATTTCTTTTATAGAATGGAAGGCTACTGCCTTCTGAGAAAAATTACATCTAAAAGTTCCTAGAAGTGTTTATTTACAAGTAATTGAAAGAAATTTTGCTCTCCTTTTTCTCTTAATGAGTAGTTCATATATGCCTTGTTTTGTAAATTATTTAAGCAGTCTTCATGTCCATCAAAACTTCCCCTGATATTTTTACTGATTAGTTTACAAATGCTGTGTGATTGTCATCATATTAACTAGAAGGATCTGTTATTTTTTTTTTTCCTATTTATTATACAATTGAAAATAGGGAAGTAGTTTCCTTTATGTCCCAACTTACGTTTTAATCAGTATCAAATAACAATTCTATTTAACATTTATAGCACATCTAGGAATAGAAGTGAGTTGATTCTTACGCAGGTTCTACAGGTGTCAAATAAATTTAACCCTCACCCAGAGGCTGTTCTTAAGGTCCCCCTGTGTCTCTGATGATTCCCATTTTCTGTTAATGTTTATGGAAGTTTTCTAGAAAATGCTATGTGTGTGGCTGAACCATTTAAAATCATTTCTGTCCTGTCTTTGATCTTGTCACTAGTCATCCCTACTAATAATGTGTGTTTTGTTTTATTTAAAATGAGTATTGTATTTGGTATGAATGTAACTGACTGTATAAAGGAATGAAGAGTAACAGCATGTTTTCTTTCCAAAAGTTATTGCTCTGATATGCAGTTGCTTATATACTGGTTGAAACCCTTATAGCAAGTCCTTTCTGCTACTTATATTTCCAGGTCCAAGCCTGTTTCCTGCATGTAAATGATGTGAAATATTCAAATGATGCATGATCTCCAGAACAACTGACAATAATAGTTAAAAACAGTCCCTGAAGGGCATTGCTTTTGAGAAACGCCATCATGTCCTTCCCCTATTGAAGAGAAGGCCCTAAATTTCTGACTTTATTGGTTTAAGTCTGATGAAAATGGTACAAAAAGTTTTCCTTCCCAGCCTTCTTTGCCCTTAAGGATGATTTCTTTTTAATTTTCATAAATGTGTCCTATCCTATTATTGACTGTTGACAAGATATGGCCAGAAGTAAATGAAAACCAGGGACTGTTACTAACCAATGACATAGCAGCTGAGAATTTCTGAGCGGTGTGTTTTGCTACAGTGTTTGATTAGAAAAAGTCCTTCAAAACAGCTATAATTACAGCAAAATGGGCCTGCTTTTTACCTCACCTACTGTTAGTGTGTGTCACAAATGCCCTTTATTTTTCTTTCATTTCCTTAAAAAATAAGAAAGTAGGCATACTGGAAAGACTGTCACAGTTTTGGTAACTTATTTCACTTTTCTTTTACTGTCCAACTTTTCAACTTTAAAGAATGTGTTGGGAAGAGTTAGAGGGAAAACATGGGAAAATGCTGTTTTGAATTTTCTGTGTAGTTTGAATGTGTATGCATCAAAAGCTGCAGTGGAAACCTTCTTACTAAAAGCCAAGCTCTGAGGAATGATGTACCATGCAATGAACAAGCCTGATGCTGCATGATGAATTTCTGAACAGCTGTAAGATAAATCTACTAGGATACTAAAAGAACATGGCATTAGTCATGTGAGCAAAGTTTTAGAGGAATGGAGTCGCTGCTGAAGAGATCACTCATTCATCTCCCTCAATGCCTGTTTTCCACAATCATAATGTTACCCTTGCTTGACAAGTATACTGTATGGCAAGCCATCAAGGCCTTAGAACAGGACTTGACCCATTTGAGTGATTTCAATCCCTCTTTCCTGGTGACTGTGGGATTAAGAAACTGGAAAAAAAAATTCTTTTAAATTTAATGTCATTACCATAATGCAAAAAGACATCCTAAACTGAAGGTACAGGCCAGAGAAACATTACCTTTTTTCTGCATTCGCTTTTAAGGTTTTGTTTTTGCCTGTCAGTGTTGTTTTGTTTTTAGTATAATTGAGTCAGTTCAATCTAAACCATTACCAAAAGTTGGTTCAGTGCAACATGTGAAACAATCTAAATGGCCTTTGGATTTCTTGAGATGTAAAGATACCTGATTCAGATGGCATAAAAATTGCAGGATGCTAGTTATACATGCATTTATAAAATAGGATGTTGTATATTTCTAGAAACACATAACAAGGATATTCAGATGACTGAATGATAAAAATGTTCTGTCTGACCTGGCACTTGTTTTGGAATTAACATGTAGTTCTATATTCAGTTATTTTGTTCTTGATTGACTTTTGAATCCAGAGCAAAAAACATGCCAATGATTGGTTCAGCATGTTTCAGTGGACCAATGCTCTGTGTGCTTTTGGTGATGCCTTATTTGTGAACTGATCTTAATGTCGAGCATATTTACCATTATTAGTTTTGTCTCTTATATGGGCAAATTTTGGTATTCTGTCAAGAGTTAATTTGAATTCCTGAAGATACAATGTCAGCAAAGTAATTTTTTTAGAAAATTTTATTTATATCTTGTAACTCTTTAATAATGTGTGATTAATTGCAGTAAAGGAGTTCCTTGGCACAGTTTAATACAGAGAAATTATCATACGTTTAAGAATAAATATATTTATATATGTGTATATATATATGTGTGTATATGTATAATGCATATGTGTGTATGAGCGTGTGTATGTAAGAATATATGTGTATGTGTGTTTTTGTGTGTGTATACATACATATATATATTTATATATAAAGAAATCTCTGATTTTTACAGGAAACTGGATAGGCCGAAAATATCTAATGGACTAGCCACTTTTGTTGTCATTTTAACTCAATGGTATTAATTGTGCCAAGAGAAAAGCATATTCTTAGGATTCTGTGCTTTTACTGTGTTCTATTTTGATCCAAACACTTGACTGTAAACAGTAATTCTTCCCCATGACTGCGGTCACCCTCTAAGACTGAACAGAAATAAAGAGCAATTTATCTTTTGCCCTACTTTTAATGTACAGCCAAAGTGTTATCAATAATCTCATTGCATTTTTTTTTTCCTGGGTCAAGACTGTTAACATTAACTAAGGCCTGTATTAAATCCCTTAAATTACCTTCCAGCTGCCTTGTTATATATATAACCTTGCCATTAACCTGCTGCTCTTCCTCTCCTCCCATCCAACACATGGTTATAGCCAAGATGTCCATCTACAAGAGAATGAGACTGGCATGTTGTTTTGATTGCGGACGCTCTGAGCGTGACTGCTCTTGCATGTCAGGCAGTGTACATAGTAACATGGACACCCTTGAGAGAGCCTTCCCACTTTCTTCTGTCTCTGTTAATGATTGCTCCACCAGTTTACGTGCCTGTAAGTTTTAACACCAACACATGCTGTTCCATGTCTGTGGTGTCTGTGGTATCATCCCCGTCCTGTGTCGTGCATTATATTCTGTGAGTTTTACTGGGCTGATGCTTTTTAAAAAAATCAACCCCAAATTTGATTACAGCTCTGTATTTATATTTCTGTTTTTATTTTTAATGCAAAAAAATGTAAATCATTATTTTGCTTTGTGTGCTCTTTATGAAGCATCCTCTTGCAATAGCCTGCAGGACCTTAGTAGTGCAGTGTGGTGACACCTTTTCTATTGAGTTAATACAATACAAATTGTCATTAATTAAACAATAAGTGCTTTAGTGGAGGACCAGGCCTGTGTCTAAATCTGTGACTGGTGCCAAGTGGGTAGCTTTAATAACGCTGGCACTAAAGCACAGCAATGGGCAGTGGATAAATATACAGGATACAACGTAGTAGCTGAACCGTAGTAGCTGGAATTCTATTCTATGCTGCCACTTTTATCTTTAGTTTTGTTTGTAACCCTTCTTTCTCAGTAAGGCAGGGTCTTTCATCTAAAACTGAAACCACAGAAATGTTTGTACTTTTTGTAGTGCTTTTTAGAAAAACTAGCCTGATGCAAATCCCTGGTACAAGTGTTTTGAAATTAAACATAGAATATGTTCCATAGGACAGTAACATTCTGGAACATGCCCTGAAAGTTTTTTTGAAAGATCAGAGTTGAGAAGGAAAAGACAGAGAACCTAGAACAATTCTGCATGGCCATTAATTCTTCGGACAAACTGTAGGGACTCCAAAGCTTGGATTATAATTGTGATGTCAACAAATGGGGAAGATTGTTAAATGGCTTTTTGTTTGTTTGTTTGTTTGTTTCATTTTCATGTCCTTTTTAGTCATTCTTAACAGGCAAAACTATGTCTTGGGACAGGAACTGTTTTCCTTTCCCTACCCAAATGGCAAAGAAAAGCTATAACATTATTCAGGTACATCTATGAGTATACATTGGGATTTTGATCAGGAAGCATGTCCATTTTACAAGGCAAGTCATTCTGGATGAAAGTGCCTTCCACTATGAAGAGTATGATGAAGTCAGTAGATTATGCACCTGGTTGTGTTTTGGTACCATATGTATTGCAGTATGTGGTGAATGACTTTGCTTTAACTATTTTGACTTATGAACTGCTTTTCCAGTCACCAGTATAACAATCTTATAATTGTTCTATTTTTTTTGTCTGAAGACTGTGTTAATTAAAAAGTATTCTAATAGGATTTCTTGGGAGATTTTACCAAAAATCATCTCTCTCTCTTGGTGTATAAACACTTTGAACACTCTAGTTATCTACTTGTTTGCAACTCATGTATCACCATAAGGTGGATGGTTCCTAGTTTTAAGTCCTGTTCTAGGATAAAACAGGAGGTTTTATCCTTTAAAGAGACTTTAATCAGGGTAAAATGTAGCAAAACATGTTTTGTTAAGAAAAGTGACCAAGAAACCTTCCTGTATTGAGAATTGCTACAGGCAGTTTTTTAAGCAGTGTAACAGCCTCAGTAACACAGTGCCTGGTAGAGTTCGTATGAATACAGACTGGTACAGAGAGTATGGGGCTGGGTCCTGGCACTGGTGTTAACAACAACCAGATTAGGATAAATTAATCTGTCCCCTGCAAGTGGGTAGAATTTCTGCCATTAGCACTGTTTGGCAAGGAAAGAAAAACTAATTTGTAGGTTTACCATAGCTTTCAAGTCCACTTAAGACTGAACAGAGGTAGATAAAGTAAACATTTTTGATTGTGTTGCCTGCTGAGCCAAAACCCTCCACAATAATGGTATTATTTCCAACAAAAGCCAATGCTTTTTGGGAAATATGTTAGAGCTATGTTATATTTTGAAGGATAAGTGATATTGACAGCTTTGAGGATTTTTAGCATCCTATCCTTCAAGGGCCTTTTCCCCCCTTCATCACTCCATCAAATCAAAAGAGATCTCAGTCTTCCCCTTGTGAGACTAGTCACCTTTGACTGTTAATAATAAGTACGAAAATCAATACTAATTCACACTCTTTGCAAAGCAGCATAAGCCTTTCTTTTCCAATTAAAATATATATATACACGCAACGTTGCACTGGCAGGGCTTCAATAGAAATCAGTGTGTTTTCTTTGCAGTGCACAGGGGTCGTATGATGCCCATCTTGACAGAGCTAGTTAGCTCAAAGAATGGTGGGGAGAGTCAGCTTTTCATTAAATATGAGCAGATGTGAAATGTAGAGTGTTTGACAATTAGAAATGGCAGCAGCAGGGCCCCAGAATCAAAGTGAGGTCAGATTGGTGGATCAGATTACCTCTCTTACATTCTTTAGTTGTTCTGAAAATCATTTTGAATTAGTGTCAGTGGAGCCATGATGGGTTTTGCCCTTTGTCTTTTATGCTACGACTGTATTGTTTCCCCAGACACTCATTAAAGGTCATTATACTATTACAGGGCTTGCTTTGGTCGTGGTGCCCTAGTTGAGTTGGTTTGCTTCTACAATTGCTTAATGCACTTCTTTCTTTCTTTCCTTTTTTTTTTTTTAACTTTTGATTATAAAAGCGGGCTTTTTTTCCAAGGTAAATAAAATCACAGACCACTGTATGAAGCTTCTTGAAACAATGAGTAGTTTTTGTAAGAACTAGTGCTGTTTCCAAAAATCAGATGTTGAGTAGAAGATATCAATTTACATATTCAGTGATGTACACAGGATTTAGTCTACTAATTGTATAATCTGCAGAGAAAGTAACACTTGCAGTCTATTTTCCACTGTGAATGAGTGTCTCAGTTATGTATTGTTTCTACTTTCAGCAAATGAAAATCATGTTTTGATTAAGTATAATTACATTAAAAGAGCTTTTGACTTTATAGGCTGTTTTCTGGAAAATTGCTTATAATTCTTCTAAATGTAAGGAAAGAGAATTTTAAGTCTTTTTTTGTGTCTACATTTTTTCAGGTTTAGCTGTATTTGGTAGATTGCTACATGAACAGCAAACGGTCCAAGTACTTTTTGCACTGTGGACTCAAGTCAATTAGAGTGAAGAGAGGCACTTAGCCACTGAAAAACCTGAGGTGGTTTATACAATGGAATTATCTTATTAACAAGTGTGATGTTTCTGCTTAGGTCTGTGCCAAGTCTTGGGGGGTGCCATTCAAATGATTAATTGATACAGACAGAATCTTAACCTGAACCATTTAATTTCTGTGTTTCTCCACCACCATATGGCTGTGCTTCTCAGGAACAAGAAAAGTTCATGTTCCTAAAGGAAACCCTCCCTAAAGTTGTCATTGCACCCACTGCCACAGGAATCTAAATTTCCAAGGATATTCTTGATATTAGGCCCAGACATATCTAATTCAGCTCGTAAGAAAACATGCTTTGGCATGCTCTGATAGTTCTGAGAAGCTTTATGGGAAGACTTTTGCTTTGGTGAATATCAGGGATCTCTGGAGACAAAGGACAAGATTAATTATTACTGTATTTTGAATTCAGGGTTCAGCCCAGACTCTTAGACATCTTACATGGAAAGACCATGCTAAGACAAATAGGAGAAAGCTTAACTTTTGAAAGTAGGCAAAGCATGTGTGTCTGTGTGCCAGACCCGGTTTAAGGCCATATATTCCATATAGTCTTCTAGTGTCAGCTCATGTTTTATGCTGTACAGACAAGTCAGCAGCTGACTCTTTCTCAAAGGACCTAAAATTCCATTCTGCAAGATTAGGTGAACATTTTGGGTAAGGTTGGTAAACTGCACTGAAACTGTATCTGGCAATGTGACCTTAGCAAGTTAGGCCAAGAAAACCTCCATCTTCTTCATTGACCTGTGTTACTTTAGACTCTGCCTGTGTATCTTTACAACTGAAAAAGCCAAATTCTATACTGGGAGTTGAAATGATGTATAACTTACTGATTTATCCAGAGAGAAGGATGCATAGCACACATAGACATTGGTCAGTGTATCTAAAACTTATCAGTTGTAAAACTGTGCTTGGGCTTTCTAAATGAGTTGACAATTACTAAGTCCCAGATTCCTGAATTACTAACTGAAAGGCCAGCATATTATTTCTCCTAGAATGCAAGAGAGTATCCTAGAATGCAAGAGAGTATCTGCTGCTTTCTACAGAGGATGTATCCTCTGCTTTTCTGACATACTACTTCTCTAGTCCTGCTGTGGTAGCCAAGACAAGAACTACTTGCTGTCATGTATCAGCAGAGGTGCAGGAAGGGCAGGTATGTGACCTGTCAGGAGACAACTTTCAGTGCTAGAATTTTCTGTTCGCCCCTTAGCAGCAACAGTTTTCCTTTTACAGGATGTGCATACCACCTTGTGGTAGCTAGAGACTATGAGATGCTCAATCCGGCTATGAATATTATCACATTTACCTTATATTTATAATGCTCTAATTATGACAAGGTGGGGTAGTACCATTGCTCTCTCCCACTACACACCTTTTCTGAGCTGTGAGACTTCTTAAGTGGCCACAGGAGGGAAGTAGACCTGTTTGCTTTGAAAAATCTTACTTCTGCATATGCTGCATAAATCCTTTCTCTTTAATAGAACCCACTGATCTCTCTGTGGTCACACTATCTTTGTCCTGTATAAAAAGCCAATAGTATGCCTTTAATGTTTTGAGGAAGAAGAGATTGAAGGAATAAATAAGCAATTTGGTCTTGGAAATGAAAACAGTTGGGAAAGGAAAGACAGATGCTCTGCTTTCTAAATGGCATAAGGTCATATAAACAAGTGATTATTATCAGATTGTTGTGTTTTTTACAGTTCACTTCTATGGAGTGATCCCACCTCTGTATACTGGACAATGAGAGAGCACCATGTTGTATAGCCTAACTTTATTTTTTTTTGTTTAATGAGATTAATAAAAATGAAACATTAGAATGAGACATAATTATTGGTAATTGGTAATTTATAATTACCAATAAATTGGTAATTCAAAGGCACAGAGAATATAAATAATAATCCTGCGAGTGAAATACTGATTTATGTAAAACTGGTTCCAAATATTGTCCTTTTAGGGTGACAGAGTTTTACTTCCGTTACACTGGTTTCCATGCATTCAGTATTGTATTCCTGAGAACTGACAGGACTATGATGTTTCTTCTAAATACCGCTACAACACTATGTTTCGCCTTTCAAAATACTGAAAATAATGTAAAAATTGATACCTATGTTTATTTTGGTTGCCAGTTTTTTAGGAAAAAATACTATTTTAGATAACTCAGTTAAGATACAAGTCCAGTACAACTGAAAAAGAAATCAAGCATATGGATCTTAACATAGTGTCTGTTGCTACTGGGGAATGAAGGGAATCACCTTCCTTAGCCATCTTCTCAGAATGAACCACTGTCAAGAAAGCTGGTATTGCTGAAACTGGACAGTGGGGTTTTAAAGTATAAAACCAGAAAATGGAACAATTGAAAAAAATACCACTGTGGGAGAATCCTGTGCTTTTCTATAGAGGTTCTTATGGTATAGCCACTGTCACCAAGTCAAAGCTTGTGCATGCTGGAGATCTCCCTATCTGCAGCCAGCTCCATATGGTAGTGGCAAATCAGAAGCCAGACACCATGAGATCTGCTTTCCTGGGACTGAAAATTACTCTGCTACTTTCAGACTTAATTTATATCTGCAATTCTGCATAGCCTACTTTCTTTCCATCTTCTTCTCCTTGTTGCAATCATACAAAGATGCATACTGGTGTTTCCACTAAAGAAGATAGGATGAATTGGCTCAATAAATGCAATCACAGTCTTAACTGGCATTCAAGAACTGCTTGCTGCAACACTGGTTCCACTGAGCCAACCCTTTGTCTGCCTTTCTTGCCCTCTTGATGTGCAGCCCTCCAGGTGATCCCTTTCTTAAACCAACTGTACTTTTCACTGTCTTGATAACATAGAAACAGAAGCAGTGATCAGAATGGACTGGTATATGCTCTCATGAGACTCCAAGTATCTAAAGGGAGGGAAAAAAGCAACGTGAAACAGTAGGTATTTTGCAATAGGTGATTCCAACTGTGTAGTTTGGCTCTAAGACAAAAAATGAATCTCTTTTATTGTTCTGTACTTTAATAGAACCTGAGTGCTGCTAAATTATTTAAGCTTCTTTTGGGCATAGTATGAGCATATAGGTGAACACTGAGATGTAGAAATGCAGTAGCAGGAAAAATCCCAGAACGACCCCTCCAAACCAAGCTGTTTTTGGAAGGTAGAATGGTAGAAATGAGACAGTCTTGCTTATTGCTAGATAATATAAATAATGAGGCAGGCACTTTTTCAGATGGGTTTTGTGATGCAGCATCTACCCCTATGCTGATGAGAGTGAGCTCTGCCCAGTTTGTGATGTCTGTAAAAAGGAGATGAACTCTCACATCGCTGTGGGATGGAAGCACTGCTAAGTTTAGCGGTGAAACCTTTGAAGAATTGGGGTAGTGGGGGAAGGAAAGATCAAGAACTATGCATTTAGTTCCTTTAGGCCTTTATGTTGAGTAGTGATTCTTGCCAGGGTCACAGGAAGGGACTAGTGAGTGGCTTGCTTTTATGGGGACAAGCTAGGAAAGATGCTGTTTGTATCCTGTGGAGTGAATTTAGCAGAGGGTCTTATGCAAGGTGACATGGAAATTATGTTTGCATTTTTAGTTCCTGAGTGTGGCTGGTTGTCATGAAACTCACCATGACAGTTTCTTACCACCAGGCAGCAGATTCTTCCTGTTACCTCCTTGGTGTGGGACAGATGCTGGCCGGCTAGGTCTCCTTCTCTACTGCTTCCGAGCTATTTCAAGCGACAGATGCCAGAGCTGGCTCGGTTTCAGCTTGAGCATTTCTGTCATAGCCCTGCCTTGAGCCCAAATCCTGACCTTTACTATGTGAAGTAAAGTATTTATGAACAAGCAGTGGCTTGATCCAGAGCAGGCTTAGAGCAAATGTCAAGTGTCAAGTCAGTCTCCTGCCTCCTTATACCACCTGCATTAGGAACCTGGATTAGACCCTAGACTACAGCATTGACTGCCTTAGGCTTTATGGGTCTGGAGAGACATAACTTATTAACAAAGAGTTATTAAATTTTTATCAGTTTTATAACGCAATGTAAATGCCTTCTATGAATCTACATTGTATTCATTATCATTTAAAACGTTAATTAAGTCAAAGTTGCATTTAATTTAGTTCTAAATGTGCCTTTGGGAGGAAGCTTTTTAAAACAGCTGCAGGATTGAGAAGCTCATTGATGCTGGGAAGTTAGTACCATTTTTCAGGATAGGTCCCCCAATTTGATTGCCATTTTGACTCTTACCTAGTTTGTGTGGATGTTATTGGGCAAGATCTCAAATTAATTTTAAAACAATAACAGCAGAAAACTATCAGCTCATGCTAATCACAGAGACAGTTTGATATGTAATTCATGTTCTTTTCTAATTACTTCAAAACTAAAAATTTTGATTTTTAAACCCTGTGCATCTCATACTCTTGTTATAATTTATTTTCCTTTTATATCCTTATTGTTTGGCTCCTTTTATAATTCAAGGAAAAAACATGTTCACCGACTTGGAATATTTCCCCTCAGATTGAGAGAAAAAGAAATGTTCTGACCTAGATCTTACACATTTCATGTAATCTGAAGGTATTGTAGTATGTAGAAGGAGGTGCTCATTGAAGTATACACCATGTAGTTTCAACATATGAAGTGGAATGCAGTTAGTAAAAATCCTCCTAGAATGAAAGCCCTTGCATTATGCATGGCAGTGTTTTTGCTTTTGATGCATTTTGTTGTAAAAACGAGAGAAAGATGGAAAAAATCAAACACAGTGGATCCATCATCTGATTGTTCCTTGAGACCCCTAGCATATTTAATATGGGCATACCTTTAATCAGGTCAGTAGTGACATTAGCAGTCACTAATATAAATATTACGTGGCTCGTATTTCTAGAACTGGAAGCAGGGGCAGCCAACCTATTTCTATAGGCCAGGAGCATCGATTGAAGTCAGAAGCAACTTACAAGATAATTTTTCTGGGTCTTTTTATTTTCTGCTGAGTACCTAGAACCTTCTGGGGTATTTGCATATGGCAGGAAGCACAACCTCATGAATTATTTATATTCTGCATGAAAAGAGGAGACTGTTGTCGTATAACTCCATGTGTGGTTCTTGAAGTGCCACCGAACAAGCACCCATGCTGTATTGTTGCTTTGATTGGGGTTATAGTACACAGGAGGGGGTTGGACAGAACACATGAGGAAAAGTTTTAATTTATTTTTAAGAAATCATAAATATATTTCTTTCAGTATGTAAGTTCTTAACTGTGTTGATAATATCGTTTAAAATAGGTTGAATTTCAGTCATCCTTTCACTGTTGGAGACTATTCACTAATTCTTTTAGCATTCTTTTTTTATAATACAATGATATATTTTTCCTTATGATACTTAACTTATTATTGAATGCTGTAAATCTATGATTCACTTATTATCAAAGATTTTAGGAAACATCATGTGTGCTACCTTACATAGACATGCTTCACTGATACTGATCAGATCTTGTTAGTACAGTACAATTATTCTGAAAAGGAAGGGTGGAAAAAGCCTTATTACTGTGTAAGATGTGTCCAGTGTTATCTGGTCAAACACTCCTGTGTGCATTTTAGTTTGACTGGAAATTTTACCTAGGCAAATGGGAAACAAAAATGCCCCAAGGCAAAGATCCCAATCTTGACTGTGCCACTGACTTACTACGTGACTATAGTTCTTTTTACCCTCAGAGACTGAAAATACTGTGTTCTCAATCTATTATACTATATTACTACATTGTGTGCTAAGAAGTGCTTTGAGATATTTACATTTTGAAGTCCTAAATATAAACCTGAATGTCCTTTTGACATAGTTATTCTCTTTCAGAGGCCAATTTTCAGATTTTCTGATCTTTGCTTAAGAAGAACGTAGATGCACAGCAAGAACAAGAGGAGATTGAAATGGGGTACATGACAGAAAGAAGGTGTGGGGTGGGGAAATTACCATGACTGCCTTGCTGCTGTCTAATTTAGAGAGGTTGAGAAAGGGTGTACTATCTGAGAGGGCAGGAATAACTTGGGTTTATCTACATCAGCAGAGAAGTGTCTCTGCTGTCATATTTTTTAAATCATCTGAAGTTTTTAGCTGCTTCTGAACTTTACTTTGAATGCAGAACTTGTTTACTATGAAGAACGGCTGAAGGAAATCCAAAAAATCATTATAGCATCTTTGATCTTTGTCATGCAATTTTCTTTGTTTATTCTTGCATAAAAGATTTTGCTTGCACTAAGCATGTTCCTCTCTCCATTCCCATGTTCCTGACATCATCTTCACACTCTCACTCAATGGTGTTATATGTTCCCTGACACAGCATGTCTGACAATATGGAGAGAGGTTTTACATCACCATATGCTATGGAAGAACACTGGCAACAGGAAATGGAGGCTCTGTTTTTGAGCAAACTCTTGCCAGAGCGAACCAGCAGGTGTGAGATCTAACAATGGACATAGTTTAGTGTAAAATTAGCCCTCCTTCTGTCACACTTAGATGATCCCTTATGGGATGTATTGCTTGGTCATTTAGTAAAAATAGCAGCTGTGACACATGGACAGTAATTTAGAGGTCAAGATAAAGATCTGCCTAGCTGGTAAAGTTTTATCAGCTGATAGAACGAAGATTCTTTTTGAAGAGAATAAAAACAATTGCAAGTTTTGAGCCTCAAGTAGAGATGATGCCTATTCCTGTTCCATGAGTAATATATGGTAAATCCATAGTTGCAAACTGGTAGCATATTTCATTAGCAGGCATTTGTCCAAAGATTATTTTTTTTATTTTATTCATGCTTTACCTCTATTAGAATTATTCCTGATCTACTAGAACGTGCAAGGACTGCCAGGTTCTCTGTGATCAGTCAATCACAAGATGGGTGGCAGCAAGGAAGTGATACAGTATTTATTTAGAATTGCAGGGTATGAAAATGAATATGATTCACACGATGAGACAGCAGAAGGGTGAGAAGAAGTGAGATGCACTGCTGAATAGAACATGATTTATTTTTCTGGCTTCCACTACATATTGTCCTTTCCAACATACGGGACATTTTCCCAAATATTCAGATGACATGCTAATATTTCTCATCAATAATGGACTTTGACTCCTAACAATTCTTGTATCTTGTCTTGTTTTTGACAAGAAACACTGCTTTTTTACTTGGTTCTGAACAAAGCTGATAGGCTTTCCAATGAGTAAGACATAGTTTACAAACCCTTGGATGCTAAGAACTGCTTTTGATATTCCACAAAAAAAACTATTTATCCTGTTGTGTGAGGTTGCACGTTTTAAGAGTTCTACTGATGTTAAATTTTAATTTTGGACAAATGATGTTTTGTGTAAATTGAGACATGGAAGTGTAATTTTTGTTTCATTGTATAAACAAAATTCTGCAGAGAATTAAATCAGTTTTCATTTGCTAAAGATCCAGATTTTTCAATAGTTCTTAAAAGATGGATTTTTTTCCACCAAAACTTGTGTTCCATAGAAAAGATATTCAAGGAAAAGCAAATAAATATATATATATATGAAGAATTTCATTATATATATTTTGATTATTTGTATTCAAGAGTCTCACTGCCCTGAGTAACAAGATACACCTTAACTGATTTCTTCAATCAGATAAAGGAGAAAAGATGAGAAGACAGTAGGGCTGGGACCGATGTCAGTCTCAGCACAGATTCTGTAATGACAATCATAGTGCAAAGATTGCAGAGCCTGGAGTCAGTAATGTGATCCTCACAGAACAGGATCCTTCCATACAAGGAGTCCAACGTGCAGGCATCTTACACTTTGGAGAGTTACATGACTTAGCAGAAGCCCTTGGTTATGTTTGGAAGAGGAGTAGATGAACAATTTGCAGTGCCAAGAATCCAATCACATAGTCTGGACTTGACTCATATTAGATCAGTGTGAAATTCTGTAAGAGCAGGGATTGACATTCTTTTAACCTGCTGACACCAGATCCTTTTGCATGTTAATTTATGAAGTATGAATTCTGTGCGATATCTGCACTTGAGTGTGCCATTACCATACAGTTACGGAGTTCTTAGAACTCCCTACACCTGAATTTGCCTCTTTCAACCATAGGATTATTTTAGTTTTTTGTTTCAGATCTCCACAGTTACCACTACCACATGTAGTTTGTTATTAGAACATGGTCCGTGGAGAACTTTCTGTCTTTCTGGTTTTTTCTGAATAATCCTTGAAAATACTATCTCCTACTTTAATGAAAGTGCCTACTCTGTTTTTGGATTCAGGATTTCTAGTGTTAGAGTGTCTAGTGGCTGATCAAACTTTAAAGGTCTTTTTGAGTGGCTGATTGAATCTCTGAATGTTGCAGCTCATACATCCACAGTTTTACTGGTACTTCTGCTGCTAAATCAAGGTAGCAAAATTCTTGTTTTGCATTTAAAATTGTATCTTGACGGCATGCCAGAATCATATCTTCAGGTTTGTATATTCAGCCGCAATACTCAAACCCCACATACTCCTCAGGAAACATCCTGAAACTGTTCCTTGGGTCTCACAGATTTCCTCAGCAGTATCCTTGAGTTCTACCCATGAGGAATATAAAATATGTCAAAATATGCATTTGGTTTTAATCTGCCTTTAGCATATGAGTCTTTTGTCTGCCCTCTTCTTTCTCCTCGAACAGGACAAAATAAAACCCTCAGAGGTAGAGCTCCAAGCAATTTGATTTTGGAAGATGACTTTCTTGACAGCTGTCAGTGTCCCCTGAGCATAGGATTTCTGGATGCTTTCAGTATCTGATTCTCAAAACATCTGGCAGCAACAGTATTTCCAAATATATTGGCATCCTGTGGCATTTGTGGTTGATATACTTACTTTTAGGGTAGTAACTGACCTGTAAATCTTATGAAATTTTATACATCAATTTTTTCTTTGTTGCAGAGAGTTCCTCAGCTCCAGGTGATTGTAGACTTAATTGTGAAGATGGTGTTATAATATAACAGAAATGCTGGCAGTTCAGTGGTTTCCTGCAGAAATTTCTTTCCTTTTTTATTATTCTTTTTTAATTTTATCGGTGTTTCTTCCTTACAACGGTACCTACTTTGAAAAGGGACATCACCTGTATTTAATTTTATAATTTTAAACTCATAGTGTATAAGTGATTTTTGTGCTGAGCACACCAAGTGTTTTACAAGACACATCTAAGTAACCTGCTAATTCAACACCTTGACAATCCTCTCTCTCTCTCAAATTCTCCACTGCCTTCTTTCCTCTTGATTCATTGCACTGTGTGCTAACAGTGAGGGTGCTCGGTTGGGCTCCTTTCTCTTTCTCTTTCTCTTTCTCTTTCTCTTTCTCTTTCTCTTTCTCTTTCTCTTTCTCTTTCTCTTTCTCTTTCTCTTTCTCTTTCTCTTTCTCTTTCTCTTTCTCTTTCTCTTTCTCTTTCTCTTTCTCTTTCTCTTTCTCTTTCTCTTTCTCTTTCTCTTTCTCTTTCTCTTTCTCTTTCTCTTTCTCTTTCTCTTTCTCTTTCTCTTTCTCTTTCTCTTTCTCTTTCTCTTTCTCTTTCTCTTTCTCTTTCTCTTTCTCTTTCTCTTTCTCTTTCTCTTTCTCTTTCTCTTTCTCTTTCTCTTTCTCTTTCTCTTTCTCTTTCTCTTTCTCTTTCTCTTTCTCTTTCTCTTTCTCTTTCTCTTTCTCTTTCTCTTTCTCTTTCTCTTTCTCTTTCTCTTTCTCTTTCTCTTTCTCTTTCTCTTTCTCTTTCTCTTTCTCTTTCTCTTTCTCTTTCTCTTTCTCTTTCTCTTTCTCTTTCTCTTTCTCTTTCTCTTTCTCTTTCTCTTTCTCTTTCTCTTTCTCTTTCTCTTTCTCTTTCTCTTTCTCTTTCTCTTTCTCTTTCTCTTTCTCTTTCTCTTGTAGCACCCATATTCTCATCAGTGTTTGGCTAATGAATCCAGCAGTATCAAGCATGATGCAGTTGGGTTTGATGAAATTTTCTTTCTGAGGCTGTTCCTCGTCATGGGTTGTGATCTTTCTGATCTTTGTCATGAACTAAGCAAGGCTAGCATCTTCCTCTAGCTTTAATATCAAAGTAAAAACTAAAAGGACAGAACATATGTAATTTAATTTTTTTTAAAAACATGGATATTAGTTTAGCTGGGTAGATTCAGCATTATTTGCTTTCTTTCTCCATAGCTAGCCTGTGTAATTTTATACCATTGTAGTTGGTCTTACATGAAGTGAATGTGAGATGGCATGCTTTCCCCTCTTACAATATTTCAAAAGAGTTGAACCCTAGTTGCTGCAGAAATTTCAGTCTTATCAGTACAGTAGATTTTTTTAGTAATAGGGAAATTATCAGAGAGAATTCATAACAGTCATTTTTTTATTTTATGTGGAGGTATTTTGAACCTATTCAAGTTATGTTTGAAAAATATGATCCTTGCTATATACATCCATCCTTTTGAGTATTCCTTCTTTTAGAAATCAAAATGATGATGTAAGTAAAATTGTTACTAGTTGTCACCACTGGATTTCTTAGCTTATGCTTTATTTTCCACCATTATGGGGTTGATTGCCATCCCTTGCTTCCCATAGCAATCAATTTCAGCCAGACTATTGTGAAGTTTTTGCAGAGATATGAGTTTTGGGGGTTTTTTTGTTATTACTGTGCTGTTTTACTTCCTCTTTTTTTGCCAGTATTTACCTAGAAATTATGTACTGTACTTCCCTAAATTTCCACAGCAATTGATTATGCTCCATCTCCATTTTTGCTATCACTATTTTTGCTGTTATTTTATAGATTTAACCTCGTTGATTTATATCTTGGGGTTTTTTTAATATTAATAGATTTAACAGGTGGTATTGGTTTTTTAGATGCATTTGTTCAGAGCAAGAAAAAAGCCTCACAAGAATGGAGTACATTGTGGAATACACTAAAGTAGGGAGCACTTAGGAAAAAAATATACTAATTTCTTAGTGTTATAAAGAGTATTTAACTATGTATCTGTAAGTAATAAAACCAGCATATGTGCCAATAGGCTTTTTAATACAACAGGTTCAATCTATTTGATTAATTTTAATGTTTACTCAGTGACTTACAGTACTTTGCATAAAATAATTTCTTTGTTAACATTCCCTGCTTTTATGAAAGCCATAATTCAGCTAATAGAGTATTGTTAAACTGCTACCAATCTGCTAAAAATCTCTTCTGGTAACAACATTTCTATGTATAAGAACAGCTGAGAAATATTGCTCTATATTTATGCATAGATTTGAAGACAGGGAAGCAGCACCGGGGCTTGAAACTCCCTGTAACCAGCAGGTGGTGGTGCTGGCTTAGAAATCAGTAGTGGCTGAAAAGCCTACAAGAACTTCATTATGTACTGCTTTGCTAAGGAAACAATTTTATTAAAAAAAATTCAGATGGCTCTTTTTAATTGTACATAATTTTTTCCATAAACGTATATACAGTGTAAGCACTTGTCTCTAGAACCAAGTGTCTGTGTAAATAGGCACAGCATTTTATACTTTACATATGAAATGATATGATGGCCTCACAAGTTAACAGTCATGAGAAGACCTCCATCCCAGAGGAATACTACAGCTAAGCCTGAAAGAGTATTGGGGATCACTGAGGCTGATCCTATGAAAGTTTAGTAAATGAAAGTTTTTCCACTGGTGTGGGTGAAAACTGAATAAGACTAACAATAAGAAAGCCAGAGTTAAATATTAATATTTCAATTGTTCTTGTTCGGAGACACAGACACTTCTACACCCTTTTTTACAAAGATAAACACAAGCCAAAAGAAATTCAGTGGTATCGAATTTTATAAAGTAAAAAAAATATGAAGAAAACCCCAATTTATCGGTCACATATTAACCACCTAGTTAAAAAAAGAAACAACCTCAGCCAAATCCTCTCAAGTGTGTTTTCAAAAGTAAGGTAACTCATGGGGTAGCAGAGGAAGAATTAAAAAAAAAAAAATCTTAGAATTTAGGAATACAGTCTCCTAGATTTATAAGAAGTTTTTGGAAAATCTTTACTTCGCTGTGGTATTGGCAGAGACACCTAGTATGTCTTCTTGTAAAAAGCAAGGTAGATGAAATTTTATTTCAGTTTAAAACTTTAGGATATGCAGGTTGCAAATACACTGGAAATCTGTATTTTCAAGATGTTAAGATAAATTGGCACTTCTAAGTGGAAAACAAAAGTAATAATTCTAATTAGATTTCTGCAGGATGAAATCTACACTTCCCAATATTCACAGGAAGGAAAAAGTTGCAGCAAGACCGAGCTAAAATTTGTGGAGTCCTGCTCCAAAGGCATGGAACTATTGCTTTCCTGTGCACTGAAATACTCTTCCTGACAAACACAATCTATGCTGTAAATACATGATTTCTAATCCCAGGGAGCAGAGCAATCAGCAAGGACTCTTGTGCTTACTTTTACCCTTAGTTACTTCAAGGCATTGTATATTTTTCTCAGAATTTAATGGAGCTGGGGGAGTGTAAACAGTAAAGTGATCATAGGCACTGTGATGACTGGCCTTTCAAATTTAGATTTTTTTTTTTTAATAGTAGCTTGTTTATTGTCCACAAATAGAACTTCGCTGTTTTCTGCAGTGACTGATCAGATTGTGAGTGTGTTTAGTCACAAAGGGGAAACTTCCTTAACTTTGTAAAAACAAGACAGATTCCTCCTACCTTTTAGCAGAACTGCGTAACTACTGTGTGCCCTTGCTAGTGCTGCAACTTCTTCCTCTGTGTCCCTTACAGGTGGTGTCAAAATCCTCTTCGAGGCAATAGGACAAAGGACAATACACTTTGGGTTGCTGTGCATTGAAACAAGGATAGTCTATGACAATGCATGGAAGACTATAATTTGCTCTGTGTTGCTACTCTTAAAGACTCTCCCAAAGATGTGCCTTTTGGCTTTACATGTCGTGCCTTGGGGAACTGTCAAAGGGCCACTCATACGGAAATCAGTGTCCTTTAATCGACACTATTTTTTTAAGGAAGGAAAATAGAAACACAGAAATAAAAAGGATGTTACAATTATTCAATGTTAGAGGCACACTTTTGTGTCTAATAAAAAAAACAAACAAACCACCAAACACTGTAGTAACAATCCACTCTTACCACGTATGAATATAGTATATTTTTACAGAGTGTATTCCAAATGTACTTTTCAAACAGCAATAGCAACAGCACAATCTTACACCTGCTAGATCTGAGAAAATTAAAGATTAACAGCCACAATTTCAGATCATTTGGTCACTTGAATTTTAGAAAGATCTCTAAGTAAGGAACACTTCTACAACAGAATTGACGGCAAGTGAGCCACCCAAGGCTGTATAACCTAAGGTTAGTGGTAAAATTAAAACCCAGTCGGGAGATTCCCAGTCCTCTGCGTGTAGCCATGGGATCATCAGGTAGTCTGTTAAAATGTTAACGTGGCTTTGAGCAATCCTTTTGTACTTTGCTCTGCTAGAGACAGCAGCTGGGGCTCCAAAATTGTAGTTCATAGCTGCTTGTGACTTGGTAAGAAACACAGGGTCTGAACAGCTCTTTTTTGACACGTGGGGTAACATTTTCTCTAGCTCCTCCTCTGTGTTCAGAGCAGAACAGCTTGTTATAATGAGGTAACATAATTTAAAATTTAACTGGGCATATTTACACTTGCCATACCAATGAGATACTTAGACTTTCATTATTCTCTGAAGTGCACTCTCAAAAGACGGAGTTAGTTCCCTTCACTTTGATGTTTGTCTGGAAAACAGACCCCCTTGAAAACAGACCATGTTCTGTTTTGAGTTCTGCAGTTTAGGCACATCTCCATTTCTTCACCCTTTCCCAAAACAAACTTTACTTTATCCAAATAGTATTCTGTATGGATACAACATGTGGAGAAGTCAATTGGACAATTAAATGGACAGGGGGAAAAAAGTCCACTGATGCTTTGCTTTTTTTTAACTTTCATTTGACAGTTTTCCAATAACAATATAATGACTTGAGTAAACAATTACAGAGTGAATCATAATTTGAAAAGGCAGTGGAGAATGAAGACTAAAAATCAAGAAAAATGTGTGAGGGAATACTAAAATCTGATTTAGAAAAGATGTTCAAGGTTCAATGGACCTATGACTTAATCTAAATATAAAGTAGGATTTGATTAGGAATTGAAGTAGCTTTTTTTCTACTGTGCAAATTTGGCAGGGGAAAGAGATGTTTCTTATGTACAAATAGTGTCCTATTGTCTATATACCTCTGTATCAGAACAAGAAACCAGATCCATGAAATAAGAAGCCTTTGTCAAAATTGCGCACGCCAATTGTAAAATGCTGTCTATATGGGAAAGGCTTTCTTCTAATTTATGACAACATATACATGAGGTACAAACAGCTCCTGATCTAAAGTCCACTGAGGTCAGTGTAGATGTTTTCTCTTACTTAAGTGGACTTTGGATCAACCACAATTTGGACAGCCTTAAGCCACTTCTTTTCTTGCTGAAGTCATTGTAATAGAGAAGTGATAATAACTGATACAGCATTCATAATTTGTTATGTTCTTGAATTAAACTGGAGGAGAAAAAAAAAATCAAATTTCTACAGTAACCGTAGAGAGTTGCTCTACCCTTAAAAATAGATACAAATGGTGTAAAGCCATATCCCAGACCTTTTTCACCAAAAGATTCAAGGTAAAGGTGTGCTGGGTTTCCAAACTCCTTTGTAGTCTATCTTTCATTGTATATACAAGTTACTCTAAAAGATCAGGAACTTAAAGTTTGTAATGATTTCACTGAATATCAGAGCAGCCATCTAAAATTAATAACAGGATCCAGCATGGCAAGATTCCACATTTGCTATTAATTATCTCTTTTACAGCATTCAAGGAAAAGCAAAGATGAGGAATATATCTGTGACCGAGTTTCAGTTCATTATGTGGGAGAAGAATTAAGACTGAAAGACTATGTATTATTAATACAAAATTTAAGTATTGGATGCTAATAGAAAGAAAAGGGTGGGGGGAGGGGCAAGTAGTAGACGCAATGCATTTGTTCTGCAGTTTTATGTGCCTTTAACCAAAAGGTGCAAGCTTGGGACAAAAAGAGAGGAGAAAAGAAAAGAAAAATTTCTTGATCTGCACTTTCAAAGAGAATGTCTCATGTAAGCACCATTCAGTATTTGCAGGAAGTTCTGATATGATGCGTTCTTGACATTCTTGGATCTTGATGTTTTATCTGCTTCAAGTGGCACACTCTGCAACTAAAAGCCAGCCTCACCTGCTTTGGTGCTAGTGTGCAGAGATACGCAGCACATCTTTTTGTATTGAAAAACCAGAATGAAATGCATTTCCCTGTGTTTATAATGCACATAGAAACAAAAGCAGCAATCCTGTTTCATTTGAGATTACCGTTTCAGACACCAAGTGAACGCTGCTTGCTGTTTCTAAAATTAACATTCTTGTATCTCATCAAGCACCATTATATTGTAGTTTCTAGTCAATGATTTCATTACATCTGTTACCACCAAAAAAAAAATCAAGTAAATTTGTAAATTAAATAGTTCACTGGCATAAAATGATTTTTAGAGGGTGAATAATGTGAGGGTTATTACAATACACGTTATTAAACAAATAACAAATGTTTTGATTAAATCATATTTCAATACTATGCTAAATTCCACCTCCAACTGATTTGGCACATTTTCTTTTTTGAGACTACCTTTGATAAGAAATACATTACAAACTCATCAGTTTAGCTTCCTGTTAACAAAGAGACAGCAGCCGTCTGGATTATTCTAGATCCGCAGTGAAACTGCCACACTATGTATGCTCAAACTAAAGCTGTGCAAGTTTGACAAGGGGCAGATGAATCCAGGAGTTATTGTGCAGGGGTTTAAGTCTATGCGGCAGCTGACGGTTGAAATAATCATCTATACATCGCTCTGAGCTAGCTGGGGAAAGGTTGAAGCTGTATATTTTCAACATATCTAGCCTAATGGTTAATCTGTTGTCTTGTACAGGGGGTGCTGGGTGGAATCACAGCAATAGCTGACAGTTTGGAGGAATTGCTGTGGGTATTTTCAGTTGCCTGATTCACAAAGTGGTAGGTAGCAAAGTCTAAGCAGCCTTGTCATTGAATGAGGCAAGTCATGCTCACTGTCACTCCCATCAAAAGAACTCTGGTAGCCAAAAGCTCAATCAACATATTGATTATTTACATTTAGTAATACAGGGCTGCAGCTTGTCTTCACCCCCCACCCCATGAAAGCTGAGCCAAACTGCAGAATGGTGACTGCTCCTTTGGAGGTCAGCTCGGAAGATGTTTAGGGGAAAGACATTGGTTAAGTTGAGGGAAGAAATAAAGTATTTCTTCAAACCAAGATAGTTTAACTGTTAGAAACACTCTTTATTTCTAGTGCTGGATCTGACGTATCTTCACAGTGACATGGCATTACTCACTGCAGAGATTAAGGGGGTGCAGTATGAATTAGACTGAAACAAAAATGAAGTATCTGCAAGTGACAGCTCTGGCTGATGGCTGACTATGAAGGAAAACACTGTGCTAGTGTCTGGTGAAAAACAGTGCTGAAAGCCTAGCAGCTGATAGAGATGGGGGAGGAAAGGAGCACTGGGTATCAGTGGTGGTTGTTTAGAATGTCTGGTTTTGGTCAGGATATTTTTTCTCCTTTAAAACACATTTTCATCTTCCCTTCCAGGCAAATCATGCTGAAGCCAGTTTCAGCCATTTTGTTGAAAGCACTGTACTGGTATTCTGCCTTGTTACATTTAAATTAAAGCTCAGCCCAGTTTTAAGTTATGGCAAGTGTATGCTCACAAAGAATAAATAGAGATTGCCACAGGCATTAGTTTAACTACATTTGTTGTTTTAAAAATGTTCAGGGAGTTGCAGATTGCAATTCAAATTATCTTCATTATAATAAATAATATGTATAGAAATAGAAACAGGAATGATTCCCTAATGCAGTCTGTAGGCAAGTGTATATTCATTGAGCTTGAAAGGGAGTTCCTGAGGGTGGGGGTAAGGAATAGGAATATATGCAACTTCAAAATACCTTTACAATTGCATTAATATATCACATTTTATACATAATATTTTTTCTCTCTCTAATGGTGACAGGCTTCTTGGGCAAATTCTATACAGCATTTATTAAAAGTAGGTAGTGTTCACCCAGAGTGCAATTAGAAAATACTACAGAAAATGGAATTTCTTACCCTTACTCTACTTTTATCCTGTTCCTTATTGTTTACCGTTATCAAAAAGTAGTTTAAAATTGGCTCTCAAAATGGCTCTCAAAATATTCTTAGGTAATAATAATGCCTTATGGATACATGACAATCTACTGAACAGTTCTAAGGAACTTTGGCAGCATAAACAATGCAGGCCTGTGACCATTTGCATTGGAAATAAAGTCAAATGTCATATTACAGAAAAAGAAAGAAATCTAACTATGACTAGAAAAATAGTTCTGTTTTAGTAGACTTACTGATGCTAAACTCGTCCCATACTTGGAAGAGAACCCTGGTGGATTTGGAGGTTGTGATTTGATGTTGCACAGTGGTACAACAAATTACCCCAATCCAGACAGTTTGATTGCCAAACCTAGTGAGGCAATGAGAATATGTAAGGATGTATTTAGTTCCATATAATTAACAGCAATCTTTGTTTCCCAAATATGTTTTCTATGGAAATCAGTCCACATAATAGTGCAAGAACCCAATCGGATTTTAAAGAAATTATTAATAAAAATCAAGTCTTTGCTGAACAGCGAGATGCTCTGTAAGTGCTTTAGGTTCTGCAGGCTGTGCTATGTATCTGCTGAAGTTGGCCGGTGTGTCTCACCCGGCTGCACAGAACTGCTTAATCTGACAGCTCCGTGCTTGCACATGGAATTCAGGGTGTATCCTGGCAGCCCTGTGTGTGTGGCACAACGTGCACCTGTAGCTTGACAGGCTATTTACACTAAGAGTAACCAGTTTTACTCTTCTGTGGTAAAAAATATATAATTTGAGGAGAAAGGGAGAAAGAGATTATTATCTCTACCAAAGATAGGTTCTTCAAGTATTATTCTGTAATCCTTGCTTTTGAAGATTGAGTAAAAAGATATGGGCCATAAACTGTTGGAGTAAGAAAGAAAATTGTCCTATGTACAAAGAATTTCATCCCTCATCCACAGTGGGGCTTCTTCCATGTTGATCTGAGCTCTTGTCAGAGGCAGGAGGCTAGAAATCATGGGATAAAACCAGTAGTTAGAACTTCTAAATCTAGAATAATTTGACAAAAAAAACATTGGCAACTTGTTATGCCCATGCTCAGTAATAGTACCTGTCCACACTGTTGGAACTAAGGGGAAGTAACTTAGGTTTTAAGCAGCTCAGTCTGCCTTCCGGCTGAACAAGATAATGTGGTGCTATTAAATATGAAGCCAAGCTCCAGATATGAAGCCATTACCTAAAGACAAGTACTTTTGTTCTGACACATGCTATGCCACTGCAAGCACAAAATCCTGGGAAAGCTTGATTTTTTTTCTGCATGGAATATGCCATAAGACATACACTGCTATGGAAGGTTATTGCTTAATAGTCAGGTCTGGTATCTGAAACCATCACTTACTGAACTCCAGAAGAGACTGTAAAAAGATTGTGATGTTTCTTAAACAATTTGATTGGAGGGTTGATAAGCTTAATAGATTCTGGTCTTCTTCCATTGCATGTGAAGATACTTTGATACAGGATGTGGATTTTTAAAGAATATTTCCAGTATTACTATCTGCACTTTAAAAATAGAACTGAGTTGATGCATATCAAAGCCTTCAAATACATGCTTGACCAGTGACATGTGTAGGGAGATAAGTCTCTGCAGATATATTTTATCATCTGAAAATTGTTTCACTTGGAGGAATATCAAAAATAGAAGTACAAAATTTGATAAAAGAACCTGGTAACTCTGAGGTAAAATTGATAATTTTCAAGTAGTGTGTTCAATATTCTATACAGAGGTTTTTGTGGCAGTTTTGCTAATCAAAGATATATGCTCTCCTTTGATGATTTAAAATATATGTGAACTCTGGTGAGTATTCATTATTATTATTATTATTATTATTATTATTATTATACTTTAAACGTTACTTCTATTAGTAAAAAGTTGAATAATGTTGTGATTTAGACTCTAATTCTTTTCCCACTAATTTTTCTGTCGACCTCAGAACAGTAGCAAACCATCAATTCTGAGGTCACTGAATTGGAATGGGTGCTTTGTTACCAACCAGTTCAGCCTTGTTGAAAAGTAGCTTCAAATGACTCTTGTAATTCCTATACACTACTTTTTTCATGAGAGAGACAGATTTTGTGCTTGAAGAAAAATGGCAAGCATGGGAATGCTATTTTCTTCTCTCTCCTGTTACCAGGTGGTGTTTCTAGCTGGTGGTAAACTAGACAAAGATCCCAAAAACATGCTGACCTCCTCAAATACTTTGCCTCTACTTTCTGCTTAATGTTCTCCATAGAATCTTTAAGGCAATTGAAACATACGGAAATAATGCTGCAAGTTTATCAGTCCACCAACTACTCCCTACCTAACCTTCTTACCTCATTATACATAACCAAATACAAGGTCTTGGTGGCTCAGTTATATACCTTTTTCTCTGTACTATACTCATTCAGAATGAAACAAGCATTACGAGATCTTCATTACATATTTTTACCAGAAAACCATTTTGTCATTGGTTTTTACTGAGGGCACCATTTGTTAGAGGTATTAGTAGGGGGGGTGGTGTTTAAATAGCCTTGGTATATTATCAATGGAAGACTAAGAATCACAGTTTTCAGCTAAATCCATATTTAGGAAATTGAATTTCTTAACTTTCTTTTCAGAGGCACTATGAATGACCTCCTGAAATTTACAGTATGCAGTCCTGTTGAATACCCAACAACTTTTATGTGGGTTCCTAAACATCAGTTTAATTCCATAAGTATGCTTGCACAATTTTGAAGTGGTGACCTTATGTATTCTATGATTCCTTATTTATTTTAATAGCAGCAGAGTGCTTTACCTCCCCTGTCATTTTCAGTAGTTTCAAAGAAATAAACATCTTCCACAGACAGTACATCTCAAAGCCTTTATCAACATGGGGGAAATAAGTATTGCCTCAGACATAGTTACCCTAGGATGGGATTATAGCTTAAAGGTGATAATATTGTTGAATAATCCTTTTATAAGTATTCTTTTATAAAGAGTCATTTTTAGAGGGGGAATAAAAAAAAACAACATAAGAGAGCTGCAGGTATAAACCTTTATTTCTGCTGTTGGAACTGATACCTTAAGCTTTAATATCTGTATTTCCACATAATATCAAAATTGATTCATGCCTGTGGTTTGAAATAATTTTTAATACAAAGAAATTAATTTAAATTTTTTCTTATTATTTAGAAGTAAAGAATGCAGCTAGATCAAGTTACCCAAAATGTTCATATCAATTCAAGAATGCAACTACTAATGCATTGATTGATGCCAAGTCCACTGAAGGAATCCCGGAACCTGTTCCACTTGTTAATAACCGTAAAGGGAGCCTCTTCCTACCCAACAGCCCCTCGCTGCTGCACCTTAACTTACTGAGTTCTGTTGAACAAGGAAAATCTACCTACTGTAGATTGCAAAGGGCACTCAGCTTGCCTGTAAAATACCGCTACCATTCCCAAAAGCCTGGGTTGAACCAAGATCTCCGTAGGTAGCCCAGTAGCTGGATGCATAAGGCAATACAGAATGGTTTGTGCATGGTTTGGCAGTCTGTTTTCAATGTGACTATGACATTACTAATGCTCTGTTAAGTGCTTACAGATGTGGGTTTCTCCAGATGTGGTGATTAATAAGTTAATCAAGATAGCTAGTCAACTAATGTTTCTGGGTGGTTTGTGCTTTACCTTTCAAAGGGTTTAATTGCTTTGAAGCATTTATATGCTAGGCAGAATGAACTCACCAGGTATCCCAGTTCCTGTGATGTTCAGTAACATAGATTTTATTTCAAATTCAGCTCTTTTTGGTGTCTAAAAAAGTATCTGTAAACTGTTCTGCTAGTGACCTGGGAGAGGCAGTCAAGGAGACAGTGTTGTTTTAAAAATAGTTAGAAAATAACAAAGAAAAAAGTTATGAACTTGTCCACTGCTTTGAAAGACATTCCCTTTGTTTTGCTTTAAAAATGAAATGAGGATAAAAGTCAAGTAATATGTTGTTACAGATGTTCAACTCCACATTAAGGCTGTTAAAATTACCAGCACATCTTAAACCAATTCGTGGAACATTGTCTGGAGGTTATGTCATTGAAATAATGAACACTCTTTACTCAAGAATAAGCAAACATGTTAAAACATCAGTGTAACTTTAAATTAAACTCCAGCATAAAACTGAGTGTCTGAAGCCTCATTAGACTCGCCTGACATTTTTTTAGCACTGAGTCTTCCTGAACTGCAAAACTGTTATTAGACAAGTGAGCTCTGGGTTGTTAGAGCAGTACATTAAGTGTTATACTTAGGGATGTGCAAACAAGCTCTTGGATGTTATTAGAGCTCAGAGGCTGTATTGAGTTCCAAATCTATAAAATTCTGTGTCCAATTCTTGAACTTATTTCCAGTTTTCATGAAAGCTGGTAAAGAAAGTCTGCATTACAGAATATGGCTGTAGTTAATATAAATCCTGTAGTATAAAGACATAAAAAATGGGGACTCATTAACAAAAGCAAACATACGATATCAGAATTGAATTGTCATCTATCACAGCCCATTATTCAAATATGTTTGTCTTTCACAAGAACAAGCAAATTTAAGACTCCCTTTTCAATTAATGCTGACACAGAAGCCATGAAACTAAAATATTTAATAACCTTACTAAAATTTTTCCTAGGTCCACTTCTTTAAATAGGCAGGAAATTGATAGGAGTATCTGAAAGATAATAGTTAAATATGTTTTATATCCTACTTACTACTAAGAAACCACTTGTAAGTAATCATTGCAACATTTTTGGGAACCGAGCCATAGGTAATAGTGTCCATTAGATGCTATTCACATATTTCAACTTCATGTATTCCCTTCCTCCATTCTTAGGGAGCTGTGTTTCTAAACTGCAGATGCCCTGTAAACTGCAAAGATTTCAGTGAAAAATAAAATCTTGATTTTATGTCATATGACTATTATAGATCTCCTTTCATTGCTACAGTGAGAATAAATGGCTTTCTTGCTTAAGCAACAAGTTGAGATCCCTCAGAAAGCTTTGCTAACAGGTATTAACTAGTGAGCCACGTCAACCTTGGACGTTCCAGGCAACTGGTGACAGTAACGTAGTTTGAATATGACAAGTATATATTCAAAAAGTAAGCTTATTTATTGCAGATGCCGTATCAATAATAAGTGCAGACTGCTAGAAATGTACTTCTAGAAGTTGTTATTTTGGATAATTACTAGTAAGGCTTTGTTTTTAATTGGGCAGCAGGTTAGCATCACCTGGCAGCACTGGAGAGCACAAGTGTTGGACCATATAGTACAAAAACATCTGTATTGTATTAACTTCTGGAATTTGAAAAAAATTAGACAGGAGTCTTATTAGATAGCTGAGAACTTGGAAAAGTATTATTTTTTAATATTATTTTCTCTTGTTCAGAGAAATATTTCTGGTTATAATGTTATCTACAGTTGTGTTAATGTAAGATTTTTGCCCATGGTCCTGATGGCTGTGTATCTTCCTTGAACTGCTAAAATAGTTAACAATACACTTATGGTGCCAAACTGCACCTCTTGACAAACATTCTGTAACCCCATGGTAACGGATTAAATTGAGTGAAATTTAGAATTTTTACGCCCAAGACAGCAAAGATTTCTTTGAGAGTTGTTTTCTGGAAGGAACATTTTGCATGGTTCTTGTTCATTTGATCTTTTAAGTAGTGGAACTGAATATTTATATCCGATAAAGAACAGGAGAGCACAGGATATCTTGAAACCTGTTGTCTGTGTGGAATAGCATGAAAATAAATTTTTGATAGAGAAGTTTAAAACAAGACCCGGCCATTTCCAAGAGAATGATTTGCAGAGGGTATTCTGAAAAGCACAAAGAGTTGCACTTTTTTGCAATCAGAAATGCAAAGATATTACCAACAAAATAATTCTGTGCATGTTCACTTCATGGTACACATAGCTAGATACTGAAGGATCTAGTTTAATACATGCAAACTGTCACAGAAAGAAAATTTCAATTTGTGTATTTTTGAGAATTTTCTGTGGGCTTATTTATCTCTCAGGCAAACAAAGAGTGGCACTTGACTAACCATCAATAAGCATTTACACTATAGGACTTTGATCTGGAAAAAAAAAGAAAAGTCAAATGAGAAGAAAATTCCTTTTTCTTTAGGGATGATGCCCAAGAAGAGAAGAAAAGAACTTAGTGAATAAATCATTATTAGACAGTCATTGTTCTCATCTAAGTATTACCTTTTACACCACTCTTTGGCACATTTATTTTGGGATTAGCTTTGTTTGGTTGCTTTTTTTGTTTTTTTTCTTTGCAGTGCTTTCTTAGTTGTGACTCCCTTGTGCTAGGAGATGACAGGTCATTTAAAAAGGGAGTAAAATATGTCTTTTCAGGGCCCAGCCCTTTGGTCTTGACTAAAGCAAAATGAAGTTCCATAGCAGGCTTGGGCAAACAGACAGACATGGCAGGCTGGAATGCAGTAGTAAAATAGTGTTGGAAGAGGGTTATAGCAAAAGGCTATTGCTTCATTTCTTCACATAGAAGTCTGGGGCAGGTGACATATATCCCCATTTTGTTGTTTTTCCTATGTATCTTGTTGCAAGTAGTATTTTTTTTCTCAACCTCTGCTTGTGCACTGCTAATGTGTACTAATCTCTTTAAATATAGCAGCTACTACTACTACTAATGTCTTTCTTTTTAGCTTTAAAGTCAATTCTTCCTAGGCATCAGTTACGTTATCTTCTAGTTAATTTTTCAGTTAACAGTAGGATGGGAAAAAAGTTTATTTTTTTAATCTTTATATCAGAATAAATTAGCATTAGTATGAACCTGAGAAAGCAGGCATTTTTATTCCCTTCAATAGCACATGTAAAAGTTACACACAGATTATCAAGTGCAGTTACAATCTTAGAACAGTAAAGATGGTGGTTAATTCTTACAGATGAGTTCTTAGGAAGCCGCACTTTTTTAAGCAATACACATTGTGACATAAGTTATCCAAGAGTAGTCTCTGACTGGCAAAACTGTAAGTGATTTTATATCTGGAAATTGATCTGTCATAGAAAATGCACCTCATCCTCATTAAAAGATTGCATAACACATGCATCCTCTGTTATACAGGTATTGTCTCCCCACTTCCATTCAACCTCATTCTGTTCACTCCTGTTAAAACTCCGTTTTGTGAGGAGGGTAGAGCGATGAGGTCTGACTTGTGCTGGAGATCTGTGCACAATGGCAGGCTGCATTCACATTCCCAACTAACTGAATCATTGAACATCAAGGCATTGAATATTTTACATCTCTTCATGAAGACTCTGTTGTTTGGCATGTGAGGAGCGAGAACCAACTGGTGTCTAGTTCATTAGCAAAAGCAGGCTGGCAGCTGTTATGTTGATATTGCAAATAGTACTTTATCTGTCTGGGAATATAGCAGAGCACTAATTCTATTTTTCTGTAGCGCAGATTAACTGATAATAACTCTAAGAATAACCCGAATGTGGTCCCCCGCCTTTGTTTTTGAAGTATGAAATCAATTTGAACGCCTATGTTCAAAACCCTGGTATTCTTCTCTGCTTCTCCTTCAAACCAATCTCTTTGACTAACATGTATTTGATTTTTATTACTGTTGGGCCTATGTTAGCAATGAAGTATCAGTGCGTGAATGGACGTAGAGTGTGTGTTCTTTGCTACTTCACTTGTATTTCGTATTGCACTCAGAGCAGTACTTAATCTCATGAGTTCCTTATATTTCCAGTTGAAGATGAGCAGCCGTCGACACTATCACCCAAAAAAAAGCAGCGAAATGGAGGCATGCGAAATTCACCCAACTCCTCACCCAAACTGATGAGGTAAGACTGTAAGAAACTCATATCTTCATCTCCTTTCTTTCTTCCTTCCTCCTCTCCTCCCCCCACATCAAAATAAGGGGAGGGGGTGAAAAAAAAAGATTGTTAGATGGTTTCTGAAAGGCTGAAGTATTTATTCTGTCAGCTTGTCAGCAGTTAATGATAGAGCTGAAAAAAAATTCTGTCATGAAAAACAGTTTGAAAAGCTGTTTGAAAAATACATAGGCTTTAAAGTCTTAGCTGTCACCCTGTCCTGTCCATGTGTAGTTCTTAAACAGCAGTGGCACTAATGATAGCACTAACCAATCAGGGGAACTCATGTGGTTAGTTTGCCTCAGGCAATTCTCTTTTTGTTGGATTCCCTCTGAGTACTGTTTTCTGTACTTAAGGCCATATGTGAGATGTATCATCACAATCAAAAATGAACCTGAATATTACCTTCCTTTTATCCTGTCGATTGAAATCAAATTTCTGTGAATTGATTTAGACTGATGAAAAAGTCTAATAATATATGTACTTGCCAAAGCAAAGTTCAAAACTAACGCAGTTTTAGTCAAGCTAAAAGCACATTAATTATGAAATACAGGGATTTTTAAGAGGGTAGTATATACTCTAAAAGTGGGTGATGAAAACAGCATCTTGTTAGTGATATTTTTCCCCTGTTGCTCTGTGTACATTATTTTACAATAGTACTCCTTTGTATAACTATGTAGTTTCCTTTCATAGGACAAATTACCTCTAAGAGATTTGTTGAAACTAGAACTGCAAAAAGAAATTGTAATCTGTTAAAATTTTATGTCATTTGCATTCTATCTCACTGTGCTTCACCTTTTACCTGCTCAAGTCAGTCAGAATGGGATCCTGTAGTAGACTTAGAGTTTTCAAGGAGGCTGTTCCTGCTCCGGTTTTGGATATCCTATGTAGCCAGGCCAGAACCCCAGTCCCTAATTTTATCCATAAATACCATAGCAGAGATTTTCCACTGTGTGTGTGTCTATATATATATATATATATATACACACAGTAAAATGTAAACTTATTTACATAAACAGAGACATTCATGCAATTTGAGATTTATGTTTGTATAACTGTGACTGCTCACAGAGGTTAAGTGAAAAAAATTGACACAAATATATAGTTCTTTCCATATATAAAATCACTTATGAATTTTATTATTGACAATAGTTTTGTTCCTGTAACGATTCTTGATACAGCTAGGTGATATTTCTCTTTGTATTTTAGTCACTAGACTGGAATTTTCTTCGGCCAGTTACAGAAGCATCCATATTTGTTTATTGTTTCTGCAATACAGGGCATATTCAAGGACGTAACTTCTACAAATCGTCTTCATCTCTGTTTAGACTACAGAACCAAAAGTGAGATTGATTCACAGAGGGAAAATGCACCCAGCTGTGGCTTTTTTTTTTCCTATTGACCATCTATTTCTGTTAAATGTATCATTAAAAGTTCTCTGCCTTCCTGTTAGCTCAGCCTTGCCCCTATGACACTGATTTACATGCTTGTTTACAGTTTATGAGGAAGAATAAAATGAGCATACTGGCAAACTTCTCATTTTTATAGTGCCAGTTGTCATGCTAGCATCGTTTTCAATTTACTGACCTTTGGACAGTCCTCTTATCTGGTGCTAATTGTTTTAACTGCTTAAAATTTAAACATGTGGAGATTCCCCCCCCCCCACCTTCTCCCAGATTCTAATTTTAGGGAAGTAGAAGTAAAAAGAAAGAGAAGGGGAGAGAGAGAGAGAGAGAAAGAGCTGAAACATTTGGAGCTGAACACACTGTCCCTGTTTGCTATGTAAAGTATGCCTCATTTCTTTGATCTTGAGTAATAATAATTCTAGGGAGTTATACTGTTTTCATATGCTTCAAAGCTGTGTCAAAGTTTTGCTGCTTAAGGGTACTTCTTTATTCTATTGGCTCTTGGGTACTGAGATGACAGGTCCTCTGTACTAGGTGCAGGCTTTTTCAAGTCATAGCCTTCAGCAAAACATCAAATTACCAAATACAGGGTAACATACTTCTACACAAATGCCTTTCCTGTAGATATATTATACCATATATATTAAATACTTTAGTGTTACACGGTACATTTTATGTGCAATAGAAAGTGATGGTTTGAGGTAGCCTTAGGGGTACTTTTTTCCACAAGCAGAAAAAGCTAGTGTATACCGTATCAAGTATGGTTTTTACAGGACTTTCTGCCCGAAGGCCTTTGTAAATAAGTAATGATCAACAGATTGGCTGTGGGTTTTTGAAAAGCATGCCTGTGTCAGTTTGCATGATGGGGGAAGATTTTCAAAGTACAGCCTGCTTTCATTGCCTGCTGAAGAGGGACTGAGGGAGAGTAGTCGTCCTGAGCCTGAGCTGTCTGCTCAGTAGCACATCAGAATTGCTAAACACAGGTTGAGCAGTGAGTGGAGAACTTGCCAGGCTTCCAAATCCAGACATTGTTTTCTTCCTCTTCTCTGTTGCTGCTAAATTTATTCTCCAGCCCAGTGTTTGCACCCTCAGCTTCTCCCCAGACCCAACCGTCTCTTCGTTTTACTCTTTATCTACACTGACTTAACTTTAGTTCAAGGTGCTAAAAAAGACAAAGGGGATTGAATCAGAAGAGAGCTATGTTAAGCTTTGTTTGTAATGGTCAAACTCTCTTCTCCTCTCTGAAAAACAAAGGTGGACTGTATTACCTGCTATTTTGTATCCTTGTAAATTACAGAAAGTGACAGGTACTTGCTTTCCTGCCCAGAAATCTTTAGTGTGTGTCAGCTAGAAGTACCCAAGAGGTAAATCAGCTAAAGCACTGTCACATCTGTAGCTGATATTTATCTTTGGAAGTTTTTTCCTAAATTTCCTTTAAAAACTCCTTCTTCAAGTGAGCTTTGCCCCTGTCCCACCTGCCCAGAAATAGCTGGCTACTTTGCAAACTTTTTTTCAGCTGTGGTTTTAGCTCCAGAGGCTCTAGAAGGAGCCTGGAAGACAAGAAGTCTGGAGGATGAAAACGAAAAATATGTGAAAAATTAATTTATAAATTGAAATCCGAATTGTGGCTTTTGAATCATGTTCTGAGCAGCCTTACAGTTAAGGTAATGTTGGAAATGATGCATAGGTTTTAGATTCCCGCAGCGGCAGAGGCATCAGGGAAGCAGGTATTATGCTATGAGACGGAACTTTATGACTTCTGCTATTGCTAGATTAGAACAGAGGATGGGAATGGTATCACAGGATGGAAATGGTATAGGGATTCTGTGGGACCTCATGACAAGTGGTCTGACCTGGTCAGAGAGTGGGAACCTTTGACATTTACTAACACATAAGTAGAAATCTGCATTACAAAATATGATCCAGATAGATAGATTGGAGACATCTTTTTAATGGCATCTTTTTTTATGACTCTAAATTACAATAAATTACTAACTGATATAAATAGATGATTGACATAAAAATGCTCTGTGTACATCACAGATGGTCTAGACTCACGTTTAGGAAGTCACTGTTCTAACTGAATGCTGCATCACATCAAATGACATGAGCAGAATCACACTGATGCAATACTAGAAGAGTCTAATCCATCAGAAACAAATCCTTCAAATTCCAGCAATACCTACAAATGCAAATTAACCAGAAAAATACTCAGCATTGTCATGACTGTTTTTACCTGTTATACATCAGCAAAAGTCTGTCCCATTAAACCCACAAGAACATGGATACGTTTTTAAAAATAACTTAAACTCCAACAGGAAAAAATGGATACTCCTCCTGTTAAGATGTGAACACATGGACATCCTATTACAGTAAAAAGTAAAATTTAAATAGGAAATGGAAGGAAAAGGAAGGAAAGCTGTAACTGGGAGAGTAATCACATATGGGTGTCCTTCATGAGGTGGAGAAGAAAAGTAGAACCAATCAATGCCTCTGGTATCATGCAGCAATATCAGTCCCTGTTCATCATCTCAGTTGCAGGTTCTGATGCATGTTATTGATGAGCAGTCATGTTAACTATGAGGAGGCTGTGTTGCCTGAATATCAAATAGCAAAGCTAGTTTTAAAAAAAATGTGTCATTTTGGATTCAGAATGACCAGTAAAAATGTGAAAAGCCCTGGACAGGAATCAAAAAAGCCACTTAAATGATTGTTGCTGAGCCTCAAGTCCGTACTTAATGCTTTGGTAGCTGCTACTGCATGAGTGGAATACACTGACTTGAAGGAAATGTCAGCCCAGCTGAGTCAAACTACCTCTTAATGCAAGAACAAATAGCATATGACAGGGCCCAAGGGGCCTGAAGAGCAAACAAATAGTTTGTCCCTGTCCACTCTGGATGTAGTGGTGTAGTTGACATAGGCCTCTAGACAAGTAGCATACTCAGCAAAGGGTCATTATCATTAGTGTCCCTGATCACATAAGAATCAGAGGCATCAGAGGACACTGGGTTTTCAGCATGTTGCCAAGGAGAATTTTGTAAGCCTGAGGATTTTTTTTGATCGAGGATCTAAAATAATTCCCAACCAAACAATAAAACTTGCTCAGAAACTGTCAAGACCCAGCTTAATGACACAGAAAAAAAAGTGAGCTCTTTGGCATACATTTCCAGAAGCCTAATGAGATTATTTATCTGAAGTTGAGGAGGAAACCTTCTGTCCTTTTTCCTGAAGTTGTATATAATATTTTAAGTATATGAACAATGGCTGTGCACATTTATCTCCTCATCCACCCACTAAGACACATACACTTAAATGTGCATACACATTTCTGCTAGTGCCACTCAGCATGAATTTGTATTGCCTCTGCCATCGTAGTGCTGCCCTTCCATGGACTGAAACTGTGAGCTTTCTCATAGAAACCAAAAAAAAAAAGTGATGGCAGATCTAGGGAAGCGTTTCTCAAGCCAAAACTGGTAAAATAAGTTGACTCTGATCATTTTCCATGACTCCCTTAAACCAGACATGAAGGTAAGGTTTGAAAAGGTGAAAGCCCATTGAGTAACCGTAATAATGGTATATATTTATGTGCCTCAGCCTTGGAAATTTCCATCTTGTACTCTCAAATTTGTATCCTTACTTTATGCAGTGCTAATATGCAATGATAACCAAGCTGCAACCCAGCAGGTATATAACAGCAAAATTCACATCTTGATTCTGTTTTACAAGTTCACTACGACCAACATGAACAACAAGAGTAATTCAGTGATCACCGTGTTACCTTACACCAGTTTTTAACAATATTATAGAATTAAATTATTTAAATTATAGGTGGTAGTATCTGTTAGCCTTCTGACTCTTGCTACCATTGGTAGACCAGGGACTGGTAACTTTGGTTTCCTGTTTGATTTGTCTCACTCCTTTCCATTTCTTTGTTGAACAACTGGCTTCTTGATTTGAAGAATGGTACCCAAAAGACTGTAGTGGGTTGTTCGAAAAGACTGTAGTGGGTTGATGCTGGCTGATGCCAGACACCCATGAAAGCTGCTGTCTCACTCCCATCCACAGCTGGACAGGGGAGAGAAAACATAATACAAGGGTCATGGGTTGAGATAATGACAGAGATCACTCACAAAACAGACTCACATTAGAGGTATTAATTGAATTTATTGCTAACAAAATCAGAGCAGGACAATGACAAGGAAAAACAGACCTTAAAACACCTTCCCCCCACTGCCTCCTTCCCAGCTCTACCTCCTCCCCCTGTAGGTGCAGGGAGACGAGGAGCGGGGTTTAGGGTCAGTGATCACACATCATTTCTCCCGCTGCTCAGGAAGAGGAGTCCTTCCCTGGCTCCAGCATGGGGTCCCTCCCATGGGAGGGTTCCCCATGAACTTCTCCAATGAGAGCCCATTCCACAGGCAGCAGTTCTCTGCAAACTGCTGCAATCTGGGTCACTCTTCCACTGAGTGCAGTCCTTCAAGGACAGGCTGCTTCAGTGTGGGTCCCCCATGGGGTCACAAGTCCTACCAGGCAACCTNGGGTCACAAGTCCTACCAGGAAACCTGCTCCAGCATGGGCTCCTCTCTCCATGGGTCTGCAGGTCCCTACCATGGGAGGCATGGGCCTCCTACAGGGTCACAGCCTCCTCTCAGGCATCCACCTTTTCCAGCGTGGGTCTTTTCCATAGGCTTCAGGGGGATCTCTGCATCCCCATGGACCTCCATGGGCTGCAGGGGAACCTCAGCTTAGGTGCCTGGAGCACCTACTGCCCCTCCTTCTCCACTGACCTGGGTGTCCTTGGCCAGCAGCACGTCCCTCTCGGAGCAGACTGACACTGGATCTGCTAGACATGGAGGAAGCTTCTGGCAGCTTCTCACAGAAGCCACCCTGGTAGTCCCCTGGCTACCAAAACCTGACCATGCAAACCCAACACAGTAGTTGTGTTATAAACCATAGGAATAAAGCAGTATCAGGGGTTTTTTGAGGTTACTTGAAATCTTGCACAAGTCTTTTTGGGATGAGAGAGCAGTATCAGGAAAGGAAAGGAGAATTTTCCAGCAGAAAAAAAATTATTATTTTTATGAAGTTCAGGGTAAGACAAGATTGACTCAGATCAAGGCAGTGGAAATAAAAAGCTCTTTAGCTATAAACTGGGTTTAAAGAAAAAAAAGTATTCTTATAAACATCGACTTGCAAAAGTGGTAGCTTTTATCATAACGTCACACACTTCATTTAAGTGACAGAAACACTCCTATATTTTATGATGCCACTTAACTGTGGGTTTATTTTTTATAAATGAGAAATTATTTTTTCAGGTACATTCTCCTACCCGTCAAAGATTGCTAGTTCTGCAGCTTCAGTAGATCTAAATGGGAAATGTTAAAAACAAAAGACACATTGACTGTGTGCCTTGTGTCCCCCTCATTACATTGCTTATGCAAAAGTCTAGAAGTTAACTATTTTGTTACTTTTTTATGTGAGAGGGTTTGTACTTCAGAAGCATATTCTGATCATGTCCTGAGGTATCAAGTTACTTTAAAAAGCAAGATTCTTACAGTAAACAGCTTTATATCAGTGTTCTTAGTAGTCTTGATAAATTAATGTGAAATCTTCAGTAAGGCTTCTGAGAATGATAAAACCAGCAACATGTGGGCAGAGCAAGAGGGAAGAAAGGAGAATTAACACTGTAATTCAGCCCATAAACTGGACAAGACGCTAGGTACCAACCACTGTATTGGATATAGTCTTCTTCCTAGATTTAGGGAAAAAGACAGTGTGAGAATGTAGTAATATTAGGATAGCTTCTGAATATGACAATGAAAGCATTTAGCAGTAAAATGCAGGTTTTCTTTCTCTTGTCACACTGGGTTTTCTTCTCTAAAGCCTGGTGCATCTGGGCACTGAATCCTTACAAATTTCATTTCTGATTAACCTGTGAAAGGAAAGATCAGTGAGAGAGTGTCATTAGTGTAACACACATAGGCAACAAATTCTCATTACAACTTAATGCTATCCACACAGACTGCAGGGTCACAGGGAATGGCTAATGGTAGCCGACAAATGTTGGGTGTATTAGTCACAAAACATTTGCTGAATTCCATCAGAATGTCGTGACAACCTTCATAGCTAGTCCCAGCGAGCTGCTGGAGTCAGTGGAGTTTTCCTGTGACAAGCCGTCACTCTATCTTAGTTGAGCTTTATAGCACCAGTCAAAGCAGTCAGAGAAGATTGAAGTGACAGAGGCCCACTGAGTAAATAGTGAAACATGCAGCACATCATGAAATATTCAGCCAGGGTGTAAAAGCTCTAAATGCTTTTTCAATTATTAGCACCTGCACTGGCTGCATACATCTAACACTAACAGCATGTTAATTGCCACAATTTGTTAGGGTAGTTGTAGGAGAAATTTTGAAGGGATGAGACATTCTTTAGCGTGTCTTTAATTCCTCTCTTACCTTCAGCAAACCCACTCTTTCCTCCTAAAATTAAGTATCTGTGTACACACACTTGCTAAGACATACCCACAAACACACAAGTCAGGTAGGAAAACTCAAAAATTCCTGAACCACAGGCAAGGTGACTTTAAAGACCCTGAATCTTGTGCAGGAGACTGCTGAACATCTTTTTGTGCACAAAATCCAGATATATCTACCTGAGAACAGTACAATTGCAGACTAACAAACACAGGTTAAAGAGGAGTTGTGTTTTTCTCAGGTGTGTTTTGCTGTTTTGCTGTTGACAATAAGGAGAGTTTTATTGAAGGGCAGAATAAAAAGTAGTCAAGACATTGTCTTCCTAATCTGTAAAGACTAAGAGACTGCAGTTTATTTTCATGCAAACCCAGGGTCCTCCCTGCTGGTCACACAGTATTCTTGTTCCCAGTGCTCAGCACGTGGAGCAGTTCCACTGCAGATCAGGGAGGGTGTGTTGCTCTAGTACTCAATTGCATATGAGTAATAGCGAGAGGGCTAAGACAAGGGTGACCTAATACAAGGGTATGTTTAACAATAGTCATTTAGTGAGGCAGCCATTTAGTCCTGAATGGCCTTTTCAGTTCTGTCCATTTCCCCGTCAGTAGAAAGTTTCAGACCCAAAAAGTCAGATTTTGCAGTAGTTATAAATGTGTGCTAGGGAAGCAGTCCTCTTTAAAATGTAATGTAGACTTCCTTGCAGTAGGTTTGCTGTAAGTGGGATTTATGGTTTTGCTTTAGGCTGTTGTCTTCCAGGCAGGCTTTTTGGGTTTGCAGCTGTATCATGGCATTTAGCGTCGTTTTCAAGTTTAATTGCACATAAGTGGCATTATATGCTCTTCAAAACCTTGAAAAGATGGTATTTTGCTCTTCATTTTAAGTCATGCGTATTTAATATCTGCCATAAGAACCAGAGGAGCTATTTTTAAGCTGGGGTTATGGATGAGGGGAATTTAACTTTTGTTCCTTTCCTCCCATACAGGCTATACATGTCTTTTCCTAGCCAGAATGACCAAATGCTTTGGTCGTTGCAAGTCATAAAAAACAATATCTCAATTAAAACAAATACTAGGGATTTAATTGACAGAAAGTGCTTTTCTTCCTATGATTTGAATTCTTAAATCAGATTACTTTATAGCCCTGGAGAACATAATAGCTGCAGCATGAATATAAGCATTTCTACAGTAACCTGCCAGTGTGACTCAAGCACAGCTTGACAAGGCCATCTTCAAGGATGAGGAGGCAGAGAGGCTCTAGAAACATTCAGTTCATGATTTGGCTGTAAGGGCAACAACTGTAATACTTTGTGTAATATAAATTTTAATGGGAAGAGGGTGTCCAAATGCCTTAGGCAGATTTGACAGCTTTGGCCTCTCTGTGTGTCTGTCTTAATTAATTTTTAGTATTTGCCAAACAGGTTTGGATCATCAGATTAATGAGGGTGTGTATGTCCAAAGTAGTAATACTATTTTATCACTGTTCTGATCAATTCTGTTTTTAAATACATGAGTCAGTGTATCTTCTGATACACTCAGTAACATCTGAGGACAAAGTTGGACCTGTAGCAGAGTTTCCAAGATCCAGAGACATCTTCAGGGATCACTTTACTGAGAATGAAATAACATTGATTAAAGAGAGATTTAAATAGCATCTTAGCCCAGAAGATTTAAATTAAATAAACACACTTAGATGTATAACCCCACAGACTGTGGAACAGAATGTGGCTAGTCATATCACAGAGTCCTTCTCAGGCAATAATCATTATCCTAGAGTAAAAGTAGTACAATAATATCTCTTAGCATGCTTTCATGTTGTGTGTCCCATCCTGTTTGCTTCCTTTAAGGTTCCCACTCCAAGCAGTAAAGCAGAGAGTCCAAACAGTTTATGATACTGCAAATAAATGCATGTATTGATTTTAAAAAGCCAAAAACCTAAAGGGTTTTTTTGGTTTTTTTAAAATCACAATTTGTTACCTAAAACTTCAACAGGGAGTTATAGCTGATGATTCACATTCTTTGTTCTTCCCTCAGTCTACTTATGTTAAAGCCTGAAATATTCTAATAAACCTTTGGCACGAGCTACTCTGAATGGTCCCTGTTAGAATGCAAAGCCCAAAAGAACTATGCTAGGCTTTAAGCACTCATATTCTAAAAATTGTCTCAAACCTCAAGACAGTTGGCCGTAATTGGATGTCAGATATCTGTTACCACCTGCTTTGTTATAACATTCCTTTCAATTTGTATCATTTTTGTGAATCATTTTTGTGACTGGGATTAGAGTATTGCTAAATACTCATTTGTGTTAAAGCTTCAGATGATCTATTTAATTTTAAATCTCAGAGCAGAAAGGAAACACTGATTACAAAACTAGAATGTGGCATTTTTTAAAAATTGATTTATTATAGTTTCTCTGATGAAGGATAGGGGGAAAAGAAGATTCCTTCTTATATGCGCTTGATTTCTGAAAGGAAGAGAAGGTGATTTGACCGGTGAACTTTGCTTTTGTTTCAGTGCTCCTCTAGAAAAACTCATGAAGAAATGTTTTGTGAAAGTATTGGGGGGAAAAAACCCAAACCCTGAAACAACGGAGAGAAAAACATTTCTCAGTAGAAACTCCTGAAAATTCCTGATCTTTTGGCAAACTTTCTTATTTTGAAACACATAGCTAATTACATTCCATTAGAAAAAATAGCTGGGACAGACCACCGCTAAATGTTGTCTGAACATTAGTACAACCTTGAAATGGAAGTGTGTTCATGGCTGCAGATCTTACTGTACCGCCTGCAGCGTTGAGCAGATGGGGAATGCCCAATGAGCAGCATCACAGTCAGCTCTCAGACAAAACTACCATGGCTGCATCTTGCCGATGGATGGAGGAAGAGAATGCAGAGTCTCAATATTTTTTTCTAGAAATAAAAAAACCCCAAACAACCAAGCCCCCCTGACAAACCCCTTTGATACAGCTTTTTCATCTCTGCTTCCTACAAAAGAGGAAGGATCCACTTATGCAACGCCTGTCATTAGTCAGCTTGGAGTAGGGTCAGAGGCTCCTGGTAGTCCACCAGGGCTTCTTTGCTGCTAGTGGGTTATAGTGAAATCACTGAACTGTATCTTCGGAGAGAATGTAAAAACTTCGAAAACACAGTGTTTCTTTTTTCCAGATGAGTCTGACTTACGTCTTTGCCATATAGGGCCTTGATTGTCTTAAAGCATCAGAAGATTCTGGTTTAAAGGGAACCTGGTATTGATAGTTTCTCAACTTTTTTGGAGCAACTTTCTTTGGAGTTGACCCTGTTGGAGTGAAATGCATGAAAATTTTCCACTGATTTCAATGGATCTGTAATCAGTGTCTGTGAAATTACACTAATTTTTCACCGTGACTGAATTCGAGATTATACTTTTCATAGGAATGCAAGTGTTGGTTGCATGGTAACTTAGCATACCATATTCAGGGTAAATTAACCTGTATCACATACTATGTTCACAGTCTGCTTTAGCAGACCATGCAGAAGAGAGGGTCTCACCACAATGTGCTGGTTCAAATCCTTTAAAAGCAGGAAACCTTCCTGTTTTAAGAGCTCAGGCAATATGGGCATTTCTTTAACTGGCTTCAAAGCGCAACCTGGTTTGAAATTTGGATACCTGTCTCAGAGTGCTTAGCATATTCTTACATTACAAATACTTTCTTCTTTGAAATGTCTCAATTCTGTATCAAGATATTTCAAGCATTCATGACAAAAACCTGAGATAAAGACTGTGGCTTTCCAGACAAAGCACTATTAACTTGTGCTAAATAAAAGATTTTAGGGTCAGTTTACCCTGCACCTTGTGAATACAATTCTGCTAATGCTATTGTATAATGCAGTCACTTAGGTGTCTTCACCAGCATCTGAGAGTGTTGGAGTCACTTAGTACTTAGCTTAATGTTTGATTTTAGCATATAAATTAAAGAACTGTATGTGTCTGTGCTTAGATGTAGCTATATAGCTGGAGAGCAAGTTCATAAAAATGTCTTTCATTTGCTTCTCCTTTGAGAAGCCTTGTGCTTTAAAATGTTGCTGCAGGAACACTTAGAAGGTTATCACAGGTAGAATTGTCAGAGAAAATGGACATTGTTGTTTGGTATTAAAATCATGTATTCCAGATGTGGGCATTTGTTAGTCAGTCTGCTCTAAAATGACATACTGTTGAATCTTTAAAGGGCTTCAGTTTGGGAAAGCAAAATATGATTGGGCAAATTGCTAAAATATTTAAAGTGCAGCCTGTTAAAGCTTTTACTGTGAAGAGCATCACGTCAGAAATTGTATGTGGTAAAAGCAGGTAATTGGCTTTCCGTACTTATGCCAGTCAGTCAGCACGGGGCTCTGTTCCTGTCCCTTCTACTTCATCGCAGATGCCTATGGGAACTTCGATATTTATTTCAGAGTGGGACTGGAAGGAAAAAAACTTACATGGTTGTGATGGTGTCAGAAAATCCAATTTAAAATTAAATTATTATTGGTATAGACAAGTACAGAAAGTTTTTGAAACTGCACCCAAAATTTAAAACTTAACTTTTTTTTTGATATGCAGCTTTTGTTTAAAAATGTCCTTATTGAAAGCATGTTAAAGTGTAAATACATTTCATTTTTTTACTTTTATCCCTCTTTGTAAACAGCTCTTGGGATATCTTTTCCATCCATAATTCATAGTATTTTCCATTTATGTTGTCCTCAACTTGTTTTTCCCCAGGCATGACCCCTTGTTAATTCCTGGCAACGAGCAGATTGACAATATGGATGCCAACGTGAAAAAATATGACTCTACAGGGATGTTTCATTGGTGTCCAGCCAAAGACATTGAAAAGGTCATTTTGGTAGGTATTGATGATAAGTTGTGTTTGAAAAAAAGTTATTTATACCATAGAACTGATGTCTAATGGATTAATAAATTAGTCTCTACAATCAAAAAATCCAGTGTATTGAAGTCAGGAGCACAGAGTGGTGAAACCAAAGCTAGGATATTGGTTAAAGAATTCTGATTATGTAAATCTTTATGCCCAGTGCAACAATAAAAATTTGTCCAGTATAGGGAATTTTGTTTTCATAAACTGAAATCTGCGTATTTGGTTTAAATCTTTAGAGAATTAAGTTCAGAAATACTTAAATGCTCACATACCCCATTTTTCTCTTTACATGAGGCAGTAATGATTCTAACACAGGCAAGTGTTGTTTTGACTTGCCTCTTACTTATTGATGTTTTATTAATTATTGTTAATTGATTTTTTATTAATTTTTCTTGCTTAGAACTTCTCTCTCAATTCCCAATATTTCAAGATGCCCAAACAGGCCAGAGCAAGTAGTGCACTACTCCTACTCTGTCTCTGGCATGTTGCAGTGAGCCCTGTCAATATTTGTCTTATTTCTTTAACTGGGAAAACCGTCAAACTGACTCAAGTCATTAAAAATAATTAGGAGGCCTATCACAGCCTGTTTTGAAAGTTTATGCCACTTGTGTTCATGTACTCATACCTAAAAGTAGCAAGTAACTAACCCCAGATCTCATACGCAAAACTGATTCTATTTGAAATGAACTCCCTGGTGGATCTTCACTTTGTCGCACTTCATAAAGCTTTTCTCGAGCTTGCTCTCTTAGATTTTCCTGCACTGTGGCATGGTGTAGGCAATGATGGTGACAGCCCCAGTTATTCTACCAATCAGGGGTTAAAAGCTTGTCTCCAGTTCTCCTCAGGGATTTCTGTAGTAACTCTGACATTGCCTGGAATTGCAGTATCAGTGTTTAAACAGTCAAGCAAGTAAATTCCAAATTTCAGAGATGGAACTTTGAGATGGAGTTTGCCTGAACAGCTTTAAATAGTATCATTTCTTTGTAATCAGCAAGCAAGAAGGGGTAGCCCTGCTGTACAATACTTTGTAATAGACAGAGACAGAAATGTGCCTTTGTGCTATGAATACATTTTAGCTGACGAACTACACGTTGCCCTACTTTGAAAAGTGTTCCTCCAAAAATGGTGCTGGGGAGTGACTCAGTCATCATCTCTTGGTTATGCCATGTTAGTTTTTTCCACTACCAGCCTGTGAATCTGCAAGTCTGTCCAGGTGCTTTCTGCTTCATACATCATCACAAATAAAGACACTGCCAGCAAAATGCTTCCCTACACCTTTTCAAACTTGCAGTCCACAATTTATGTCTACATTCATATCTATGCAAATTTAATGCTGTCCTTAGAGACCACACAAGTACAAATTAGTGCATGATTTGAAGATGATGGGATTTCCCACGTTGTCTTCTAATTGATACTTGATGATGTCCCAGTCAGAAAATAATTCATTTTTCTGCCCAAGGTCTGTTTTGGCTCTGCGACATTCCAGCAGTATCAGGTAGTAAGAAGGATTTTGCCATATATGGCTACATACAGATTTATGGCTGATTCACGGAGTGACATTTTTACATACCTGCTTTCAAGACTTGGTCTCTGTCTTGTAAAATCTGAGTATTCCAGAAGCATAGGCAGAGGCATGGGACAGCTTACATGCTTCACTTGAGGATTCACTCGTGTCTTCTGCTGTTTGAAGGGCCAAGATGACTCTCTTGGTCAAGCTGTATGAAAATCAGTGTAATTGCCCTGGAGAAATTGAAAGCTCATGCATTTTTTAACTGATGAGAAAACTAATCAGAGTTCCCATTCTTCTGACATAATGAGCATATCTGCTGCATATTCCAATCTTAATTGCACACCACGGTGCTTCTGTAATTTAGAAAAATGACATATACTATGGATAAGTGAGAGGAAAATTTTGCAGTTCACCACTGTTTTAGTTTTGTTCCTTGGCAAAACTTCTGTGTAATGGTACAGTGTACAACTTCTTGGCAATATGATATCGGTGGATCTCCAGCTACTTGATAGACTACAACAGTGCCAAGACTGGCTCCAGAAATTAAGGTCATTTTTTCCTTGTGGCTTTATTTAACCATCTTGGTGTTTGAGTTGCCTGCTCAACTGACCTAAACAATGCTGAAATTAGTGCAAAAATTTATTCTCTCACTGAGACAAGAAAATAATTCTGAACGTTTAATGTATTTATTTATATATTTATGTATTGATCTATTTATATATTTATATGTTGAAATATTCTCCATGAGACCTGTTTCCTCAGTAAGTCCAATTGGCCTGAAAATTTAGTGTTAGTCACAAACTTGCACTTTGATTTTGTCACTGAAAGAAGCTCTGTGGAGTATAGTGAGCATCCATTGTAAAGCAGAGCAGAGTAGAGCATTTGTGGATTTCTTCTCAGGGTAACAGCAGCTTGTCTTTAAATAAGAGCTTTGACTCTGAGTGACCATGGTCCTCAATTCACAAGATCTGAGTAATATCACAAAGCCCTACTAGGATTTTTCAACTAGGGCATGATTTTGCATCTCTGTTCTATAATCCTTAGCTAAACCCACAGTACTTTGTAACCAGAGTCACAATTCACAGGACCAAAATTTGATCCAATACAATGTCTTCCCAAACGCTGAAGGATTTGCAAACAAGACCAGTTTTTTTTTTCTGCTGAGCACATTTAATGAAGGATAAATAAGGGTAAAATGAACAGCTGTTATCAAACTGCTTCTTTGTGCATGAACAATATTGACAGTTGTATTTTTCCTGGTTTTAAAGTCAATATATGATTTAAGATTCCCTTTGTTTCATTTTTCCCTTGTCTTTTTGTTTTGTTTTGTTTTTTTTTTTTTAGACTCGAAGTGAAGCAGCGATGACAGTTTTAAGTGGGCATGTAGTCGTTTGCATATTTGGGGATGTTAAATCTGCTTTGATTGGATTAAGAAATTTAGTGATGCCATTACGAGCCAGCAACTTTCACTACCATGAACTCAAGCACATTGTGTTTGTGGGTTCACTTGAATACCTGAGAAGGGAATGGGAGACACTGCATAACTTCCCCAAGGTTTCAATCTTGCCTGTAAGTTCAAAAGCCATATTATTGATACTTTGTTATTTAGGACACCAACTGGACAGATTCATATTGACTTTGATCTTAGGCTTTTTTACTTTTGTCTACTTATAGGCCTGAGGACTTAGATTTTCCCTTTACTGTGTCTGTGAAAACAGAGCCCTGTGAGACCTTATTAGAAGATATTTGCTGCAGTGTTTGGTTCCTCGTCATCCTCATCGGATGAATTTCAGCTGCTATCAGATGTATTAGCTGTGTTATGTATTGAACATTCACTGTAGTGCACTGCATGGAACCGGTTCTGATGTTGTGATTTCCCTGACAGAATGACAGTAGTTATTTATGATATTATTTATGTATTTATACCCACAAAACCTTTGAAAAAATTATTGTTACTCTATCTACGTAATATTTTTATGTATTCATAAAGACTTCCTGTGGACTGGCCTGCTTTATAAGGAGCACTGCCATGGCATTTCAGTTCAGAGTCCTGTGTGGAAGTACAGCAAAACCCTGACCCTTTTTAAATCAAAGCAAAGCTCCTACTGATTTTAGTAGGCACAACCACTAAAACCACAAAGGTCCTTTTTCTCCTATGTGTCGTTATGATTCACTCAAATGACCAAAATGTAGAATCAAGAACTCCAGGACTAACAAATGAAGCCCTCCAAGGCAGTGGTCTTAGGTGACCATAGCTGTAAATGACAAGTGGGAGCCCATGGTCTAAGTATGAAAGAGAATGCTCTGTATGTTATATAGTAAAGTTAGTTTAGATGTTCTTTTCAGAAACAAAAATTACAGGTTTACTAGTTTTTAATAACTACATTACAGCAGTTAAAAATAAATAAATCAATGATGGAGGTAACCTTAACTGAATAATTGGGAAAATAGCTATAGAATGAAAGGACTGTCTTTGCTTTTTGATTAATTCAGACTGTAGGTCTTTGTTACTGTAAATGCAGTTTTAGTGTTAGCCCTTGGCATTTTTCTGTAACCTGATCCAACAGATGGTGTCACAAGATTCTCTGCTGTCACAAAAATGGTGTCAATATCAGATTTGGTCAGTTAATATCCTCCTCTTTCTGCCAATTCCTTTTAATTCCAGTCACTGTGAAGGCTAAAGACTAGGGAATCAGAATTAAATTGATAATACTGTTGAGCTATCGAGCAGAATAGAATCCTGCCACTGCTTCCAGTATATAATGTGTATCTATTATTATAATACGTTTTTGGGAAGTTTAGATTCTGACTTCTGAAGAGGCATTAAAGAAATGTAGACCAGGTTTACTTTCCCCAGTTAACACCAAAATTCAGAATAGCTTTAGATTAATTTTGACTTGAACAGTTTAAATAGATGCACCTTCAAAAATACAGAATTTTATAAAGAAATTGTATGTCACATAGAAATCAAGAGTGCTGAAGACCACACAGACTTCATTACCTTTTTTCCACTTTTTTTTCCCAGCCTATCTGGTTCTAAAGGTTATATAAAGTTAAAAATAGCAGCAGTCTTCTGATCTAATTATACTAATTTAAAAATGTACTTAAGTTTCTGAGATTATACTGGTAGGAAACGTGTTAAAAGGGAGCCCGCTTTGCTACTTCTCTGTGCTTTGGTTGATGAGGTAAAACTTGCTGCTGCTATCTGATGGAGATGTGGTTACAGCTGAATACAAAAACATTTGTTCTGGTTTAAAGACAAAAGTGGAATTTAAAATCTGTATTAAAAGAGGCCTTAAGGCTGCTGAGAAAACTCTTAAAAAGTAGGCAAATGCCAATTTTAAATATCCTCAGGCAGCCTTAATTCTGTCCCTTTGCATAAAATCATTAGGAATGAGCCTTTAATTAATTACATGATTCCATATTATTTTTCCCCATAGGAATCCTGCTTCACTTGGTGCACAGGTCAGACAGAAAGGGCAGGATTAAGGTGGCTGGAATAATCATATTCTAACTTTTGAGCAGTTTATAATGAAATCATACACACTGTTTTTCACAAGGTTTTATGCCTCAAATTATTGAAAGTTACATGGAATAATTAAGCTGGCAATCACTGAATAAGAATTGAGCTCTTCCTACACTGTGTGCATTTTAAATTCACTTTTGCATTGAGTACTCTCAATGGAGTTTAGGAGAGACCGTGAATGATCAGGAGATGGAAGAGTAGGGTTTTGACTTGATTTTATGAAAGTCGCTGCGTGACAAGGGGACAGTTATGTCTCCTCATCATTAGGGTCTTTGGGTACCAAACCATGTGAGGCAGCAGAGCAGAATCTAGTTTCCATTAAAAAAAAAAGTGTTTTTCCTGAACCTCGTAGCCCCTGTGACATAGACTTAATATTCTGTAACTATAGTCGTGGACTGTTGGATGTGAAAGGCAAGTGTAATTTTAAACAAAAAATATCACGTGAAGTGTCATATCTCAATTTTGTTAACTATGAAAAAAAATCCACAGACTACCACGACATTTCATTTTAATGACTGCGTTCTCTGATTGAGGACTGGGGAGCAGGGACTGTTGCACAAGTTGTGCCCATTAGGATAAAGTCCTGTTTCTGTTTCAAAGGGTTTAATCACACAGCTTTGAAGCTCAGTGTGTTTTCCTTCTAGAAGCACCAAAAGCGTGCTTTGAAAAGGATTAACCTTTTCTGTATATTGCTTTAGGTAGAAAAAATAGCTTTATCCTGATTGCATTTCAAATGTGCAGGACACGTAATGCTTTCCTGTTTAAATTGCTGTTCTTTTGCCCAAGACCATTGTGACTTGGTAGTCGATAAACAGACATTTAAAACACCCCCCTTGTTATATTCAGAGAGCCAGAGGTTGCCACATGATAGCAACTTAAATCAAGACAATTTCAAGTCACCGATGAGATGTAGAATGCTGGCATTATTCCTGTTTCTTGTTTGTTAGTAATAGCTTGACTGAGTATTGAGACTGAACCTAAAATGCTGCCATCAGCACCAACTACCCTTTAGATTAGCACACATCTCCTATTCCCTGGCACATAGTTAGACCAGCTTAATGTCAGAGCATAAAAAAGATACTTGTTAAATAATTTCCCAAAGCTCCTTCTCAATCTTTAATTTGTTTTTCTTTTTTTCCCCTCTTCTGCACCCCCCTTTTTTTTCCCTGTGCCGAAGGGTACGCCATTAAGTCGGGCTGATTTAAGGGCTGTCAACATCAACCTCTGCGACATGTGCGTTATCCTGTCAGCCAATCAGAATAATATTGATGATGCTTCGCTGCAGGACAAGGAATGCATCTTGGCGTCACTCAACATCAAATCTATGCAGTTTGATGACAGCATTGGGGTCTTGCAGGCTAATTCCCAAGGTAAGGACTGCCCTATAATACTTCTCTGCAGTGCCTACAGGGGACAGAACCTGGCAGGAAGAATATCCCTCACTCAGTAATTCAAAGAGCCCTACATCAGCTTGCTTGACAGTTAAACCTGCTGATTGGTATGATGGCTTTTAAAGGGACAGTCACATAGTTTCTCTGCTACATCACAAAGCACATCATTCAGAGGAAAAATGAATGAACATGAAACTGGCATTTTTTCTCATTTTAAAATTTTCCTAGATAATATATAAAACCATCGTTTTCTTACTGACTTTTTTACAGGGGGAGTTGCTGTTGTATAACCAGTGATACCTTGCAGTTATTATTTGGAATACCTGAAGTTTCTTTCTAACAAAATTTCTTTTTATGTAAAACACATTGAAACCACAGAGAAAATACAAGTTTGAGTAATACCGGCCAAAAAGTAAAATAAAAAGAACAAGAACTTTAAATTTTCTTTACAGCTCTGGCACCTTCTTGCTCAAGAAGCCACTGAGAATTAACTCAAAGCTGATTTCTTCCCATGGTTTGACATGTACTCATCCCATTTAAGGACGTTGAACAAAATCCTTCAGTCTTTCCTGAGAGTAGGGGACCAATTCATAGGTAGCCAAAGGCTATTTTACACCATCTGTGCCTGTGCAAAGCAGCTGCAAAGCAGTCATAAGCACCCTGGCAAAGACCATCAGTGTAAAAACAATCATCTCCCCATCCCTGAAGGGTGTTGCAGCTTATGCAGCTGAAGTCCTACCTTTGATAAACCTATTAGCTGCTGCAGTAAATATTCCCTCTGGATCTAGTTCTGCTATAAATGTAGGTGGAAAGGATTGTGCTTTGGTCTGCAGTTTCCCTGTGAGCCTGATCAAGAGATAGTTTTCCCTCAAGGACTCTGAGAACTAAGATTAAGTTCAGGTTTTCCTCTTTACACTCTAATCAGGAAATAGGAATTATGTGCCGAAAATCAGAGGCTGCAGTGCAACTTCTTGAATATAGAAACTTGAACATAGAAAATTCTTTCTTAGAATCTGCAATAAAATGGTGGAATTAAATTGTACCAGGAAGCTAAAAGTTTGAAGTTTTCAAAGTTAGATCAGACAGTTTCCTGGACAAAAAGTAGATTTAGAGAAGAAAAGGAAGAAACTGGTTGTTTTCAATCCCATGAGTGTTCAAACTTTCAAATCTGTGGTCTGGAAATAATACAACCCCAAATATTTTAGAGTTCTTTCCTCATAAATTTGTGAGACCGGCTTGCTCACACTCTGATAGCTTATAGTCATGATTAGGAAACTCATTGCAGAAGTGGAAGACAGGCATAGAGGTTCCTTGTTTCACTGATTTAGACCTGGAATTTGAAATTCTCTATCTCAAAACTAAATCTGTACTTTCACTACCAGGCTAATGGCTATTCTTTGATGAATCTCTATCAGTCTCCTATCACACACATAATTAAAATAATCAAGAATCTCTTCTTGAGCACGAGCAGTCAGAGAGAATTTTCTATCTTTGCTCAGAAGTTAGAGACATTTCCAGCACTTGACTGTTGTATTTTACCTCTGGGAGTACACAGCATCTCAGACCATCCCTCAGTGAGGATGGAGAAACTTATCAATATCCAGTCTTGTGCACTACATGAACACCTGTCATTTTTTACTCTCCATCCTTGGAGATATTCAAGACCTGACTGCATAAAGGTCGAAGAAGCTGAGCTGACCTCATAGTTGACACTGCTTAGAGCAGGAAATAAGACCAGAGACCCTCCAATGTCCCTTCCAGACTGAATTGTTTTGTGAATCTCTAATACCCAGGTTGCTGCTGCAGCAATAGCTCCTGTAGGTCAGGAAGTGTACACTGCCCATGGTCCAAATCCCTTTAGCCCTGTTAAATGCTGCTGATGCAGAGAAGAGGAGGAACAATAGGTGAGCACATTCTTAGAAATTTTTGACATTTCTTCAGGTAATACCGGATTGCATGTTAAAAAATAAAAGGTGATTCTTTCTGTAGCTGTTCTGGGGAAACAGGGCATGACACAAGGCAGGTAACCAGCAGCCTATTTTAATTGGGAGCACTAAATAAGGAGAGGTTCTTCCAAGCCCAGTTGCTTCAGAAAATAATTATCTTCACAGTAAATTCTCTGTGTATGATATCCACAACTCCTGAATTGGTTGCATTCCTTTCAGTACAGTAAATTTTCACAAAAGACCTTGAATAAAATGATTAGACTGTCAGAAGCAGTTAGATCAGTAGATAGCACAAACTTTACTGGAAATTATATGCAATGTGACATTTTTGTCTGTGAAAAGCAGCTTTAACATACGGTGGACACAACTATCATGACAATTGTATAAACTAGGTGATTCAAGTTTTGGTGGTCAACAAGCAGCAGAGATTCTTACTGGCAATTTAGTACCTTTATTTATAGAGCAAGTTGTCATTTTACATTTGTGTATTGCTTGACATACTTAACACATGAGCAGGTAAAAACTTCAAATATTGGCAATCTGAGTTTTTCTAGATCTTAATGTATGATTTTGAATTAAGACATCCTCATCAACATCATGCTTTGGATCTTCTGTGGTGTTGTTTTATGTTACTTCTGTTGCTGATCATCAGAAACACTGGCATTAGAAAATCTGGAGGTGTGGCAGAAGGTCAGTTGACCTGTGACAGGGTGTTGAAAAGAGAAGAAATAAAACAAAATACATGAGCAGTCTGAGAAACACATGGGTTGAGCTGCAAGATTTTTGGTGAGGGATTTAGCAGTATGACCTTACCCTTGCTATTCTGAGCGATTACGTAGTATTATATATGTATAGTTATGTAGTCACTAAGCAGTGGAATCTCATATGAAAACTGGATATATAATTTATGTTTACATTTCTGAAAAAAAAAATACGGTAATTTAATTGATAGGTTATTGAATGTACTAGGATCTTTCTAGTTTGTATCTGTGATTATTTAGTTTCAGCATCAGGCAAAAGATGACACCAGTACAAGAAGGGTGCCATAAAAGGCAGGATGCAAATTTTATTTAACCATCAGATAAGCCATAATCGTTGGCAAGTGTTGAAGTACAGGGCTGTATCTGTAACTCCTTTGCTCTAAGTTGGTAGCAGGAAAAGAATCCATAAATTTTGGGATTTCATTCCCTTTTTCCCAGAGTTTCATCCTCATTACCTACTTTAACACCAAAGTCACTCCCAGTCCTAGGCATATAAGCATTCATCCCTAGCCAACCCTCTGTATCCATCCAAACATGCCCTTTCCAGCCAGGGACACAGCTTTGAAACGGAACCCTGATGCGATCCGGGGAAAGGTCTTGCAGAAGGAACAGGTGGGTGGACACACGATAGCAAGCTTTGCTGAAAGGGAAGGTTCTATGACAATAGGGCTGCCAATGCCCAACAGATTAAGTTAACTGCTGAAAAATCAGCTCTGAATTAATCTGGTTTGCATCAACAAAGGATTTTCTCATTACTAGTTCAAGATGAAGTTAAAACACGAACAGCTATTCTCATAAAGAAATGAAGACTTGACAGTACCTCCTTCTGGTGTTAAAATATCCCCAGGTTTTTGGACTGATTAACAGTAATTATCTGGACCTTCTACAAGTAGTGTGGCAACACTTTTGTCCTCTGGCTTGCCTGCCTTGGATTTTAACTGGTCCTGCCAGAATTGCATCTTATCCAAGCACAGTGCTCTGCCTCGACCTTCCACAGAAGAAAAATCCAACTCAAAGTTCCAAGACACAGGAAAAAAATAATATTCTGGACCAGAGCTACCAATGACCCGGAGTATCCAGAGGGGATGGCAGTAAACTACCTAAGTTGTCGAATCTATGTTCATCATCAGCTGTCTGGCAACATACAACCAAACGCATGGCTACACAGAACTGTGAGTGGAAACAAGCTGTCTTCCTTAGGAGGAAAAGCTTACTAACAGTTCTGAAAGGATTTGCTGGTCTCCTTTACAAAAAATGTGTACTTCTACTCAAAAAGAACAAGCAGTTCTTTCAAATTGGACCTGTTCTGTTGTAAGTTCTCACGTTGAAAACGTTCTCATGGCTGTCTGCATTGATCGTTTCAAAGCTGACTGTGCAGCTCCGTAGGCTTGCTATAGGTTAGGGCTGCAGACTCTAATGTCCTGAAAATGAGCTTTTGGAAATCATCAGGGCAGTTCATTGCCATTGGGAGACCTAGAACCTAGATTCCAAGGATAGAAAGACCGAAGTGTATCCCACCGAAGCTGGAGCAAACTATTGCTTTTGTTAAGATATCTCAGATTTTGAAGTAGAAAATGCTGTAAAGAGGGAGCTTGGCCCACCTCTTCACAAAATTACTCATAAACTCAGCCAAATGTCTTACTTGTGACAAGGAAACCCTGTGTTTATCCTGATTTCCTCTTACAGTTCTTGACTGATTGTCTTCCTAGAAAGATCTGTAAAGAGGTATGTGTTTGTGTTGGAGAAAATGGCCACCCCCAGGTACTGGAGATTGGTTTTTACTGTCCTTTCTGTTTCTCATTCTGTTCCCTCAAATAGAAATTGAGATTATTTTATCAAGAAGTGTTTTGGAGAGCAGACCAGAGAACATTAGGCCCATAGTCATAACATGTGCTCCCTAGTCATAACATTTTTCCAAAGCACCCAGGAGGACTGAGTATGGGGTGGGTTCTGCCTTGGCTGTTAAGTTGGCAGGCCTCCAGTAGTTTTCCTTTCCTTCATTTTGTTGACATTTCCATCCTTTCTTCTGCAAGTATCATCTATTGACTATTCACATTTATTTCTTCATGTTTCTTGGTTTTTTCTTAAGAGTCCTACATTGTGGGAATTTTACTTGTTATTTTATCCACCAGATGAACATGGCCCAACACAAAATATTTATCTTCAGTTGTAACTAAAGCTGCTATTTGGCTTTCTTCCCAAAACCCAGAAAGACAATTATACCTAACTGTTTAGAGATTTATAAATACTGTACCAGAGTAGCCTCTGGGTAGTAACTTTAGATATCCAACTCAATAATTTTCTTTTATTGGATAGTGATTTAGAGCTTATTTTGAGTCCTATAGAATAAGAGCAGTACATTTCATTAAAAAACACTTACTAAACAATAAAGAAAAGTGATCTTATAGCTCCAAGCAGGTCTAAAGTACAGAAAGGGGAGGCTGTATAGTAACATTTTGTCCACAGACATTCTAAGACAGATCACAGTACAGCAGTGTAGATGTATTTCAGCAAAGTAACAATTGCAGCTGTTTTCTGAATTACTTCAACTTATGAGAATTTTCTCTAGGAATGCTATTTCTATACATGAGCGATCTTCTAAGGGGCCTTCATTTACAGTTCTCATAATAGATCCTCCAACAAGAAAGAGTAAAGAGAAAAACATAAAGATTGGATGAACTCCTGGGTAATATATTTCATACATCATGGCAGCATTCTTCTGGGGAAAATCCTATAAAATCAAGTAAACATACTCAGAATTTTACACACTGACTTTCAAGTGTAACAGATTGCACAAGGTAAAGTAGCCCTGTTCAAGTCTAATTTCATTTGATCCAGTTCCTTAAAAATCATTTATGACTTCATTGTCATCTTTTGTTGGAAATGTCTTAAACTTCGATTGAAAGGACAGAAACAGCCACAGAGTTTCATTAGATTTATTTCACAATCTGATCATTAATTCTTATATCATTGCAATTTTTTATGGACTTAGTCTCACAATTTGCTACAAGAAATTTCTTATTAAAATGAATTTGAGATCTGCTTTCCATTGGCCTTGTAGATAATATATTCTTTTCCACCTCTACTGATCAATAAGTCTTAATTGCTTTACATGTTAGCAAAAAGGCAGAACAACCATATTATCAAGATTGAAAATGAGAGAAAATTCTTAAATAAGGGGAAAAGATAAATACTGTCTGAAGTGCTTTGTTAGCAACGGGTTTGTGCCACTTTCAGAGATAACAGCATTGTAATGCTGTTAGAGAAAACTTTTTATAAATTCGAAGCAATAGTTTTATTCCTGAAGGACGGGGGTTTAGTGAATGTTCAATCTTATTTCTCTTACTTTATAGTCACAAGTTTTAAAGTTAATATTTCAGCATATAGGTTTGGACAGTCACAGATGCAGTTAATTTTTAGGCTGTTATGGATTTCAATATTCTGTGGCAACTCCAGCACTGTTTCCTATGTTTAATTTGTTATATTTAATGAAAATGTAGGAATAAAGAACCTTACTTTCAAATACAGAAAATCAAACTCTATTTAGCTGCACTAAATAATTGCAGAGTTTAAGGAGCTACTTAACGTCCTTAGGAATGCTTATGAGTAAATGTAGAATATTAAATGTAGACGTAATATTAAAAATAAATAAAGGAATAATGCTGGCAAAAAGTGAAAGATTTGGGGTAGTTTTTAAAAGTGTCTAAGTGAGCTATGACACTAGCTTTATTCTTTTCAACACTTAGATTCCTGTGTGTCTTTGTATATCAATGTCTTTTAGACTGCAGAATGCTTGTTATACTTAAAGATAGCTCATAATTACCTAATTCACATAGATGTTTTGAAAGATACTCTCTAAGACAATATCAGTCCTACCAGTCACATTTGCAAAAATGGTATTTTGAATCAGGGTTATTGGTTTGCAGGATTGATAGTTTAGTGTAGGCGTTACACCTGATTAAGGATGTTTTTATACTGGCTTCTGAATGTTCTTTGTATTTTTGTTAGCCTCAGTTGTTGCAAAAATAATAATAATCCAATTAACAAAATTTTCTACATGGTTGATTGGTTATTTTTTAACTAACTGAATTTTGAGTGTTTGTTGTATTTACCATTTTTTAAAACAAAAGCAGACCATCCTAAGTAATGAAGTTAATAACTGAAAAATGAGACAAGGGCCAGATGTCTCATATCACTATTTACTCACAAAAAATAGTCCAATTTTTGAAGATCAGGTCACTGTGATAAATAACTCAGTATTACCTTTTTGCAACATGCACATAATTTCTTATCCTGCTGAAGTAGATGTATCAGCTGATAGCTGTTATTTATTTTATGGTAGCACACTGGAGCTCTAGATGGAATTAAGAGCTTGTTGTCATAGTCCTGATATATACAAGAATAAAATATGGCCTTTGCCCTGGCAAGTTTACAATCTGATGCCTTGCTTGTTCCAAAACCTCGGTGCTCAATGTTATACAGGTTAATAAATCTCTCTGACTTCAGTGAAACTGTCCACCTGTGTAAAGTTAGATTATGTGCAGGTCTTTGCAAGGTTTGGACTTAGATAAACTAAAGAGACTGAGTGGGAGAGAGGCTTTTCACTCAACTTTTTTTCCTGTGCTGTAAAAACCAGCTCTGTTAGGACCTTGCTAGGCTTCCAGTTTTCACATGAAACCCTGGACAAGAAAGGTCCCATGCAACATCCTTCACATTTTTTGTGCTTTTCCTTGCACCTGGACACCAATGTTGCCTGCTGGAATTACATACAAAAAGTAGTTTCCCACCTCCCTCAAAGTTTTCCTGGAAAGACAGAAAAATTATTAAGAAAAGAGGGGTTTCAATTCTGTTGCTTACAAAACACTAAAAATGTTTTGGATGAATGGCTGGAGAGACACATTTCTTTAACACAATTTCTCTGTATTTGAGAAATGCTATAAGGTTCTAGCCCAAATCCCTTTTAAGTTTTCACAATTGCTTCTTCCTCCTCTGCTTTAAGATACCTTCTGCTTCAGCCAGAGAAAAATAAAACCGGGTGAACTAGGTAGGTAATACAGTACATCAAACATGATCTCACACTTAAACTCCATTTAACCATCCCAAAACTGTTATAAATTGATGGTAACTCTATTTAATTATTATTTGCTGTTCAACATCTCAAAAGCAAACCCCCTATTATGAAGGTGTACTATTTTGTGCATTTCTGATGCTGAGGAATAAAAAAACGCACTCTTTTTATGAGCATTAATTATACACCAGGCAAGGAAGCAATTGCCTCTATGTTATGAAATATTAAATCAAAATGCTTCCTGTTCCCAGATGTCCCAGAGATAAATACAGCAGTATTTTGAAGCCCCACTTGGAGCTGTTTTCCCTGCAAATTTATAGTTTTGTCTCCATTTTCAGAAAACCCTGTTTTATGTGAAGTATAGCACTCTTGGTAGTTTTTAAGAAGCAAACTCCTCTGGAGTTGCCTATGTAGGCAACAACTCTTATGTAGATTGCACACAAGGGATCTGAAGTTGAAAGGCTCCTTTAAGATGACAAATGGGTTGAAAGTGTTATTGTCTTTGATTGCATGCCTTACATCATCTGTATGTAGGAATAAGAGAGCTATACTTTATCTTTAGCCATTTTATAAATATTTAAGTCCTTATAGTTGCCTAAAGATATTAAAGCATATTTTACAGTAGTTGGAATATAAATATTATATATAGCACAAGATACCAAAGTAGTTTAATGAATTCATAATTTTCTGTTCACTTTTATTGGAATGTGTTTTATGTTCCAAAACTTCCATTTAAAGAATAAGAGACAATTCTACTCCCTGACAAGATGTGAGCCAAAAGTGAATGTAATCAAGGTTCCTTTAAATGGTGATACGAGGCTTCAATTAGCAAGAAGAAAGGGAACATGAGTATTAGAATGTACTGCACCAACCTCTGTGTTTTAACTCTAATTTTTTTTTTTTTTTTTAAGAAACCATATGTAAATCTTTGAGAAACTTTAAGGTGTTTTGCATCTCCCTCTGTGTATTTTCTAAAAGTTCTTAATTGCATAAGAAGATGCATATCTAGATCCAATTATACAATGGAAAAATTTTCAAATTTGAAGTTAATTTTCGAAAATAACCAACCATAAAAATTTTATGGCATTAAATGTGTAAAAGGTCTGTGGTTCATGGCTTTGAATACAAAGGTATGTTGAGGTTATAATTCTAAATCTTTCAAATTCCCATCAAATATAAAAAATTCTTTTTAATATTTCACAGTTTAACTATTTCCCAGTAGGAGTCCATGCTGGGTAATGCTTGCTAATTACCCACAACAAAAGTAGACACACAATGCTGGTAAATTACCTGACCCTTTGCATTTTAATGAGACAACAAGGATTTCATGAAGTGATGTTGTTTCAGTGGTTAATGGTGTCAGCAATGTTGTAATTGTAGGCTGAGGCACATTAGCTGCACAACCACATGTAGGAAGGGTTTCTCTCAACAGGCCCTTTGGAGAATAGAACAGGGTATTATCATTAAGCCTATGTCATTTGCATGCTGCTAATCACTTACTTTATTATCTTGTGTATCCATTGTCTTTCTTTAATTGCTCTTTAAATGAAAATTAAAAATAGTTCCAATGCCCACGATACTTGTGATAGCATCTTGATTATGAAGATAACTTCAAGAAAATGGAACATATAGATAATGTATTGCAGGAATACAAGATAGTTTGAAAGTTACGTACCACAGCAGGCAGCCTCCTGAGTGTAATTCTGGTGTCTTTCTTTGCTTCACTACGTATTGTTTGCTTAATAAATGGTTATTTATATTCATAAAGGTGATGGGGTTTTTTCAGAGATCACTGTCACTGGTTTTGCTTTACTGTGGAAGAAGATACAAAGCTTCAGTATCTAGCAGACTTTACCATCACAGGAGAAGGAGAGATTTTTGTTGTTTCCTGTTAAATCCTAGTCTGTGATATCAATGCAGAAGAGTAGCATCTATCACCTGCTAGTGATTTGCAGAACTTTGACAGCTTTAGGATAAAATCTACAAAGTTCTTGGCATTCTCTTTTCAAGATAGACCTGATGATTTAAGTTTGACATGGTTAAATATGAGGCAGCCCAGACTTTCCATAATAGGCATTTTCTAAAAGCTTGTTAGCTTCTGGTTATCAAGAACCTGCTAGTTCTTTCATCATTCAGGCTGACTTGAGGCACAGCCTTTTTTGGAGAATCAGTACTACTGTTCTCTAATAATGTATTTTTGCAGCTCTACAACATCTGAACAAACCAAAGCTCAAAAAGTAAATTATGAATTCTGTAAATGGTATGGTAAGAATTTTTGCTGAAGAAAGTTCTGAACTAGTTCTTGTAATTTATTTTTATTCAACATACCCCAATAAGATTATGGCTAATGGGAATTTTTGCACTGGCTTATTTAGAGACAAGATTAAGATCTTATAAAATGTCTGTAATGTCAGAGCACTACGTTTTTACAAACTTTTCTTAGAACTTTGAAGTAGATCCTGTGAAAGTATAATGGATATTTCACCTTTCAAGTTGATTTGAAGTTTGGTTGCTTGTTTAAATTTTCTATTCAGCTTTAATTGTCAAATACTCTAAATACTAATTGAGGAGCATGATTACTGGTTAGGAGTGAGAGGGAAAGTATCCCTAAAGTGTTAACAGCATATATCCTTTCTGTAAGTTTGACAGAGGTTTTCCTTAAATGCATAGACAGGCTTGTAGTATGATTGGATGGCCACGTAGGGTTCCTGTTTCTAAGTTCCTGCCAGTCTGCTTGTTTTGTAACTTAGTAGTGAGCCTCCAAGTGAGGGCAAAGATAGGCAGACATTTTTAAGACAACTCCTCTGAAAATAAAGAAAAAGAGACTGAAATCAGGCAGTGTAGTGTGGGGCCTGAGAAAACATTGTTGGAATTGTTTATTGTTTGTTTGAGGACAGGATAATTGGACTAACAACGCTATAGTTACATTCTTAAGAACAAATTTTCCGTTAGCCACAAGTGTGAGCTTGCTCAAAAATGGTTTATGCTGTAAGCAAAGTCAAATTCAGAGCAGGTGCTTGGCCATTTTGTTTAACATATTCAGCAGTGTATTTTAGAAACTGTATGTATCTGTTGTAAATCCTCAATAATTTGCAAATATTTTCTATTCTAACTTTTAATTAAGTCTCCTGTTCTTTAGTGGCAATGTGAACTCATCTGTCAGGACATTCTATTTTCAGTGGAAGATGTAGGCTGAATTAGATAGACAGAATCCTTCTAAAAATTTTGAATGTGTCTAGGTTTGGGTTTTTTTTATGGCAGCTTGCTCACTGTATCATATGTAAATAAGGCCTTAAAATTTGTCTGCAGATTTATATTTTAGATTGGCCCAAAATCACCACTTCTTAAACTACTCCACTGGCAACAAAAGTCCACATTGCAACTTGAATATTTATTCTCAGAATCCTATCAAATAACAAAGACTCTCAGAAATATTCAAAATGCCTAATTGAAAGGAAAGCTATTTCCACTGATATTGGTGCTAAAGAAATTAAAACAGGGAAGCAAACATTTTATTTTTCATCAACCCATTTAACTCTCTAGTAACCAATAATGGATAGGAAAGTTAATGTGTTAAGTGTTTCTAGAGATTACAATAGTATTTAGATGCATGGATGATAGTAAGTAATCAATACTAAAAACCAAAAAACCACAACAAAGCAAACAAAGACAAACAAAACCCTGCAAAAAAACTGCTGGAAGTTTTCAGGATGTCTGTACTGGGACTGGATACCGTAGTATACATTTTACGATTGCCATTTAGTTTTCACTGCTTAAAGAATACCACATTACATTTTACTGTTATCACTGTCTTTAGCAGCTTGTTTGCTAGTGTAATGCATTTTGGATCCCATATAAATAAAATAAATAAGGGGCTGGTGTAGAGACACTTCTGCTGATAGTTCTTTAAATATAAAAAGACATTTGAGCTGTCAGAGGTAAGCAAAATTCTTACAGATTTTAGAAAAAAGCTCTGATAAAATAATGAGTCATTCTGTCATGATAAGGAATTAATTTTCTTTTTAAGATTAATGTTTGTAAGAGGAGAAAGACAGTGAGCCAAAACAGTGCAAACTTAGCAATGGAATCTTCATCTTAAGATCTTAACCTCACTGGTTTTGTGAATACCTTGCCTTTTTTCTTGATATATTTGAGCAAATTACCTCTTTATTTACACTGCTGACTGTATGCTTCAGATACTCTTTCTCCCAGAATGGCCATCAGAGGCATAACTTGCTCTCTGAATTCCTGAATCTGACTGAAGCAGAGGTTCCCACACTTTACAGATTGGGTGAACCCAGTGATACCAGTGCTATCACTGCTGTTCTTCAGGCAGTTTTGTTGACTGTGTATCTCTAACTAATATATTGCTTCTGGTACATCACTCAAGAATGCTCAGTTAGAGAGCTACTTCAGAGTCCTCCTGATTCCACAACTGCACAATTTGGATTTGGATTTTTTTAAATGGTAAAAAAAAAAAAAAGGAGTGGAAAGAAAAGGTTATGTGATTTATTGTGCTTTCCAAGGGAAAGTTGGTTGAGTTAGCATTGTATAGACTGGTATAGATAAAATCAACCTGATATTAATTTTCATTTCTGCAAAGATGTCTTTACCAGTCATGCTACTCTGAAGTTGTGTGCTACAAAAGGCAGTATTTAAATGACAAAGAGCATGACTGATTTTTTTTTTTTCCCCTATTTATGATGTTCAATTTGGATTTCTGGTAAAAAATTTTGGCTTTGAGGAAGCCTTTGTAGTGGTTTGCTGAAAGCTTGAGTGCCAGAATTAAATTTGGTGTTAAAGCCTCTTTTAAAGAAAATATATTCACACATGAACACAGAATCCATGAGCATTTAATAAAGCCCTGAAATTTTTAAGGTATGTATTTATTTTTTTTTAATCACCTGCCTACTGGCACTTGAGTATGTGCATAAGACTATCTGTCCACTAAAAGGTTCTCTAGGATTTGGTGAAATCTGGTAGGACAGGACATGTGCACAATGTGCTCTCTACTCAGCAGGCTTTGAAGAGTTGCATTTTACAATATAGAGTAATATAGGAGAGGAGCTTTTGTATACTTGCAAATAGATTAGACTGCAGGAAATACACAGGAAGGCTATGAAGCACACCTGCCAGATAAATTAGAGGTGGTCTTGATCTGAGTCCAACCTGTCTCAAAGCTCAGCTGTGGGAATTTTGTTCATACGTTTTTGATAAAATGGGGCTTTAGCCTTCACAGTTCAATCTTTGATCCCCAAGACAGGCTCGAATGTGGGATTTTAGTTTTGACCCAGCCTATAGAGAAATTAATGACATTTTACCATAGGTTTCCAGCTCAGTTCCAGCTTGAGTAATTTGCAAGTCTGCTGGCACTATTTAGCCCACACAGACCATGAAGTCGACCGTAAGTAAGTCCAAGTTGATGGAAAAACAATATTGCTAGAACAGAGTGACAGATGTTGATTATCACAAAATGTCTGTTTAAGCATTTTGTATGTATCCATTTCCTCACTGCAAACACCTGAAATTTTTTTAGAAGTTACAAAGTAATTATACTTAAAGATGTGGAATCATCTGCTAAAGAAATTGTCAGAATACATATTCCAAAAAATGACTGCTGTCGTTATTACTGTTGCGGCTCAGGGGAGCTATTCAGATGCCTCATTTATTGGAGCTTAATAGATTAAAAGTCCAAATTGAGTCTCATGATATAAACCTAATCAAATTCTAATCTGCATAATTTTCCCATAAGCAGCAATGGGAAATTTGTTTAATTTATGTTTCAGTAGTTGCCAATCAGATGTTGGACAACATTGTTACTTTTATTTTTCAAGTATTTTAATTGATTGCTTGCTAAGATAGCTGGCTTTGCTCTTCCTTTAGCACTAAGGAAAAATTTACTTTTTTTGATATAATGACATAATGTAGAGTCTCACCTAACATGCCGATATATCATTTTTAGTGGTGAGTTTTCCATTTTGTTTCTAGTTATTGAATACCTGTCTCTCTAAACTAGGTAATACAGCTTAATTTATTTGATAATTTTTATTCAGCATATTTATTTTTGCCTGAGGTCTAAATATGCAGGGTTGATTAATGATTAAACTGAAAAGAGTTTGGCATCATTATATACTAAATCATTTTAGCTGCAAACCTGTGCTACAGTTAGATGCTACCAACTTTGTGCCCTAGAAGCACTTGGTGTAGAAGACTATTAAATACTAAATGGAGAGTAGGAACAATTAAAAACTAAAGTTTGTAAAGCAAGTAGCTAAAAAAAAGGGCATTTAGTTTTGTTTACTTTATAGAGAAATAGAATTTCCATTCAGGCAGACTTAAGGGAAGTGCTATGGCTAGTAACTACATATTATCTTACCTAAAGTGAGAAAAGTATCAAGGAGTGAGCATCAAGGCTATGCTCTGCAAAGCATTAATAAAGAGAGCCCATTTGTTTTGGTAGATTTGGGTCGTGTAAGCTTGTGGTGAACCTTGGCAGAGTTAGGGTTTAGGTAATTACCACAAAAGATTTTGTGAAGGAAAAAAAATTTCTACAAAGCCAACAACAAAAAACTAGGCAGTTTCAGGTGGAGTTCATTTTTTTAGGGTGTGTATGATAGTGAAACTCAAAATGGCACTTAAACTGGGAAGAGATTTATATAAGTACCTGTGAACAAACCCCTCTAAGTTATACATGATTCTGCCCTAGGCTTAAAATATTATGCTCTTCTAATATATTATGCTGTTCACAATTGAAATGGAATCAATGTGGTGTGATTCAATGCTAGACCTCAAGATGATGAAACTCTAATCCTTCTCTTGATCTTTGTTTTAACAGCTTAATCCTACCTTGTTAGAGCAGCCCAAGAACCAGCAGACCTATAAATCATTTACACTTTCAGCACACAGAGCCACTAACTCATCCAGGAATGGATCTCACACTTTGGGGAGCAGAAATTGGCATTGATCCCAGTGCCCTGTGCTTCCGTTAGAGCTTTGATTTGGACATTTTGTCTATAGGTTTCTGTAATTCAGCAGAAAGGAAACGAAGGCACTTTCTTGGCAGGAAGATGGCAGCTTGTTCTCTGTGACATTGTCTCTCAGAGTTCAAAGGTGTTGTTCCAGTCCCAAAGCATTGGAGAGCTGCTAAAGTTGAGGAAGCTGTCCTTCTTTAGCCTCCACTCTCCGTAGATTTACCTTGGCCTATGTTTGGGCCTGGAGCATCTCTGAAGATGCTGCAGTCTGTGAGAGCGCTGGGAGCTTATGTAGTCACATCTGGTCTCCCGCATTCCTCTCCTTTTCCAGACCTTTAGTGATAATCTCCAAGAGATTATTAGATCTTCAGCACAAATCACAGTAAAAGTCAGAACTGAAGCCAGAATTTAGGATTTCCAGGTTCTCAGGCCAAACTACAACTCTCTGTCTCAGACCACATGGGACACTGAAGCTAGAATTGTTTCTAAATTGAATGGCTGTAACAGATTCCCATGAATGTCAGCAGCTCTTTAGCTGCATGACTGCTGCTGAACTTTCCAGGTATACCCAAGGGGCTGTACTTTGGAGAATAACAGGTATAGTCTATCATTCAATTGAATTCACAGGAATATTAATGACATTTTCAGCAAACAGTAGCAAAGGGATACAACTGTGAGGTCCTTTTTGAGAATTATTTCTTTTTAACTGGCTCTGCTTAATGAAAATACTTGTCCCATATTTCTGCATGATAACTTGTTGGGGGTGTGTTTGGCAGTTAACCACTTATGTGTTATTCATATATGCTCAAAATATTATTGTTGTCTCATATTCCTTAGGTGAACCAGAGGTAGCTAAACGTATATATGCTTTTTAAATTATATTTGAGGACTTTAGTGCATATATCACCCAGTGAGTGCCATGGCATCTTTCCCTAAAATAGCATTATTTAAAGGGCACTATCAATTTACAAGGTGCTGTAATAACAAGGCCACAAATTTTAGGTCTGCCAAGTGGATTTTCAGTTTGGGAAAGTGCCTTCTGCCTGCATAGTTTAGTAAAACATACATCTTTGAAAAGGAAGCGAGGCAAACAAGAAAGGGGCAGAGAAAAAGGGGAAGAGAATCATAAAGGATCAATTATGATCCTTAAGAACAGAAGATACCTTATAAATGTAGCATAAAAATCCATTTTGAGAGTATGCCCATCTGGGTCTTGGTGGAGTCAGTGGAACAGAAGCTGTGCACATCCACAAGACAAATTTCCCTCTACATCAAAACCCCAGTGAATCTTTATTGGTCCCCTCAGCAAACTTAAAGAATATATTTACTGCCACGAAGAGCAAACCCTCCTGCATTTTGTGGGACATTACTCAGTCAAGTGAACTGCAAAGAAACAAAAATTAGTGGTTTATGGCCAGCACAATCAGCAGATCATTTGGCCATCAGGCCAGTTGCTCGCACATAAGCAGAGGAAAATTGGTGGTGCTTTCATGGCATGTTTAGCCATGCCAGCATTCCTTAATTTTGAACTTCATCACAGTGCCACTGTGTCTCTCAGAATACCAGCACATTACTGCTGAGCCACAGTTAGTGCCTCCCTGGGAGGACCACGGGTCAGCCTGGCTCAAGAGGCACAGCGCTCATGAGCCCAGTGCTGCTCATCCCTTTGTAGGTGGCATTTTGTAAGGGACAGTGAGGTTTTATAGCCACCTGGCCATGCTGAGCTCGGAGCATCCCCTGGCAAAAAGAGCTTGCCTCCTGTCAGGGAGGAATCTTCCCCGGTGTTTTTTGACAAAGATGAGAACATCTTTAAGACTTAGATTTTTTTTCTTCTGATGTAATTGGTTGTTTTTTACCTACTTTTGTGAGCAGTAGTATCTTAGAGGGAGCAGTACTCTTTGCTCAGTATCTTAGAGGGAGCAGGGAAATGCTCTTTGCTCAGAATCAAGACATTGAACCAGCAGCTTTCTGTAGAGAACTGCAGGAGGCTCAAGCTCCTTCATAGCAGGTAGCTGAGTCAGGGCATGGGCGTCCTTGCCTCTCAGGGAGGGAGGGTGCTGCCAGGAGGGAAGCAGTGACTGCTGGCTGCCAGGCCTCACTGATTTGGACTATGTCAGGAGCCCAAAACCTGTGTTCCTCTCAGAGACATGGTGTCCATTGCTTGGCAGCATCTTGTTTCAGAGACAGACAGGGGTGGGCTGCCTCCTATTGAAGCTGCCTCAGTTTAGTAAGGGAATTGCTTATTGTTCTCTCCAGCTACCTGAAAGGAGGTTGTAGTGAGCTGTGGGTTGGTCTCTTCTCCCTGGTAACAAGTGAAAGGACAAAAGGAAATGGCCTCAAGTTGTGCCATGGGAGGTTTAGACTGGATATAGGGGAAAATTTCTTCACTAGAAGGGTTGTCAAGCATTGGAACAGGCTGCTCAGGGAAGTGTTGGAGTCACCATCCCTGGAGATATTTAGGAGACATTTAGATGTGACACTGTGTGACATGGTTTAGTGGTGGACTTGGTAGTGCTGGGTTAGTGGGTGGACTTGATGATTTTAAAGGTCACTTCCAACCCAAATGATTCTATAACTCTGTTGGGGTGATTATCACTATAGCCAATGGTTGTGGGTTGACTGTGACTGACAACTAAGTCCCACAGTGAGAAAAAAGCTCATGGCCTGAGGTAAAGCCAGTTTAATAAGTGAGGAAAACAAAAACAAGCCACAAAAAAGCAAAATTCAAGCGATACAAAGTCAACCACTCACCCAGTACAGCAATTTTGTACCGGATGCAGTGACTGCTGGAACTGATATGATTTTGCTGTACCTTACCTCCTAATTGTTGGCAAAGAGAATTCCCTTCTCCAGAAGTCCCCCCACTGTCACGGCATTTCCTTTCATGGGGACCGTGCTCAGACTTGCACAGGCATGTGAGTTTTACTGTAGAGGTTGATCTTGTTAAGCAGTTGTAGCCAGAGCTCCCTCAGTTGTTTGTTGAACAAGGAGAAACTATGTTTGTAAGATCACAACTATCAGCCCTGTTTTACGATTTTTATGAGCATTAATGGAACAAGGTTTGGGGACTGAAGGAGAAAATGGAATATGAAAAGGAAAATGAAAAGAGGCTGTGAGGAAAGCATGTCATTTCTAAATGAATGCTCTGTGCAGAGGAATTGAATCTTTTCACAGCTGAAAATGGATCTTAAATCTGATGCCTTAGCTTGTTTCAGCTTCTGTAATGAAATAGAGTTTTCCTAATACCCTGTGACCTGAATTTCTCCCTGCTTTATGGGTGCTATTCCTTGACGTACAAACCTGTATTTTCTCAAGTCAGCATTTGATGATGGATGTCAAAATACAGGTCATGTATTATGCATATAGCATTACCGATTTAAGGTGTTTACTTGTCAAGTTGAAGAAATTCAAAAATGTCACATTCACTGAATCTGCACAGCTGTCACTTGTAGTTTTTCATGCCTTTAAATGAAAGTTCTGATAAAGCAGGTTAGTTTCCTGCACTTTTTTTTTTTTGGTTCCCTCTTCTGGAGGAAAAAATAGACAGCCTATGTATGGAAATTACATGGTGACTTGGGAGCAGGAATGTGTCTTGAAGGTGTTCAATGTCTTGTGACTCCAAATATAAGCAGACAAAGTCCCCAAATACACCAGTTTTCCTTTTCCTGAAAATATTGCAGGGTTTTTATATTTCTTAAAAGTATATTTCTACAAGTGTCTGAATTAAGTACGAGCAAGGAAATTAAATTATCAGATACTTCTCACGTCTTTCAAGATAGTAGAATGAAAAATATTAAGGCATGAGTCTATTTTTCATTCAAGGAGAAAACAAGATCCCTTTAACATGCTTCCTGCATTTCAGACTGAACGCACTATGTGTGCAGTGTGCAATTACAGAGCTTCTGACAGTCTGTGTCTAACAAAAATGCCACATTTACTTCAATCTCCTGACACCATTCCAGGAAGACAAATATTCTAAGGGTTAGAGAGGTGGCTACAAATGGCCTTCGATGGAGAGTGTGCGTGTCTGTGTGTGTGCACATTGCAGTGGAGGGGAGGCAGGAAGAACTTACACATTTAGATGAGTTATGCTGACTTACTTCAATTTGCTTTAACTGGTAGGGAAATACTGATGTGCTGCTACCATCTGAAGGGCCTGATTCACTAGAAGGTGGTTTAGGAAGTGCATCCTGAGATGGGGGGAAGAAAGTCTTCAGGAAAAACGGGAGAAGCAGAGCCTCTAGGGATACTCCCAGCAGTACAACCCCTAGAGTGCATGAGAATAATATTAGTTTTATTTTCCTTTAGATAAGTGAGCATGAAAAGTATTGCTGTTTCCATTTTGACTTGTAATTCAGCAGAGGACCAAAATGGGCCTGCCACCTTAACTGCTCAAGGACTCTTCAGCTACTTGAGCTTTTTCTAATGTAGCAAAGGCTACAGCAAAGGCTGTATCTTGCATCTCCTAACAGAATGCATTCCATAACAGAATGCAAGACTTAAAACACTGGATTCTGCTGCAGAGGGAGGTGTCACACCTGTCCTCAGGTAGCATTTCCTCCCTTTGGAGTCCTACTTAAATTTTTCAGCTGTTGTGAGAGTGTCAGTGTTACCTGTAAGTTATGAGGTGATGACTGAAGGACCTCCATCAGACTCACTTGGTGAGCCTGAGGAATCTCAGGCTCTGCCATGAAGAGGTAAACATTAAAAGAGCCAAAACAGCTCTCAGTTGTAGTGCCAGATAAAAGGAAGCATCTGCAAACTGAAACTGGCTGGGACTGCAGCTCACTGTCACCAAGCTGGTGTTCTTGAGTTCAGCACAACAGGTGGTATTACATGACTGACTGTTAACATTTCCCATTGCCTCTAAGAAATCTGCTTTCTAAAGATTTTCTATCCACTGGTAATATTATATAAAATTTCTTTACTCACTTAGGTTTCTCTATGACAATGCTTTTGTCTTGCAAGCCTGTTGAAGATATCATATCCGCTTCTTTTCTCTTGAGGAATTTCTTCGCAGGCTTTTCACTCCCTTTTTTAGCTATCCTGTCTGTACAATCCCCATGTTGCATCTAGTTTTCTTGTGATAGTCAAAATGAAATTCATACCAGTACCTTCTGCAGAGCTAAGAAAGTATCTTTCCAGTGATTCTAGTTTTATTACCTGTATATTCTATATATGATACAGACAAAACATAGGGATAGATGAATGGAAAGAGAAAATTAAATCCCATTAAATCAAGAAGCCCAGATCTAGTGGTCCTTGTAGTTTAGGGGCAGCTTAAGGGTGATGTAATTATCACTGGAAGAGAACCATAAATCCTTAAGATGATATAAAACCAGTATGATATGCTAATAACTACAATTTAGTTTAGAGATTTCCTGGTTTGTAAATTGGTCCCCAAATTGAAGAAAGGTAAGGTAGGTAATATCATATGAACTTCTTCTGAATTCAGTAACAGGTGAATGTATCAATGAATTTAATGGAACAAAGCAGTTTCCACACTGCAGGAAGATAGTAAAGTTAAGTCAGGAATTAATTTGGCTGTGATTAGTTGAGAATAAGTATATGGACAATTCAGAACTAGTGACAGAAGACCAAAAGTCTGTCCCTCGATGTCAGGTGTGAAGTCAAAGAACTTGGGAACAATATGTCAAAAAAAATAAAAAGTCTTTTTTTAAAAAGTGTGGCTTAAGGTGAGCCACAAAGGCTCAAGCCTATTACTAGCAGACAAATATTTGCCTAAAAATGCTGCCTTGATGTTGGTCTACATGAAACCATAAAGTCAAAAGTCACCTTCTGGCTTCACCATCACTTCTGCAGTGAGCATTCCCATGCTTTCTGTAGTTTTACTGGACAAGGGAGATAGAATGCATTAGTCTCAATGGTGAATTTCCAGTCCTGCTATTGCACGGGCTTTTGTATAACTACCTATTTTTCAGTACATACAATCAAATTCCAAATGGTTTTGCCTGAGTATTTTTTGTTTAAAGAAAAAAAAATAAAAGATAAAAAAAATGCTCAGTGTCAAGAGCTCCATTTCAAACTGTAGAGACTCTGGCTGAAAACAGTCTTTTTTAAAGGTGAATGTTGCTGGTCTCCAGATTTTGTTTTTCCTGTGAGTGCCTTCCAACATGTTTCCTCTTCCACCTTTGTTTCCTTCTCATCATCACTCTTTCCAAGAAATCAATCCTCTTACATACCGTTTGAAAACCTGTGTCTTTTTTCTTCCATCCTATCTTTTTGTCTGTTAGAATGGACCCTTCCATCACAGTATTCCTGCAATTGTAATCCTCACAGAAATGCATATTATAAATGGTACACATGAAAATTTCAAAAACCCTACCATGGGTGGGTGGTAGTGCTCTTGGAAAACAGATAATTTTTAAATCTTGATTTCTGATCAAACCTAAAACTGGCTAATGGAAGCCATTTGTTCCTCATGGTTATATTACCATTTACAAACAGTACTCCTAAAGTCTTAATTGCTGTTTAAGGAAAGGTGTTTGTTTCAGGATTTTTTTTTTGTGTGTAGTTTGTCCTCTGTAAACTTCCTCTATTTTCTCTATTATTTTCTTTTTTTTTTTTCCTTTTAGGCTTTACACCCCCTGGGATGGATAGGTCATCTCCAGACAACAGTCCAGTCCATGGCCTTTTACGTCAACCTTCCATTACAACAGGAGCCAACATCCCTATTATAACAGAGTTAGGTAAGAAAAGCTAACATTTATCCTTTCATGTACATTCCCATGTCTTTTTCCTACTTTCCTTGTTATGCAGATACAGAAAAATTACCCATACTGTATCTTACACTGTTTTGTTTTCTCTTCTGATAACTGCTTTGAATTACTCTCTCTAAAGAAAGTTTAGTAACAGTTGGTTCACTTTATTTGAATAACTGAAAAATATTTCTTTGGGTTTTCTCCATTTTATTAAGTAAATATGTTGTCAGACAAGATGCTTTTTGCATAGTGTAACAAACAAGCAGGGGTCTTTGGGCTAAGGTTAGAAAAGGAAAAAGGCCACAGTAAGTATAAGCAGATATTTCCTGTGCATTTAATCAATTGTAAGAGGCCATTTGTTTATTTCTTCATGGTCCAAAACTGTTTAATCATGTGTAACCAAACTCTGTATAATAGTATGAGATATTTCACTCCTGAGAATACGATGATGGCAGGTAACTAGACTCTGATTTCCATTCTAGCTGTGGGTATTTATGTTGTCAAGTGGTGTGATGTGAAGTGCAGAAGCTGTTCTGTTTTTTTCATGGCAAATACAAACTTGATTTGTGGTCCTTTGTCCTGTTTTCTTTTTCAGTTTTATTTTTTAGAGCCTTACCTGTCTTTTTCCCTTACTTTATTCTCTTTCTGTACTTTCTTTTCCCCCTAAATACTTTACTTACTAGCTAAGCCTGGCAAACTTCTGCCTTTGGTTTCAATCAGTCAGGAAAAAAACAGTGGAACCCACATTCTAATGATAACTGAACTGGGTAAGAAGTGCCTTTTTCCTTCACATCACTGTCTGATTTTCTGTTGTTGTTGTTCTTACTGTCATCAGCTTTTCCTTTATTTATCTGGCTGTATCAGAGGGGCTACCCTCATGGCACTGCTTTGAATGTGTTTTATTTGTGGTTCTGGTTGAAATTGACTGTCTTGTTCTAGTCTTTCTTAATGATTTTTTTTTTTTTCACGCAGCATCAGTAAACCTTTGATCACACTCGTCTGACCTGCCGGCTGTTTTCATAGCACCTCCTCACCAATTCATTGTTTTTGGCCTGAGTCCTCACCTCCCTGGCCCTTGCTCTCCTACACCAATTTTTCTCTCCTTTTCTCTCTTCTTTCTCTTTCTTTTTTGTTAGTTCAGCCTGTTGTCAATTTGGTGGACATGCCTTAGCAGCTTTCACAGGAAGTCCAAGAAGAAGTAAAAGATACCAGAAAAAACTCCAAGCATCATATTTTCCCTCAAGCTATTTTTTTTGTTTGTTTTGTAGAGTAGGCTTTTTCTCAGAAGCTCAGGTTTTGAAGCTGTAGAGAAGCAGCCAAGCTTCTGTGTGGTTCCCTCTCAACACAGAATGCTCTCACCAGCCTTTGGAGCAGCGTTTGATGAGCTTTTCCCTATGGCACTGCACCACCTGTTTGAACCCAGCTCACCTGGCCCGCAAATCCCGGTGCTAACTTGCATTAGGAAGATAAAGATGCTGAGGAAAAACACACACCTGCAGAATTCACAATAGATTTGTAGGACCTCAGGAAGTGCCCCCATGGATGGCTAGCATGGTGGCTAAGTCAGATGTTAGTCTGCCAGATGAAAGTAGAAAAAGGATGCTACTGTCAATAGTGCCTACTCTCGACTAGCAAATTAAACTGAGGTACAAGCTTTTCAAAAAGTACATTTTGAAACTATACAGCAGGCTTTCAAACACTAAATTTCTCAAGAATCTGAAGAATAAATTGATAGGTATTGTACTAAAGAAAGTATGTGGATAATGTGGATAATAAATAATGTGGATAATAAATATTGTGGATATTGGTGTTTTCTTGGATGAAATTCTTCTGATTCCCAGGGCAGAACATTTCTCTTACAGTACTAAGGTGTTATGTTTAAACAGTTACATAAGGGAGTGCAAAGGCAAGAATTTTAAATTCTATCCTCATCTCATTTAGACAGCTTTCACGAGGCTTTAGCTGTAGTAATTCATGTTTTGTAAGCTAAACATAGCAATCACGGTAGTATGGAGAGTTTGGAAAAGGAGTGGATGTAAAATAAAACTATATGGGAAGGAAAGAAACTGTATCAGAAGGTATTATCAGAATAGCAGGTGAAAGAATGTCTGACTGAGGAAGTCCAGAACTGAAATCTGATCAAGTTAACAGCAACTTTTCTGTTATTTTCAAAGTTTGCTGGGTTGGCTCAGGAGATGTGTTCACATGGGGAATAGGGACATAGTGTGTGCAGTTTCAAATGCTCAAGAAGTTTTTAATTTCCCTTTCTTGCATGGGAACTGAAATTAATTTGTCATTTAGTAAGTTGAAGGGTATTTCAATGGCATAGCTAAGCAGTCTGTGCTTTCATGCCTGAGGGAGACTAATATGGAAATGAAATATTTCATGAAATATGATCCACTTGATACACTGATCTCAAGGAAACAACTATTTTTAGTTGGAATGAGTTGGAGGCAGAGAGCTTAACTGTGACAATGAAATGCCAGAGAAAGTCAAAATGACAAATACTACTTTATTTGGGCTTTTCTCTAAAACAGCCTGATGTAGATTCTTTTTCACACTGGCTAATGGAGAATTTGTGGCTGAGAAAGTGAAGTTATAGAGACAAATAATTGAACAAAAGGCAGTGCTGCAAGAGAGCAACTGCTCATTCATTCAGATAGATGCATGTTAAAGGGACAGTTTATCCTCCTTTGAGCTGTAAGTGCATTAACACCACTCCAGTAAGAATCACAGCAGCACATCTAACAGATGCCTGTGGGCTATATCCGAGTTTTATTGACAGTCTTTATTTTACAACGTGGTTCTAGCTTTGTATCTTGTGATAACATTTCACTGTACATGCATACAGCCTCAGCCACTGTACCCCACCAATATACTACAATTGTCTCAATATACAAGAGCATAATGTATCTCATTTTGAGCACAGGCAACTGGTGCCAAGAAGCTACTTTACAGGAAAAGGGTAGTCACCTGGCAAGAACAAGAGTGTCACCTCTTAGGAGCAAGATAATGAGCAACAGATTTTTAAACACACATTTTCACATCCATCTTGATTTCATTTTCAGTGACGTCAAAGACACAAGTCTGTGTTTCCAGACATATGCCGTTTCTTTTTCTTTGACTGTGTGATGTGTAAGGTCACATGCTGGTGACCCAGAATCACCTTTCCATTTTACTCTTAATATTATTATTGTTATTTTCAGTCAATGATTCAAATGTTCAGTTCTTGGACCAAGATGATGATGATGATCCAGACACAGAACTGTATCTCACACAGCCCTTTGCATGTGGAACCGCATTTGCTGTCAGCGTGCTGGACTCTCTCATGAGCGCAGTAAGCAAACGAAACCTTTTTCATTCCCTTCTCTCAGACTTGTTGTGAAGGAGTGTGAAAGTTTAGGATCTTTTCCACAGGTAGGCAGGAGAAGATGTTTTTTTCTTAGATGTCAAGAGAATTTTGGAACTAAGCTAGGTTATTTTCTTAGTTGGACACGGAGACCTTAACTGAGATATCTAGGACTTCATGAGTCCACAATTTTATAAGGAAGCGGTCTCATGTCAGGTTTTAAGGATAATATTTTCCAAAAAAGAGTTGTCTCTTCCTTCTAAAATCCAGACCCAAATTCAGTGTGTCAGTCCCTATGCTCACCATTCTTGTCAGACAGCATCAACTGTGTTTTGAGCTTTTAATTTCCTGTAGCTATGAGCGATGCTCTGAGTGCTGGGGGACACTGATAGAAGTCCGTGAAAGCCATTGTACACATCTCATGAACTCTACTTGTGTGAAGGGAGGTTATCCTCTCTTTTTCTTATGAATTTTCTTGTGAATCAAAACTTCAGTGCATGCCAGAAACCACAGATGGTGGCCTTTGGTTACGTCTACATTGGGGTTTTGGTTTGCAGCCATAGCACAGCTCTGAAGCAAACGCCTCGGTCATGCTTCTTTTCATCCTCCCCATATTGGCTGAGTTTTCAGACCAGTCTTGCTCTGTGTGACCTACACTTCTTTCAGAGGGACCTTAAACTCTGCTAGAAAGGACATAGTCTTTTTAAAATCTGAGCATGGGCTTTCTGAGCTCCTTGTGGAATAAAATTCCATAGTGCTAGGAATGATCTGTTGTAAACCCCAAGTAACACTATATATGAGCAGATGGGTTTCTCTAAAGGAGCCGAGTCTGACCTTCACCTGAATTCAGAATTAAACTTTCTACTTTTAAAAAGAATTCATAGTGATCTTTATTATTTATTATTTTATTTATATTTCATACTTACGTATCTGTATTTTGTAATTTTCCCTGCTATATTTTTTGTATGTTCCATCCACAGATGAATGAGTCTACACAGATAAAATTTTACTCTAATGCAGCCTATGAGTTTTCAATAACCTCAGAAAATGCTTTTCTTGAAAGCTATTTGCAATATTTTGTAGATGTGACAAATTCAGAAAAGCTAAGCAAGCACTCTTAAACTCTGTACTTTCTCTAATTAAAATCTCTATCTATAAAATATTTAGCATACTCACATTATAAATGGGAATAATTTAATGTGAAGGTTCCAAATGTTACTTAGAGCTGTTTTTCTGCTCCCATTATTATCTAAGTCAATGCCTCTGAATGTATTGTTCAGTAGGGCACTCCAGAATCAAGAAAAAAGTGGGGTTAATCTGTCTGGTTGCCACTGGCATTGCCATAGAAAGAGAATGAGATGCTGTGGGCGTCATTGCTTTCTTGTGCAAAGGTGTCTCAAGTAAATAATAACGATGCAATGAAAAAGAGATACAGCATGCCTGTTCAGAAATTTTAATACTTTTAGTTGTTGCTAGCTTTTATCAACTCTTAGTTTTGGACAACATGCCCCTCTGTTTCTGCAGTTACTTTCTATAACAGTCCTTTTTCTAAACAATTTCACATCTAAGTGGTCATATTATGTGTCAGGGACACTGCAGCCTGAAGCCAGAGAGATGTGATAACAAGAGTAGAAAATTCTCTACTTGAAAAAATAACTAATCAGGAAGACAAGCCAAGGGTTCAGTCAGTTAGAATTGTTCACTATCCTGTCTTTTCTTTCACCAGTTTTTTGATCAGTGGCAGTGTTATTTTCTGTTTTATTCCTCAAAGGCCCAGTAAGGAGTTGGAAAAGTACAATTCTTCCTGACCCTTCAGAAAGTGTAAAATGTGTGAGATGTTTTCCCTTTACTATCCATAGTCTCATGGGGAAGGTGTGTTCTCCTTCCACTTCTTCTCCAAGGAAAAGAGTGTTTCTCACACAAATTAATCTACTTGCACTATATTATCTCTTACCTTTATTTTCTTTTTTTTCCAGAGTGCACTTGCTTTTAGCAAACAGCTTCTATTTAATTTGACTAACTTTATACTTGCCAGTATGGGCAAACTGAACCCCAACTCCTAGCTAAATTGTGAGATTATGCTTTCCTCCTATTAATTGCACTGGAATTCTGTAAAAAGTATATGATTTTCACTGTGCTGTTCTTTTCCAGCTCACTTGGAGACAAGTATATAGTTCATTATTCCATCTACTTAGTGATTCAGGGGGTTTTACTGCTTATTTTCTATAGGAAAATTCCCATTTATTATCTCTATTGATATCACTGTAATGAAAATTCTTTATATAGTGTACAGTGCAAATGAACAATGCATGAACTGCTCCTTCAAGAATTAATCTCTCCCCACAGTAGTGGGGTTTTGTAGTAAAACAGGTGTAAGAAAGATTAGAAAGTCGAATAATACTCATGCATACGGTATTTTTTCTGACCTGTGGGTAATTTGAAACATGCATATAGATATATGTATATAGAAAAAGAGCTACAAAATGTATTTAAAATAATTTGCTTAAGTATTCAGTTATTGCATGATAATAATAATAATTCTAAAGTATTAATCAGTATTAAATTATTATTTAAATTTTTATAGTTTTATTAATATTGAAGTAGTACATTAAACCCAACTCATAAATCACAGATTAGAAAATTTGGTAACTTTCTAATTCAAATCTGAGTGCTGGAGATCCTTACATTCTGCTAGTTCAGCATTATTTCCTATAAAATGACAGTACTGGACATTTTCAATTTGAAATTGTCTGTTATTTCCTTATTTCAAAGGTAAAAGGTTTAATGAATTTTAGTTTTCAAAATGCTGTGTACCGGTCATCTAACCCGCTTTGGCCTTTGCAGCAAAGGCAATATATTCCACAAGCCCAGGATTCACAGGGTAGTAGCCCAAACACCTTTGCTCAGAGGACAATCCCAAGCTCAAAACCTGCCTTGTGTTTTTGATGAGTTGGTAGCAGTGGTCTCCCCAGGTTTGGTTCAAGAGCGTTGCTGTGCTCTGTGGGAAGGCTCTGGGCATGGGTCATGTTGTAACTGTGGCAGGGGCTATTGTTAAAATGCTCCAGCTAATCATTGTTACGTCTTTGAAGAGATATCTACTGCCATCAGGTACTTGAATGATATATTAATATTCATTTTGTTGTAGCATATGCAAACCCAGGTAAATAATACATGTTTTCTGTCAGTCTCGAGGTAGCACTACTTCTGGGAAGCAGAGCATGCTTCCATCACCAAGTGAAATGTAACTAAAAAGTGTGGGATTGGAAGCATCTTTTAGATTATGTGACTGTTTTTTAAAAATGTTAAGCTGTAGAGAAGTTACATGACATAGGATAGTCTAAGAGGAGCAAATTTTTGAGCAGAAGTACTTTTTCCCTTTCTGGGTCTTGTTGAGATAGTTATTCCATAAAATCTTCTACATGCACGGAAACAGTTTTATCAACACACAGTACCTTCAAAGGTTTGAGCAGTTGGTCTGAGAGCCAAAGCTTCCCTTTGACTCCTTTTGGCACTGAAGATACGAGAACTACAGAAGTTCTGGCAGGCTGGCATCCCTCCCACACCTACCACTGCAACAGATCTGAGGTGCTGCCGGAGTGGTGCTGTTGGAGGCAAGGATCTCCAGAACCAGATTATACCATTTAGCATTCGCTATCTGGAATTCATTTGCTTGTGCTAGAACTTTAGGTCTTGATTTTTTTCTGTATTACCAAATCCTAGTTTTTCTTCATATAAACAAAAACACAGAGTGGAGGAAAACAGTTAAAAAAGTTAAAAATAACTTTTCATTATAGCACTTACTCAAGAGTTCTCCCAAAGGGATCCTCACAGTCCTATTTATACAGAAAAGAAGCTGTTCTAATCTTTGATTTGGACATTTTGAAACAAGAATATTTTTTTGTGCAAGTCTGTTCAGAGAATTAGCAAGCAGCATCTTGTAATTTAAAGTGTCCCAAACGTCTTTAAAGTTTGGACAATAGTTTGAGAATTAATAGATTTTCAAATGGTGAAATGCTGTTTTTTATTTTCTGCTGTTGATTCTGTCTCAAAGGCCCTCTTGTTATTGGTATGAATTACTGATGTTAGCTCAGTCATTCTTCGGGTTTAGATATATATTATTCCTCCAACTGAAAAAGCAAGCAAGTTAAAGTACTTGTTTGAAAGTGAGGTTCAAAACTGCATATAGTGGAGGAAGAGTCTTAAAAGAAATTCATTAAAAAACCCACTAGCAAACACAAAGCAGATATAACTTGAAAAATGACAATTTTAGTGTAATTATAAATGAAAGGCAAAGTGCTATTAAAGTTAAAGCAATATTATTAAAAGATGTGCTAATTTTCAGTTAAATTTTCTGTAGAAGACCAATTAGTTTAAAAGACATGACAGCATTAACTGCAAAACATAAGCACTCTGGTAATTATACTTTAAAAAATGATTGAACAAATGGGAAAGCATCCTTGAAACATTTGAAAGAGCTGCACTACAATTCAGAAGCAAGGGCTAGGTGGCACTGCTAGCTCAGATATCTGTGTCACGATTTCCTTGCTATTTACCCAGTTTCAGTGCCTATGATGCATTTCCTTTTTGCTGTGTTTAGAATACACCTATTTCATATTCTCATTTCGGATGTCGATTAAAGTGATATCACACACATGTCTAGTGTGGGGTTTGGGTAATGACAGTAGCAAACAAGTATTTCTTCAATTATGATTTTACACTCAACAAAAGGGTTTATTTTCCATAGCTGGAAAGTGCCTTGTTACTTTAAGTACAACAGCACCTTTCCAAAGACATTCTGTAGATCAGTTTCTTATAAGCACTGGCATATCCAGGCCATGTACCCTCCCACAGAGCAAGTAGAAGATCACTCTGAAATTAATTTCAGGGTGTTATTATTTCAAAGAAAATGGATATCAGCTAGTTCAGCTTTTCAGTGTTCCCCTAGTTCCAAACTGGCAAGATGTAGTGAGGAGTCTGATTTTTGTGACAATCAAAAGCATGGGCAGGCAGCTTTTCCTTGAGTGTTAAATACGTTAGTACAGGAGGAAGCAACCCTATTTAGCAGAAGGTGACAAGTTACAGCTTCCTGTTCACCCATCTTTTCTTGCTTATGGTTGGCCGTATTCTGATCAGACGCAATGCTGCAGCAGTTTGTCCTGAAACTTGAAATCTTTTCTCCCATTGATTGAAAAAAAAACAAACCAAAAAACATCTTTTGGCTGCACTCATCCATCTGACTAAACGGTGCCATCCACATCAGTCTTGGTGTGAAACCCAAATTAAGCTATTGTTCCACGATAAATGCTGCCTCTTTTGCTAGTCAGGATCTTAGCTTTGCCTTAGAAATATAGCACAGTGGGAAGAGTTGCCGAAGAGGGCAACTCTGATTCTCATCTCAGGGACATCAAGGAAGAAGTAATTGAAAAATAAACAATCATGCCTGAATGTCTTCTCTCTCTCACGGTGGCAATTCCTATTAAACATCATGTAATCGCTCCAGACTTACAGTCCTGCAAGGGGTCACATTGATTTTTCTGTATGTTAAGAGAGGTTTGAGTATTACACTTGAATTGTTACACAGTGCATCCACATGTGTAAGAGCTGATTTGAGATTAGCTGTTGTTTTAGACTAGCTGAATCTTCCTGAACCTATACTTATGTCAGACTACTCTTTACAGTATGCTTTGTAGTTAAAATATGTAGTGCCTTACCCAGGTTAACTTAAAATAATTGGAGTTAATGAGATGCAAATATTTGCTTTAGGGCATGTATAACAATAAGAATATGTTCCTCTCATTTTAATTTAGTCAACAGGTGAATGGCATATATGCCTATGTAAATAAGCAGAGAAGTTTGAAGTTACAAAACTTCAATGTAAAGTGAAAAACATCGCTGCGTAGAACTCATTTTCTTCTGTTTTATCTGTCATCTCCAGCAAACAATGAAACTGGAGTTTCATTATACAAAGAAAGAATATCAAAGTAACATGGATAGGAAGCCAGTTCTGCTTTTTGATCTCAGGATAAAATATTTCAACCTGTACCTCAGTTTACCCTTGTATTAGATTCAATTACATTATATATAATGTAACTGGATAGAGAAATGAATTTCATTGAAAAATATTCTTTAAAAATAGCAAGCACTGTTTGAGAATTCAGTATTCATTTTCACTTGATTGGATTACAAACATTTGTTCTAAGTCCTAAATTCAACAAAATCCAGAAATCCAGTAATGTCAATCCTGTGTACTCTACAGTGAGCTCATTTTCTCCTTTTATGTCCCCCGCACTTGCAAAGCTTCTGAAAACTCAGACATTGGTGACATTGTAAGTGACAGTCTTTCCTTTTTTTTGTGCAACATTTTTTTTTTGCCCAGTACAATACATTGCAGATGTTTAACTGAGTATGTCTGAACTATACCAGTATACTTTTAAGTGAACTTGAAAGTCATTCATCTGGATTTAAATTAATATTTTAAATACCCATTGTTTGCCTGACAGACCAGCAATGCTACAGATGCTGGCAAAATGTCAGTGTGGAGTAAATCTTCCCTAATAAACCACACTTACCCTATACCCTAGAGTTTTTTAAAAGGACCACCAGGATCCCAAACTCATCATACATTTATCTGGAATGAACTCAAGATGTTTAATTGATACATGCTTATGTCTGAACACTGTCAAGTCTCGTAATAAGATGTTTAGTACAATACATCGGTTAGACTGCTAGAGTCCAGCCACAGTAATAAGTAATGACATTTGCAGCACAAAGGCAGCTCCCCAACGAATTGGTGACAAGAGTAAAAAGGCAATCTAGCCTGTGTAAGCTTTAAATGTGGTCTGAATTTTACAATTACATGTCCTAAAGCCCATTATTAGACATGAGGGCGATGAGAAGGAAAGCAGTCATTGCATCACTACTAACACCAATTATAGGAAACATAAATCATTCAAATTTTTGTACTTTAATAAAAATCAGCCTGAATTGGTGTGTAAAAGGAAGGATCTAGTATAGGAGCCTAATGGGATAGAAGAAAATAGAGTAATTGGAGGCTGCTGTCTTTTCACTTTCTATATAAAATTATTTGAAGAGACAGCCAAGAACTTTAAACAGCAGAAACCCAGAAAAGTTGTAATTTGGATGTCTTCAGTTGTGACTTTAATGGTGTTTGCTTAAAGAGCTTTCTTTTATCTCTGCAGACATACTTCAATGACAATATCCTCACACTGATACGGACATTGGTAACAGGAGGAGCCACACCAGAGCTGGAAGCACTGATTGCTGAGGAAAATGCATTGAGAGGAGGTTACAGCACGCCCCAGACACTTGCAAACAGGGACAGGTGTCGAGTTGCTCAGTTGGCTTTGTATGATGGGCCATTTGCAGACCTAGGGGTAAGATCATGAGGGAAATGTAGGACCAAGGCTGGTCTGTGCTCTGCTAGCTTTCTCTCAGACTGAGTGAAAAATCTATCTTAGTAAGCATATAATTTCTATTATTTAATTTAATAGAGCTTTTGGATTGTTTAAAAATTTACAGCACAGAGTGCCAGGTTTGCTCTTTACCTTTTTAAGAAGCTGTATAACTGCCCAAGGTCCTTGCCTGCATATTTCATACAGAAAATCCTGTGGCTCTTCTTCACTGTCAGCTAAAGAGATGGATGAGCTGCTTTGGATGATATAACCATTGTAGCAATAATGAATTCTAAATACATGCAATATATATACCTTTCTTGGGTTTTGATAAGCTTATTTAGTGTTTTCACAGAGCTTCTGGTTCTTAAAATCTGCTTATTAGCTTGAAAACAAAGTTGTAAGGTTTTTTTTCTGCTGGTTTTGGATGAACTAAATTTCATGTGAAATCCTAATTTTCTGATAATTTGAATGCACTGTTATAAGGGTGAAGTCAAAAAACAAGCAAACAAAAAAATTTAAAACCCCCAAACTAATTAGAGAGCACCCACTCTGCTTTGACAATGATGTAGGATTTGATGTTTCTTAAATTAACCTTGTGTTCACCAGCTCTGTCCAAAAAGAATGGAATGAACTTCTTCACAGAAATGACAGGGAATCCCAGTTTAAGGATTAGGGCAGCAAGAGTACACAGATAGAAGCCTACAGCCTTTCAGTTCGTGTAGCAGTCCAGTTGTAGCTGAGACTAGCAGCTCATCAAAACACTTGGGCATGCAGCTTAACATTTCCACAAATAAAATAAGCAACACCAGTCTTTCAAATGCTGTTTCACCAGAGCCTCAATTGCACTACAGCTGTGAAGGCAGAATGCATTAACTCTCATGATTACTTAAGAATCACTATTTGGATATACAAATGAGCAAATCTAAACTTTTTTTTTTTGCTAATCATACATTTAGCCATTATTTTATGGAAGCAGATATTTTATTATCCTCTTAAACCCTTAGAACTCTAATTTCTGTTGTGCTCCTGGTGAATTGTTTTTTGTCTGGATGACAGTATGACTGCTGCCAAGAAAGGGTCAAAGATACTAACAATTTTAATACCATAGGTAATGTAACTTGTACAATATGCATTGTCTAGTACCAAAATTTATATTTCCAGTTTAAAGCAAATCACTCACTCTTTCCAATTTGCCATTATTTCATGGACCAAGGTTCTCCAAAATAACAATCATCACTTTACATAGTTACTTATTTGGAATAAAACATTATATTATTCATTTCCTTGGGCAGAATGTTCTCATTTGAGACAAACAACAGACTGTCTATACATTGTCCCTTTTTTTTTAAGTTCATACTGAACGACCTGTTCCCTGACATTGTGTTAATGGAGCAAAGAAAGGAAAAAAATGTGCTGTTCTACTTTTTTTTGTTGTTGTTTATTTTCTCTCTTTCCTCTAGGATGGAGGTTGTTATGGAGATCTATTTTGTAAAGCACTGAAAACATACAATATGCTTTGCTTTGGAATTTATCGATTAAGGGATGCACATCTAAGTACTCCCAGCCAATGCACTAAACGGTGAGTCCAGTCTTTTAGAACATCTCTGCTTCACTGTTCTTCAGTCTTCTCAGCAAGGAAGAGCTCAGTGCCTGTAATAAATATAAAAAGAGCTTTCTTCATTTTTGCATAACTTTTCCACAATCCTCTTTGAGGATTTCACAATGACTCTTCATCTGACTTTAAATCATAAGCTGGATATTGCAGCATAAATTGTCAGCTAATTTTATTCAAAATTTTTTAATTAAATTTTCAGAATGTACCTTTATCTTGTTTGCTTTATAATGATCCACTGTTTGCATGCAAGGAAAGGACTTCACTTTCCTTATATCAATCAACTCTAAGTTGTGGGGTAATAATTTAAATTACAGTAGCTAGTCTTCCTTCTGAATGCTCAAAAAATACTCCTGTGGGCTTCCCATCAGTACCATCTGTGTCTAATCATAATTTCTTCCAGTAAATGGAAACCCTCCTCTTGGTAGACTACATTTTTACTTCAGTAGCACCAAGCCTGACCTTAGTGCTTTAAATAGAGCAGACACATTTCCATCTTTGCAAACTGAAGGCCATTTAGCAGCTTGCTTGAAATGTGTCTTAATTAACTGCTTCCTAGAAATACACACACAGACCCATACCAGAAGTATCACAAATCTACCATCTGTTACTGTTTCGTGCTCTACAAAAAGCATCATTATTGGGTGAACATGGCAATAAACAACACTGCAGCCCACCAAAGCGCTTTCTTCTGTAAGAATTTGAACAAATTGGGTAGAAAAAATGATTTTCCATTTAGATTTACACTGTAGTTGCTATACTTGGGATTATTTGTTGGATTATTAAGGGACTTCTGTCCCTGAAGCAGCTAAGCAGATTTCTTATGAGCATTGAATTAATTTGAAAAGAAGTCATGAGTTTCGTGTTCTATTTTTACTCATTTCTTGCTTGGACAGAAAATGCCTCTTGCCTTGCTCAAGTCTGTTTTTCACATGCATGAAAAAATTTAGCAGCTGGTGTATAAGCCCTTCATACCCTGAAAGGCCATTAGGTGAAGGTGGGGATTCTTGAAATTGAGTGAGTTTTTATTTCAGGCCTGGGATTTATACTAAGCAATGTTGGATTCTCGGATGTGCAGGTTTCCCTTTATAAATGCTCTTTGAGGCCATGAATGAACATGTGGAATGAATGAACAAAATTAACCTCACTACAAAGTTATTGATGTATTTTCCTTAACTTGTTTTAACTACAGTAACAATCCAAACCAATAATTATATCCCTAGTTCTATTGACAGCATTTAAATATTTAATAACTATGTGTATTAAATATATATTTAAATAAGCTGCATATAAAACCCTCCTCTCTCTGCTTTTCAGCCGTTCTTTTAAATACTGTTTGTGGTGGTGTATGTTACTGGTTTTTGTCAACATGTGAATCTGTTTGCTTAAAGTCATTGCATTATAGTGCAGCCAGAGAAAGTTGCATGATTTGGATGGGGTCTTCTCTGAAAAATCATTATGTAGTTCACTTGAAGAACATCATTCTCAGACATTATGTCTGTCCGACAGAAAACATAAAAGAAGTGACAGCTGACATAAAAAGGTCCTAAATTGTAACAGGAATTATGGGAGCTAAAATTAGGTACAAACAGAAATGCAAAAATTGGGCAAAATATTCATGACCTAACAACTCTAGAAGAACTTTTTTAGTACAAATCTAAACCTGTTTTCTTTTTCTTTCTTGTTTTTTTTCTTCCTTTCTCTCCAGTTACGTTATCACAAACCCACCATATGAATTTGAGCTTGTGCCGACGGACTTGATCTTCTGTTTGATGCAATTTGACCACAACGCTGGCCAGTCCCGAGCCAGTCTTTCTCATTCCTCCCATTCCTCCTATTCTTCCAGCAAGAAGAGCTCATCAGTTCACTCTATCCCATCAACAGCAAACCGACCGAACCGCACCAAGACCAGGGATTCCCGGGACAAACAGAAGTACGTGCAGGAAGATAGACTTTGATATGTGTATCTACTCCCACTGTGTGTGAAACTTGCATTCGCCACCCATTCTCCCCAGTTAATGTTTCCAGCAGTAATGTTCCCTGTTTTCCCATGGAGTTCTCCCTTTTTGTACACGTATTTTGCATATGTATGACAGTGTGCATGTGATTGTCATTTTTATTTCACCACCATAAAACCCTTAAGCACAACAGCAACAAAGCAGACGGACCAAAAGTTATTTATGATGCTAGGGGAGAATAAAAAAAGAATTCCAAACTCATAGGCACACTGAAAACATAAATAACTCACTGCAGTTACTCTACACATCCAAAAATAGAGTATATTTAACATGAACACTTGCTCTTGATGTCAGAGTTACACAAAGAAAGTCATTTAGTGCAGAAGTGTTGATGTATATTGTAGTAGGTTTTTTTAATACTCATATTTACAGGAGCTGTTACATTTATTTGAAGCTTATTAAACTATCCTATTGAAAAAAAAACAAAAACTCTGCAAAAAAAAATCTCTGCTGATTTTTCACTCTCAGAGCTTACACATACAGGGCTTACACTCTTTGTATAGATAATTGCTACACATCTGCTTTACACTGAAGCAGTATCAGGGACTTTTCTGCTTGTTTAAGAACTTTCTCTAACATACTAGTCTTTTGGAGATGGTGTATTTTCCCTTTAACAGTGAAATTGTCTGGGCTTGAAGTTGTAAAACTCCAATGGTTTAATTTAAGTTTAGAAAGAGTCTAATTGCATATTAAATTATTATTCTGTCTATTTATATTGCCACATATAGTAGCTATATTTTCTTTCACTTTTGACATTTGGGATAAAAAGCCATATGTATCATAAATATTGGATGTAAGTCATTAAAAACTGCCTTCTTGGGACTTTTACGTCTTTAAAAGGTGAATTAGTCACCTTATGTACAGAATAAATAATGTTCAGAAAAGAGCAAGCATTTTTCTGTGCTTACATATCAGATCTCAAGGGACTTTGTTCCTTTCCCCAGATGGTAGTTTAACTTTTCCAAGTTAGTGTGGGTATAAATCTTCCAACAAGAGTCCTAATATGTGAGGAACCTTCAGAAATCTTGCTGCATGTTCTACCTGTTTTTTTTCAACAGGTGCATGCCAGTATGCAGGAATACAGGGAAGACAACTGAGTGCCTTTAAATCTCTCCCATTTGGGGAGGAAAGGTGCTGTGCCCCAGACAGTTAATGAGGAGAACAAGAGGGCTGGGTTGGAAATATTCACTGTGCTGAGGCATTATCTTCCAGGCACTTGCCAGAACTTAGTTCTTGCAAATTGTCACCAATGACACATATAGCCAAAAAAAAATTGTGACAGGGAACTAAATAAAGTAGTGGAAAGGAACCTGCTCTAGACAGCCATAGAAATGATACTTCAGGCTTGCTTTTACTTTTTGTTCTTTGTTGAAACTTCAGAAGGCAATGTATATTTTGAAATATACAAAATATTTTATGGAGGTTTTATGGAGGGTTTCTGAGGGTAGGGAGGGCAGAAACACATACCCTCTTCCCTGTCTATCCAGCAAGAAAGCATGCAGACAGAAAAAAAAATACTTAGATTTGGAATGATTAGCACTGTACCTGCCAACCCAGACAAGGTGCTTTTATGGTTAGTATTGTCTTCTACCTTCCCCTTCCCCAAGCATGATAATTTTGAAGATTTGCTTGCTGTGTGAATTGACAATAAAGCCAAGCACTTTTACTGACAAAACCTGGAACCGTGTAAGTGGGCTACAGAGAACACCACTGTGCAGTGCTGAGCATAATGATTGGAATACAGTGTCTATGTGTGAGTGTGCATTCAAATGCAGCTGTAAGTCCAATCAGTGAAATAAGTTGCAAATTATGGTTGCTCCCCTACAAATGAGTCTATTACAGTTGCTCTTCATCATAAAGAAAAATTCATGTGTTCCTTTTTGCAAAGAAAGTTATCATGTTTTGCCCTGAGAATATTTATTACTACAAGGATGTGCCAGTTAAAGTGCTCAACCAGAAATATGACAGTTTAAAAGCATTGTAAAACTTACATAGCTTACTTCTTTTTCTAAAGTGCAACAAGGATGAATAGAATGGGCCAAGGTATGAAAATTAATGGTTCTGCATGACCTAGCAACTGCTGTGGGTTTCCCTCTATAACTTTGTCCTTGTGAAAACTTGTGAAATTAAAAAGAAAATAGTTACAAACTTTATTCAGTTATTGGTTTGTTTGTTTGGTTTGTTGTTTTGTTGGTTTTGTTTTGCCTTTTTTTTCCCTCCAAACCAGAAGTAAAACTGGCTGCTGCTGCTGCTGCTGTTTCTCAACCATGTTTTACGTTTTTATCCTCTCATCTGCTTGCCTTTCTTAATTGCACGTGTCCTTTTGTAAACACCCAGGTTCCTGCTCAATGAAGATGCCTATTGTGGTGCAGACATTACTTTAATTTCCCATTCCTCATTCCAACTTCTTTCCTCCCTTCCCCTCCCTACTCTCCTATTCCCCATGTATGTACATGAGCATCTTTCTATGTCAGCAGTATTGATTGAAATAGTTGAGAGCAGTTTCACATTTTGGAAGAATGTTAATGGCTTTGACACCAAAATGCTTTTCCATTAATGTTTTATCTGTTTTCCATTTAGCAGAGAAAGGAAGGGTGTTAATATGAAGCCACTTGTCACATCCTACATAGTGATTTTATCCAAAAAAATAGTATTTGTATAACGGTGCAGCTCAAATAGAAAAAAATATAAACAGTGTACATTAGAGAAGCAACTTGCCTACTTTGAGAGCAGCAGAAGAGGAATATCTAATATGGATGCAAATCTGAGTTCTTCAGATTACATTGAAGTCTCATCCCCCTCTGTCCTCTGTCATAAAGTTAGAATTCTAAAACTTTTTATTTTTAGTAATATTGTGCACAATTTCCACTGCTGACTATAGTCAGGCTGATCAAATAGTTTATTCTAGTGATGATGATTTTCTGATATGGATATACTAATGGAGGTTGGTCATTATAAGTAGAGAAATGCTTAAATCAACTTTATGTTGGTTTTTATATGGAAAATTAGGAGGAAATGTCCTGTCCTATCCCAGGTCAGCCAACCATAGTAGAATGGTTAGTTTTTGAAAGTGGAGAAGTATCACCAACGTCAGGAGGTGACATTTTAGAGTTTTAAATGAAGGTTCTGCCATTTATATCAGCAGCATGGTTTCAGCGTTGGAAACCAGGTTCTTAGTGAGCTTAAGACACAAAACCCTACCTAGCAAACCTGCAGGTTCTTGGCATGGGTTCCTACTGACCTAAACAGAGAGAGTCAGGCATTTTCCAGTGAAATTCCCATTGTCAAAACTAAGAATTTTGGTAGTTTAAGAAATAAAAAATCAAGAACAAGTCTAGAATATTATCATTGTCACAAAATTTTAGTTGCCCTGGAGCAAAGTAAAGTTCTTCCTAGAAAGAATAGTTTATTCTCTCTTTCCCTGCAAATTTCTTACTGCCTGCTACATGTAAAACATTCATCTGCCAAAAAGAATTGCTGAGCAGGTGGGTGGAGAAACTTTCATACTTTTTTTTCCTCATGCAGGAGCAAATTACATGGGAGAATTTTCAGCTTAGTTATTAACAAGATGGTTACATGCAGCGGGGAGACACACAAACACATACATGCAAACTAATTTGAAATTGCAAGTGTCACAGAAGACAAAAAATTCATGTTTTAAACAATTGGAAGGTAACCTGGGATTATGGTGAGAATACAAATTTAGTAAAACCTTTGTGTTATGTTTAGGTAGTATTTTCTTTGCCTCTGCTTAGAAGAGAGAGTGTTTCACAGTGACATTTGTTCTAAGTTTCTACTCAGTCCAGAATTAATGATAGAAATTTTTAAGCACCAGTACAATAAATCTGTTGGAGAGAATTGCTGGCGTCCTGTACAAGTTGAAGAAATGTATTTTGATCTTCTTGCTTTGGTTATTTATATCCTTTTTTTATGCTGCAGGGAAGAGTCTTACACAAATTAATTTTTATTTATTTGTAATATGAGCATTAAGCCTTTTGAACCCTCATGGATGCACTGATGCTGATAGCCCATTACAAACACAGATGTTTGCAAGGAGAGTAAATGTTTTCTGCTTTCTGATACATGCAGTTACTTAGCTGTTCCAACATCTGTCAGGTGATGCTGTCAAAAAGAAGCCTGTCAAATAGTGCAGGAAGATCAGGGACTTTCTTCAACAGTTCTTAGAAAAATAAGATAAAAAAGCTATGCCTATTGTCATTATAATGTGGAAACACTTCTGCTAAGGATCTATATGCATATTCCAGAAGGGAGAGAAACAGACTGAATGTGATAGAGAGCTTAGAAAAAGCTTGGTGAACACAACAATTATATAAAGACTTTACAAAGGGGGTTTCTGAACTGATTTAAAGGAAAGAGTAAGTAATATTTAAAGTAAGTAAAAATCTGTGCTGAGACTCAGGAAGACATACCAAAATCAGGTTGTAAGCATAGCATAAAAGACTGAAAAGTGTGTAAGGGCTTCAAGAAGGACATTTAGTATCTGGGAGCAGAATATCATGGTGGCCAAGAGTAAAGATCAGGAGTGTTAAGCTCACATTTCAAAGGTAAGTAGAGAGGTCAATGAACTTTCACAGGAGATTCATCATTATGTGGTCAAAGATAATTTTAACAGCAGAAAGGAACAGGAAATGTGTAAAGCTGGATCCAAGCATTGGATGCTGGAGATGACAGTGCTTGGATCAAGGTTTCAGCACTGGCAAGAAGTAATCTAAACAGCAGAAGAAATTAGAATCTACCAGCTTCTGCATTTATTATTAATGTTCTGTATTTATTACTTGCCAGGTAAAGGCAAAAAGAGACTCAGTGGTGTCTTTTTAAAGAACAGCTCCCTATATAGGAGTTTTATTGTAAAGATTAATACATAAATAAATAGCTTATTTTGAAAGTTTTAGGGAAAGCAGGGTATTCCTAAGTGCTTTACACTGGTTGCTGAGAAACACAACACAATTCTGATCCTTAGCACTCATGCAAGTCTCCCCTTACTTGCTACAACACTGAATTAACTTGCACCAAGTTCTGTTTGTAAAGAAAGTTTTTGCACCATGTGTTAAAAAAAAGAAGGTAGTGATGAAAGTTCACGGTGCTTAACTTGCCTCAAAATCATTTTAAACACAAACCATTAGAAAACTGTTAGTTTGAAATTGTTTATGTGATCTCACAAGGCTTTTAAAACATGATAACCATCACACTTTACACCTCTCTGAAAGGTTAGTTTAATCGTAGATCACATAAAATTGGTTTCCACAAATGCATAATGGTTCATGTGTCACACTTGAACTAAATGGTTTTTTAAATGGAGCTGAAATTATTTTGATGTGTACACATTCCCAGACTTTTTTTCCTACAACCTTTCTTAAACCGGCCCCCATCAGGAATCATTCCCTTAAAGTCTCATTAATAATTCAGATGTTCTGATTACTTTAAAAGATCTATGGAATTGAGGCTTTTTTTTTTTTTTTTAACTGCTTGACAAAAAGATAAATGAATGTAGAAAGAAGCGGTAGGAGTCTGGCAAGCTGTAGATCATCTCTGAACAGATTGTAACTTTATCATTCTGTCAGGAAGAATAATTTAAAGCACTTAATCAGTTAGCTTCAGTGTGCAGGATGTAACATTATGAATTCCTATCGTCCAATCTGTTCAAATCAAAGGGAACTTAATTATAATAGGTGAGAGAGAGGGAGATGGGAGATTGAACATCATTCAGACTCAGGCAACTTTAAGGGGGCAGGGAATTATTTAGTCTGGTCACAAATGAGTAGGATATTTTTAAACAGAAGTGAGAAGCATTTTAGAAAATGACGAGAAAAACAATACAGTAGTTTTGTTTCCCTTCAGTAACAAGCCACTAATAAGTAATAGAATTCCTGGGTTTGATTTAATTTTTTTAAAAAGTGTAAGAACAGGTAACAAAGATTTTGTTGGGGAGTGGGAGTCTGGCATGTAAATTCTTAAAATCCATACAAAGTGGAAGTGCTTTAATTTGATATTTGTTAAAGTGACTGAGAAGTCCAGTAATTCTGGAGATCAGGCTACTTCTTGAGAGGCTCTAACACCAAAGCTCTTTGTTTATTTTTGTGCACTTATGTCCAGGTATTTGTCCTTTATTCATCTCAGTCTTTCAATTTCTTTTCTCTCCTTTACCTCCTGAGCTTTTTTGCTCTATCCTTGGGTTTCTAAGGTGAATTTTGCTTTGCTAATTTTAAATCATTTATTTATTAAAAAATGATCATTCTTTCCCCTCCTGTCCTGATTCCAGAATTTCAGTGGTTAGCAAAAGTAGCAGTTTATATTATGTAAGTGAGACACTAAAGCTTCTGCAGCATTTTGGATTCTCCATTGGCATGAGAAGTAGTGGCAGCTCTGGTGTGACACATTTTGAACCTTGTATGTAATAATGAAATGCCCAGAACCATAACTGTCCACTGCTCTGCCCACCCACCTCTGGAATTTGGGGAAGGAGGACAAGAATGGAGACAGAACCCTGTTCACAAATGCTTCTCAAAGCACACATGCACCTAATGACCATTAGCCACTCTCTAGATCAGGAGTTTCCACGTCTTTGAATGAAGTTACCTTGTAAAGTTGCATACCTGTCCTTCAGAAATTACAGCAGAAATTGCTCTCTAAGGGGTTTAAGATTTTTTTTTTTTCTTTTGTAAATTTTAAGAAGCTTTTATCCACACCTGCATATGAACAGTGGAGTAGAGTGGTTACAATGATAAACAGCTGGGGAATGGCTGCAATTCTGCAGCCTCTCAGCATCCTCACTCCCTCCCACAGTGCTCCCAGCCCACCTTAAAGCAGCACCATAAAACTCCTCCTGTGTTCATAGGAACAGACATTGCTCAAAGATAGAAAAGAAAGAGCTTCCTCTCTAGTGTTCCTTTAAGTCCTTGCTTCCTTTGTCTTGCTGTCACCTATCACGACAGATCCATTCAGGATTAGCTGAAGCCCCTACTACAGTCACCTGCAGTGTCTTGTGTGTTCCCCACCCCATTTTAAACCCTGGAGTTCAGCAGGCCCCAAGCACCTGTGTTTCAAAGTAGGGATATAATGCCCACCCTGTGCAGCAGGCGTACAAGTCCTGTTTATTCTAACACCAGCTGCAGAAAGTTCTTTACATTCTGCAAATTTCTGGGCCAGCAGTAGCCACCACCCCAAGGCTGAAATGGTTCAGAGAAGTCTCTGACTCTTTAGGTGCTCCTCTATGTATAGACTCACATGCTCTTTTCTGCATTACCCTTATCCCAGCTGCTCTCCCTGGCTTCTTAGTTTAGACTTTGATGTGTATAATTTTTTTCAATAAATGAATCACCTAAGCATGGGGGCAAGAAAAGAGCTCTCTTACATCCAACAAGCAAACTAGCACATTGGCAGTTTTCTTTAGCTTCTATTATCAAATCTGCAAGTGTCATCCTCCTTTCATATCAGTATTTTCAGAGGTATTAATCTAATGCACTGTACTGCTAGTAATTAGTCAAAGTCACCTTCTATTGATCTCTTTTTTCTATAAACTTTACTGACTGCTCCCTTTTTTTTTTTTAATGTTTCTGTGTATGTGTGCTTCACTAATTAAAACTTTCATTTTTCCCTCCTTATTCTGTCTCTACCTGTTTTGCTTCTTAGCAGAAAAGAAATGGTTTACAGATGAGCCGGATAATGCCTATCCCAGAAACATTCAAATCAAGCCCATGAGCACTCACATGGCCAATCAGATCAATCAATATAAATCGACAAGCAGCTTGATACCACCAATACGAGAAGTTGAAGATGAATGTTGACTTCTTCGAAGCCAGAACTATTTTTTTAAAGCCTGAAAAACTTCATGAATGGTGATGTGACATTTATTCCTCTTACTTGCTGAACCACTGATGGAGAAGTTAAGAAGGGCAAGCTTAATGGGAAAATAAAGTAGACAGATCTTTGTTTGTCTGCCTTTAATATTGCTTCCACGTATTTTGGAAACTATTTCATTTATAAATGAACATAATCAAAACTAGTCATGTATAGCCTCTAGCATTTTAAATTATTTTTATTTATTAGAAAAAATATATTTTTCTTTTTTTTTTCATTGTTAAGTATTTTCCCTTAAAAAAACGGCATATGTGGCCAGACTCCTAAGAATTACAATAACCCAACAAACCCTCAGTCTTTGGCTTAAAGGAGAATGATGGTCACAGTTATAAGGATATGTAATTAAGGGGGACAAAGGATATATTTACAAAAAGGAAAAAAAAGGTCCAACTTGTATTTTAGTAAATCAAAAAAAAAAAAAAAAGAAGAAAAAAAATCTACAACACTTCACCAAAATGTTTCTTTATTGGAAGATGTGTATTTTGTTCAGCATTGACACCAGCTCTTAATAAATTGAACTTATTTATTTTCAGAGTTGAAAGTCATATTTTTGTACATGTAACATTCTTCTGAAATATTCTTTGTTTTATTAACATATACAGATCATTTTGATTGCCAGTTACGTGAGGGTCCAGTAAATCCCCCACACTGCCCTGTCCCTTCTCGCGCTCACACACACGCAGGAGCCCAGCACCCTCGGGAACGCGCTGTGACACAGGCACAGGGAATGCCACCACCCCAACCAGGGGCCTTGGACGTAAAGGGCACTTGCTGGAAATGGCAAACCTGGCAATTGCACTTCACTTCCCATTAGCCATCAGCAGCTGCTAATTTCAGGAAGGCAAGCTTGGCAATTCTTCTTCTTTTGCCATGTATTACAGTGCTTTAATCCAGAGTGCATAAAATAGTGCATGGAAGCATAAGTTCTAAACCATCTCTTCTACCACATTTTGTTACTTCCTAACTTCAGAAGTGCTGATGGCCTTTCATTGGTCTGAGATGGTACAAATTCTTCCTGATATGTATAGAGATTTAGCTCCAGATCCTTGTACTTTGGTGATAGCTCATACCCTGGTAAAGGGCACACTGAATCTCCTTTTGGTGAATTCAGATCACGATAAAAACTGGTTTGGCCTCAACTCTACAGTCTCTCAACATGCTGCCCTCAGTTAATTCTTACAACAAGCAACATCTTATATTAACAATTGTTTTTCTGGTTGGTTTTTTTTTTCTGGTATTTTTTTTTTCTTTGCTGGGACACCACACATAAAAGTACAGTAATAACCAAATCAAAACAATAAAAGTGATGAATGTATTTATTATGACAACATGCAAAAGGCCTTTGATGGGTGCCTTTTGTGTCAGCAGTTTCACAAAGTTGCCAACAAGCTTTATAGCCATCAGACAAAAATGTGATGTTTCATATCTGTGCTGCAGTATCTACCCACCCAAGCATTTAGGTTCTAAATGATTTAGTAACTCTCTCTATCTCAAATAAGCAACATCTGACACAATTGTGTGAAGAAAAAAAAAAAAGGAAAGGCTGTGCTAATATGGAAACAAAAACCAAAACCACAAAACCAGAGTCATCAGGAAAAGCAGATTTTCATTGTGCAAGTTAACTTTAGGCTTTGTAATTTTGCAGAATTGTTAAACACCACAATTAAACATACCGTGGTATTTTTATCATTAGAGAAATATCAGTGAATTGAACAAATACAAAGCAGATGATGAATTTATTGTGAAAACAATGATGTCCACTATATAATCCAACATTTAAGCCAAACTATCTCAGCTTTAATGTTTGTCCACTGGCTGCAGTACAAGTATAACCATACTAACACCTAATAGGCTTTATTCTGGAGTGACTTCTTGGACTGTGACTATTTTGTTGTTACATTTTGTAGAATAGCTATTTAAAGACAATAACAAGAATTGTTAATACAATATCTGTAAAATTGGATTGTTAAAATATTTCACTCTCCTACAAAGTAACAAAACAATTCAAGCAGTTTTTCATTATTATTTAGATCCGTGTTTAACGCATTTCACAGTCCCCAAAAGAGAAGATAATTCCGGTGAGTTCTTCCGACATATGCTGCTTCAGCTAGTGACACATTATAATTTACATCCAGTTTCTGCATTGGGTCATGTTAAGCCTTTTCTTTGAAGTCGGTGCTCCTTTTTCATTTATGAACTGCATTCATATTACAACCAGAATGAAAAAAGCTGGTCCTGGTACAGGAGAACTGTAAAAATTTGTGTTCAACCTCACCAAATACATACGATTTTTTTTTTTTCCTTAGAAGACTGGTGTTTACTATAGGGGCATAGAACATTATATCTTATACCTTATCATATACAGTGCCATTTCTGAGTGTCCTTCCTTCAGAAGTGAGCATTCACTGGATAAAACATACCAATGAATCGAGTACAGCATCCCTACACAGCTAAGGTTTGTGTGTGTCTCTGTCCAGTTTAACTGTCACACCCAAAAATCCCATCCTACTAACTGTATATAAATAAAGGACAAGACCTGAACACACTCACAAGCTCTTCTGGAACAGATAGCTCCATATACAATGGTTGATGGAACAACACTGAGAAAGAGCTAGCAAGACAGAGAGAAACAGGTAGAGTTATGGGTTTACATTTCCCATTTATAGAAAAGCTAAAATCAGTAATATTTTCTTACCCCTATTTTTGATAATCAAAGATGCAGCACTGACATCTGGAAATCGGATGGAGGAACAGATAGAAAACCTCTTGGGGATCTACAATATTCAGCTATTAAAGATTATAATAAGGACAGCACCAATAAATGGATATATGGAGTTTCAACAAAGCTGGGAAAAGGCTGGGAAAGGGACCTAAGTGACAGCTGAAAGATCACATGATGACCGACAGAAATAAGTTCTTGGTCTTTATCAACAACTTCTACCCATTTCTCAAAAGGCAAAAACAAAAAAGCCTCGGAGTGGGGTGGGGAGGGAGGATTTTCAGCTTTTTTTTTGTTTTTGTCATTAACTGCATGTGCTATTGATGCAGGCTATTCAATGTTTTTTGGTAACTCGTGTTGGATAAATGGTGTGTATGTGTGTGTGTTTGTGTTTGCATATATGCATGTCCACACATGCACACACATGTAGGTATATGTGGATATATACAGACATTTATGTGTATATGTGGATATATACACACACATATGTATGGGGGTGTGCATGTATTTGATAGAGTCATCACAAGAAGGTGTCATTTTTATTTTCTGTGAACTGGGGTGAAGAAAGGCACAAAAAAGAAGAAAATGTGTGACTTGCAGGGTAGCACATGGAAGAATTGTTTCTGCTGTTTCCACCTGGTTTGACCCAAACCCAGCCATCCCAGTTAGTTTTATGGGAGATGCACTGACATTGTGCTGCAGAGCCTTCTCTCACTGCTGCAGCAGCGCTGTGCTCCTGGCCCTCCTCGCACCCCTGCACTCGTGTGCTCTCACATTGCCAGAAAGTCTGCTGGCTCTCTCCGTTTCATAGCTATTATTTTAATTTGTCCCCTGAAGCCTGTGAGCACTAAGATGAAAGGATAAAACTGTCTTCTGATGGATTTGGTGGCAAGTGTTGAGCACAGCAGAAGTTAAGGTATAAAGAAAAGAAGATGTTCATAGTTTAAAAGCAATTTTCAACACCTCAATGTGATTGTCTAGTTCCTTCTAAAATAATAAGTATATGATGTATTTGTTTATACGGAAAAACAAGATGAAAACATTTCCTCGTACTTTTAAACAACATTCTAAAACTGTCACTGACATTTTGAAAGCTTGTCTTTCAAATCAGCGTCAATGGCCCAGCAGTCAGGAATACATGGGACAGAAAGTACAAACACCTTGTTCTGGGCCAGGCATGGTCAGCTGGATTTGAAAAGGCCTCAGCCACAGGTGGCAAAGGGCAAATGTAATTTGCAAGCACAGTACAGGAGACATGCAAAAGCATTAGCCTTTTATTATACATTGTTGGATGGAGGTGGATGTGTTTGTTGGGGCTGTGTTTGTGTGTAAACTACAGCTAACAGCTACTGCAATAATTGGTTGCATAAACTGATGCATAAACATACATGACCAAAAAAAGCAATAATTCACAAATGGCTAATAATTTGTGTTTTCACTGCTTGACCACTCACCGGCCAATCCATAAAAATGTTAGTAACTGCCCTGGGCTAGCTGACTCACATGGACTCAAACTCAAACACAGAGCAGGTGCTTAAATGGTTTTAAGACATGGATTCTTAAGGGCTCCTGGATCCCAATGTATTTGAAATGAACACATATTGAGGTCAGTGTGTGTGAGTATTTTGTTTTTACAGCTGTTATCATTGTGAATTTCTTTAGCACCAAAAGAAGTGTGTGTCTCACCTTTCATTTCTAGTTTTGAATGTGCTTAAACAAAATAACCAAGTGTGTGAAAGGCGATGAACAGGACAAAGTGAAAACAGAAATCTGTTCCCAGTGTTACAGTGGATTAGCCTGGGAATATCTCTCAAAGTCAATGGCAGATGCACAAAAAAAATCGGAGGAAAGGAGAACTTTTTACAGTCCTGTTTTTTTCCTTTCTGTGCCATCTGAACCACCAACATACAGACAAGCACCTTTTTAATTTTTTTTTTTTATTCTAAAGGTTCTTGAATAATCACAGGCTTAAGGGAAATAGTTTTTTTTTTAGAAGTCAGTATATATTCAGACCAGGTCTCCTAATATTCTTAGCAGACCTAATATTTGTAGTATTTTTATGCTGAGCAATAGTAATGGGTGTGGGTTACAGCCCCATCTGAAATAATGAAAAGAGTGTAGTAGCTCTTCTGCTGTAGTCACTGCCCAGGATGGTATGTGGGCCTACAGTACTGGTAAGTCTGTCCCAGCATTTATCAGAGCTATATTTATGTAAGTAATGCACCTATTCTGCAGGGATTCTCTGCTGAAGCTGCACAGTCTCTGTGCAGCAGTCTGTATGAGCAGGTAAATTCCGCTGGAGCCCCTAGCGAGGACTGCTGCTCTGAGGGATCTGCTCTGTACAGTGGTGTGTTATTGGTAACTGCCAAAATGAGAAGGGGTAGGGAAAAGGAAGAAAATATAAAATATAAGGTATTCTTTTATTACTTTGGATCTAATTTAGAGCAGTATCTAACTTAGGAAGCTAAACAGTAAGGCTGCATCTAATTAGAACCTTTATGATGTTGAGACATGGTTTCTTACTGCTTCAGTCAATGCATTTTAGAGGAGATCTCTATAAATTAAAAAAACCAAACAACCCAGAACACAGCATATAGGCAGTTGAATACATGTAATAAAACCCATAGATTTTTCAGAAACAGAAAATGTGGCATATGAGCATTTTGTTGACTGGACAATAACTAGTAGGAACCACATAAAAATGTCAGCAAAAGTTATCTCAAGCAGTTAAAAAAATTCTGCTTCTGCCATAGTATAGCTAGGGACACACATGCTTAGCCAATGCAAATATTCTAACCTCTGGCAAAAAAAAAAAAAAAAACAAAACTTTAATTTTTACATTTCTGTAGAGTTCAAGACTGATGAAACCATTTTCTTCCTTCGGAAAAAACACACACACACAAATACACATATACAATATGTTTTGGTTGTTTCACATGTCTGCATTAGTTATAGTTTGAAAGTGGAGATGGCGAGGGGGTACACTGAGAACCAGCCAGCATCTTAATTTAAACGTTCATCAAGAAAAAGGAGTATGACTTCATCATTTTACTTTTAACATCATGGGTTGGTGAGAGAGAACAAATGCTGGTGCTCAGAAATGATCTACCTGACTTTGTCATATGTAATATCCAGTGAAAAATATATCGTCCTGTAAAAAGGGTTTGTACATAACTTGTACATGGTTTCATTTTGTATTTTTCTCAGATTAAAATTTATGTATTTGTGTTCTAAAAGAAGGAGAGATTGCTGTGTTTTCTTTTTTTCTCTTGTAGAGAAGTTTGTAACTTGTATCACCAAGTCATCATTACTGCATTCATGAAACCAATACTGTTAATACTTTGACCTAAGACTAACCCAACAGCCTTTCTCTCTTGCTTACACTCCAGAATCAGCTCCTTATTAATAGTAATTAATATCAGCTGCCATGGAGGATGCTGTGGGGACTGTAAATGAATAATTCTGCAGCAGCAACAAATGCCACCCTAACACCAGCTACGTAGTCAAATACAGATAAAGTCTGGTTTAATTTAGCTGCTTTACATAGTTGAACAGAGGATTTCATACCACCATTAGCTCTGAAAGGTCGGGTTAAGATGGATTGATAATTTTGCTAAGCAGTCCAAACACTTTGTCATGATGAGTACATTTAAAAATTCTCTGCAAGTTTTGGACTATGCTTCCATTGCAGCTTGGGAATTAGGTATCATCCTACATACATCTGTATGGTTTTAGGCTTAAGAAAAACAGTCTCCTTTCGGAGTCTGTAACATTGTGTGCATGTGGCTGGCATTCTGCTACAAAATAACCTTGTCATTAAGGTTGACATCATTAATCTTCTGTGCAGCAGTATCACCACAGTGATTTGTAATCAATCACGGTTTGACAAACCTTGCTTGATTCTGAATAAAGGAGAGGAAAGAAGAGGAGCAGAGCTCTGGAAAAGACTCAGTTAAGCATCTGAGAAACCCCCAAAAGTGCAAATAGTCAATTGGTCCTAACACAAAGAAGCTGATATAAAATGGCTACACTGATTGTTCTGTAAGCAAATAAGAATGGTTTTGTGAGAGGGGGAGAATCAGTGCATGACAGTCTTTGTGCAGGACTGTGGAGAGCCATGCAAGAAACTGGCTCTGCACCAGTGTCAGGAAGGCAAACTAGTCCAGCTCTCACTGAGTTCACTTGCCCAGACCATCCTTAGGCTCTCTCACTGGGGAAGGGAACTTATGTGCCATAAAAACTGTGATGTCTGCCTTGAATAGTTCAATGAAAGGAATACTCTGAATTGGTGTATCTGTATGCGGATGTCTACTTTGGATGTTATTCCTTGACCTTATCCCTTCTTGGTGCCAGGCACTAATTACTAAGCTTGACTTTTAAATACTGAAGGAGAATGGTAAGAGGAAATGATGGACAGTCATTTAAGGCACCACGAACAGGTACCCATTTTAAGATGGAATTGGTAACTCTTCATCACAGGTTTAATCATGTGTCTGCTCCCTGCACAAGGTTCCATATCACAAAGAAGGTATTTATCCATACATAGACACATATGGATATATGTGTGTGCATTTGGACATGAACATTTATATCTATACATATATGTCACTACCTACTAATATTTTTAGGATCTTGGCTCCTAGATGGCGCAGCTTGCTGTCAAAAACACTTAAATCAAACCTCACCATAGACTAAGGTACGAAGCTGTTTTGTTATGTATCTACAGCCCTGATACTCATCAGTACAAAGACAAAATTGAGCAGAACTCTATGCAGTTCCCCCCAAAATTATTTAGTAATCTTTGTTAGCAAGTAGCTGCAGTGAATGAGCAGGCTGCTCACACCTTTTCTGGACCATGAGGCAGTCCTGCTACTCTTCCAAAATACTCCATTTGTATTATAGCAATTTAATGTTGATATTTTTTTAAAATTAATTTTAATTGCAAATACATGGTTCAAGCTAGGGAGGTTATTCACAAGTATAGCTTTGTGCATTGAAAGAGTGCCACTGAGGGACAAGGGAACTGTGAAATTAACTTTTGCCTCACAGCTCAAAGGCAAGGTCAAATATTTGCCATAATCTTCTTCAGCACCACNAAAAAATTATTAGTCTTTTTTCATTCCTCCCTCACACCACAAGTCCACCCTTTGCCACCTGCAGCCCCTAGGGAAAAATGCTATTTTAAAAAAGACTGTAAATTTTCTCCTACTTCAAAGACAGAGGACGTTCAGACCTATTTCTAAGTAAGGGCAATCAATGACCCTAAGCCTGATTTCTGTCTGACTGACCTCTTCAAAAAGCACCCCCCTCCCCCAGGCCTCAGGTCTTAAAACACAGACATATTATTAAACTTCTTTCAAAACATTCATTATGCTAAAATTTTCACCTACCTCTGGGTCTAGTTTGCCTGGTTTTGCTTTCCCATTTTTTTTCACCAATGAGACACTAGTGTCCACTAACCAGACACTTTCATTCTCTGTCAAAAAAATCTTACAGTCAGTGGGAGAGTGAGTTCAAAGCATCCCAGTGGAGATGCTGGAGAGAGATGAACACTCCAGCATACTTTTTATTTTTTTTTACAACTTTATTCAATTTCCACTTTCTTTTCCTGCTTGGAAGAAGAAAATCTTCTTTCCAACATCCTTGTCTTCTTAGGCTCTCCCCAGAGGCTTGCAAATCAAACCACAGTAAAAACTTGTAAAATAATTTATTGCATTTGAAACTTCTGACTCTGGAGAAGCTTTAAACATATCTGTTCCTTTTCCAGTTCACTCATTCAAGTGTTATCCAGCAAACTCTTCAGTTAGACATCAGATACAATAAAATATATATATTGAAAGGCATTTATTGCAAGATACAGTGCAAAACAAATCAACAAATGTTGGTTTTATCATGGATCAAAGACTTTACATGTAGAATGCATAATCCATGTGTGCAGGCTGAATTAGGAAGCCATCTACTCCAGGTGTACAGCTTGAATGCAAAGCTTTTTTAAAAGTCAATATCATAGTTGTTTAATGTTTGGAATTATGAGAAACAAGACTGGTTCCTTTACTTCAAAGATAACTCTGGTCATACCAATTAAAGCCAAGAAAAGCCATGATTTGCACATATATATTATTTTCCCACTGAGGAAGAGAATGTTTTAAAGATAACTTTTCCTTCTGACAGACTTTCGGAAGGGTGCCTTAAAATTAATTTCCTATCCCCCCACTGCACATGATCAGACATCCCTGTTCTGTCTTTTCATAATGCACAAGCTTCATTCCTTCTTCAGCAATATTCTAGTCAGATAATGAAAAAACACCCTTTCATCATTCTGTATATGGACATAGCTGCTATGAAGTAATAATAATAAACACGTGCAAGACAGTGGAATTTAGGAAAGTTTTCAGGTTAGGCTGCCATGCAGTCACCCATGCTGATGAATTGCTTCTTGAGAAACAGCATGTTAAAGAATCAAGTCCAAGCAGGTTATGAAAATTATCACATTATTTAAAAACTTGTGCACTGACATGGAAGCCTGGAAGGAGAAGGAGAAGAGATAATTAGGTGTGTAGACCATTACATGTGACAATTGAACTGGAGAGGTCTGCTGAGGGGATATGGACACAGGTAGAAGTTTGGGTAGCTGGGTAACCCAGTCATTTGCATGGATGGCAAGTATGACAAAGAAATCCCTTTTACATTTACCAGTTGCTTCATAACTCCTCTTACTCTGCAGTGTTTCCCTGCAGGATCAGTTTCTGCAAGGATACGTTACTAGGTTCTGTAGATCTTTCTCATACTTGGACTCTGTCCAAAGAATTTGCAGGGAAGATCAGGGCACCAAGCAATGAAACTCCTTGCAGCCATTTGATTCAATTTGTTGTAGCTGTACTTTTAAAAAGTATTTCTGGTAATGTGTGCTTAAATATCTGCAGGGTGTTTTGTAGGGATATCAGGAGTCTGGTCTTTTTAACATTGCTTTGACATGTCCAATCTCACTGAAAAGCAGTGCTCTGCCCAGAATGAAACCAACTGCTTTCCAGGAGCAGGAGAAGCTCCAAGTAAAGGATTATTGCCCTTTCTAGTTCACATTCTTTCTCCAAGTCAGTTATTACGCTCATGCCCTTTGCTTGCAGCTAGGAAATCAAAACTATCTCTATAAACAATGAGAAAATCTACACTTGTTATAAATTATGTTTTTCATCCACTTTTGTTAGAAATACCCAAGATATGCCTGGAAATGCCTTTCAGAATGAAAAGGGCCAGTGTATGACATGCCCAACATGCATAAGATGCTTTACTAATGCAAATAGTATCTGGAACTAGCAACAGAACATGCTTAGCTTTATCCCCTTTAACATGGAGCTTCGTAGTATGTGGTAGTTTAAATATTATTATTACTACTTCCTACCACTAGGATACACATCAAGAATACTGATCAGAGAAGCTCTCTACAAAACAGTATCTTTTCCACTTCTGCTGGCACAGGATACAAGTCCTGGAAGAAACTGATGTAAATTTGATTCTCGTACCTTTCAAACATTGTGGTGTGCTACACAGTGACCACTGGGGAATTTGTACGTGGTCTGGGCTTTGATAAAACCACGAGGGCCTCCTCCAAGAACAAACAACAGGAGTGCTTGCAGTTGTGATAGCAGCTGTATCTGCAGGATGATTTGCATAGTTATTAGCTGGAAGTTATTTTCTATAGAGTCCCTTGTAGTCAATTCAGTCTGTTGGAGGCTGCAGGATCTGCTCATCATCCTCCAGCCGTTCTCTCATTAATATACCTCTGACCTGGAGGCCTATTCTGAGTGGGACAGAGACTCTCTAGTCAGTTAAATCACCTTCTCTTGGCTATGCTGTGAAGATATAATTATAAGGATTACACTGTAACCATTAATTTAGAGTAAAAATAATAATGTCTGTAAGACTTTGAAGATTTAACTCCCCTAGACTCAGTAGCAGAACCCTGGTAAAACTCATGTTGTTGTTGGACCTATTGCTGTGTCCAGGCCTCACAGAGAATATTTATTTCATAACATCTTTAGCATTCATACTAAGCACATGGACCACACTTCTTGCAGCAAACAGCAGCTATTTAACATAAAATGCCTTTTGAGGATGATTATGAGTCTTGACTGTCTGTGAAGGGAAACTAACATAACTGGGTATCTGAGACACTTCAGTTTAAGTGCAATGAATCTATGCCGTGTGTTCTGTGACCCCTTTATGGAAGACCAGTTCTGATGTACTGTGATGAAAGACCTTTTGGTAAGGTGTATGGCTCAAGGCCACCTTCTTTTACTGCTCACCTATGCAGGAAAATATAATAACTGAAGCACAGAACATGAGCTCGTGTTTTAACCAAGCTGTTCTTCAGTTTAGAAATAGGAGGAATCTCTAAAACCTATGTCACATCTAATTTTACATGCCTCTGTTCCTCAGAGTTGTGCTCTAGACTGGTTTTCCCAGAATCCTTTAATGTGAAAAGGAAGACCTCTACCAGTATAATTGTTCTCTCGATATACGTGCACTGTAGTTTTTAGGGTTTTTTGCTAGTCAGGTAAAAAACATGTTGATAAAATATGGCCTTTTATCTCACCCTGTTACCCTACCTACTTAAAAATGTAGTTTCATTTACCTTTTTTTTTGTTCACACAGTTTATTTGAAAGGTTGCTACTACCCCTGCAATATGAACCCAGTTAAGAACTCAGACCATGGGGCATAGCTGAAGGAGCAAATATGTGTTCCATGTTGAAAGCTAACCTGAAATTTAATTACATGGAATCTGCTATTATTTATTTGGAGAAGTTAGATTTCAAATGCTCTGCAGATTAAAAAAAAGTTGTAAACCCCATGTTTTATGAGACCAACAAAGAAACAAGCATTATTTAAAACAGTTAAGGAAGAGGGTAAGAGAAGCAGGAGGCATATTAGGCACATCATTAGGAAAGGGTGTGTTGGAGAAAGTGGTGTGGAGAAGAGAGAGCAAATGGCCAAACATTAAAACAGAAAAGCACAAGTGCTAGGTCAGGAAAGGAAACCAACTGAAAACATGAGGATGGGGGGGAAACAATGCAGAGGAGTTCATGATTGGTGCAGAATGATCAGGCCAAAACTAATGAGGTTTTTGTCACGCTCTAAAATCGACAGATCTACCATGTGCTTCAGCGAGCTGTGGTTTCTTTCCACAGCAAGGCGGATGACTTTTTATCAGATGTGTCACTTGGTGAAATAATTGCCAGCAATAATGGTGCAATAGCAGCATACTCAGAGCACAATTTATCCATGTCTGTTCTATCTTTCAACTTCAAAGCTTCTACTGCCTCACAGATCACATCAAAATGACACCTCTGTCGTTAATGACAGTGGTCTAATGCAATACAGGGAAGTCAAATCATTTCTCCAGATAGGCAGAATGCTCTCATACAGAAACTAGGCATGTGCACGGGTCCTGACATTCATATTCAGATTTGTATTTGTGGGGAAGAGGGTGGGTTTGACATACAGATTTATTCACATTTGAAACAGCCTGTTTTATAAAGCACAAAATTCACTAAAATTAGAAAGGAGTGGGGACAAGAGTAGCATGCAGAGCCTTAACTTATGCAAAGTGAATGCCTGGATGTAGGAAATTTCCGTTTGCACAGCCCACAGCACGTGTTAGCCAGTGTCACAGGTCAGAGATGTGAGTTGTCTTTAAAGGAAGAAAGAAACAAGCAAATAAATGAGTCAAATAAAGATAAATGTACCTTAAAATGCACACTGTCCTTGTAGGCAAATGGACATATTTTTCTGGATCTCGGAACAAAACAAGCTGCTGTGAAGCCCCTCCTGGTGGTCATTATTCAGGTAAAGAAGAAAGCTGGCAAACTGCAGTTATTAAAAAGAAAGAATTGTCTGTTTGTTTTCCAGTGCTGTTTGAAAATTACCATAGAACAGTAAATCTCTAAATATGAAAAATATTTATTCTTCTTACATAGTATACATAAACACACATGCAGCCAACATAGTGGCAGGGACGCCATTTGTTTAAGTTTCATTAAGATGTGTAGTTAAAAGCCTTATTAAAAGGGTCCATTTCTCACTTCAGTGAGTTCAGTGAAATTTATTGCCTGAGGGTTAAGTAATGCTTCGGAGGAAAAATGAGATTTAGGAATATTTTCATATGTTACCATCTTTTCCAACAGAAACATTTCCTGTAATGGCTGCTTGGATGGAGGGTTTAGACTTCACTATAGTGTATGTTTTCACAGTGCTTTATGTATTAAAATAGGCAATCAAACAAAATAACCAGCTCTCAGCTCCACCTCTAAGGGGAAGAAAAAAGGAAAAAAAAAAAATCTTCTTTGGGTAAAAAGCAAGGCCAATTTTTTTTAATAGGCTTATTTTTCTCAGTTGTTGCTGTTCCACAAACACAGTAAGGAGGACTTAGTTAAGAAGATAAATAAATAAAGGGAAAGAAATTGAAAAGTAAAATGTTCTCAAACCCCATGTTTTAATTTAAGTGTTTGGATGGTGAAAAGGAGGTGTTCTACCACAGCTTTTAGCAGTGTACTGCCATGTGCACAGTGTATATAGTGTAAATTACTGATTGCATGTTTGTGTGCTTTGTTTTCTGTGCTGGTGGCCTTGTTATTTATTGATTGTAGGCATTTTGGAACAGCCTAACTTGAAAATCAGTTCCACTAAACAGATTTTGCTCCTAGACCATGATTATGGGCCAGGAGACTGCTTCCATGAAACTGAAAATCCCCATGGGCTGGGAGGTTTACAGAGGCACGAAGAGCCTGTGTACATTTAAATACAGTGCACCGAAAACTGCAGTGATTATCCAGTGTTTTGTTGCTGTGTCGGGTTTTTTTAATTATTTATCTTAAAGCTGTAGATAGGAGATAGCAGAGAGATTGCTGCACTGCTCAGTTACTGCTGCCCTCTTCAGCAAGGGAACAAATTTCAAGCATCATTTAGTACTTGCTTTTCTAGTACTTCACTCATTAGGCCTTGCTGTGGGATAAGGAGGAGAGAATTGTGGTTTGGCTTTTCCTGAAGAAATAAAGATTTAATGTTTATTAATACTCTTAGTTTCAAGCCAACTTATTTATGCAATAATTTTAACGAAGTTTTAATTTTGCATTCTGCTTATGTTTAGTTCATACCTTTTGTGTTATGTCCATGACCACAGACCCTTTCCTCCCCCTCCCACAGACCAAATTTCACTCATGTTATTGTATAAAAGCTGAAATCAGTTCTGTTCTCTTTCTGTGCATAGATTTAGTTACCTATCATCCTTTCAAATGTAAGATCAGCTTCCCTCTTGGTCAGAAAATTCTGTACAAACTGCACATCAGTGGTGGCTTAAATGAGAGTGTCTCTCCGTGTATTCACCCTTATTTATGCTCACTGTCTTTCTACTGTTTCCTCAAGCATTAAATGTTGCATTTTCTCCAAAGGGATGACCACCAGTAGCTGCTGCAACAAGTATATTTTTTACCTATTTCAGGTTCTGGATTACATATATACTAAAATTGCTGTGAAAAAAAACCACACTAGATATGAGTTCCTCATAATAGCAAGCATAGAAATGTTTTTCTCCCCATGGTGGCTTTGTAAAAAGAAATACTCCTAAAACCCCTGCCCTGTAATCAGCCAAGGACCCTAACTAAAAACCACTTTTAGAAAGTGCAAAGATATAATAGTCCCAAGATGAATCTGCCCTACAGTTCCATTTTCTGCCATACAAACGTTTGGGAGCTTATCGTTGAAGCCACATTAGTCTTGATTTAAGGTCTTTTGACACATTATTACAGCACACTGCCATCACTTCACACCTGCCATTCTGTCAGTCAGAAGAGAGGGAGGGGAAACAATTTTGATGTCAATCAACAAATCCTTCGGGAGGTGTAACCTGTTAAGACATATTACCCTTTGCCCATTGCGATTTACAGGCTTTGAATTTAAAGGACATATGCCAGAAATAATTAAAGACTAATCTTTATTGTACTCACTTATGAATGAAGGCATTTAGTACCACCAGCACATTTATATTGTCCAGAAGAAGAAAGAGAGAGAGGAGCAGAGTGTGATACTCCAACTACTCTTTCCATTTCTATTAATCAATTGTTCTGTCTGGGTGTTAAAATCCTCTTCCCTCATGGAGGAAATATTTAGCAAGGTAGCCTTTGCTATTACACTTGTATTAATGTCCTAGGAATGTACAGATGATTCCAGTATGATGCAAGATCTGTAACATTGTTTTTGAATCAAAACAGTGTTTTAAAAATAGAAAAAGAAAAATGACATGGAATTATTGAAAAAATAATCTAGTGAAATAGAAAAAAACCCCAACTAATCCTGTCCTCTACATTTTAGTGGCTACAAAAGTCATTCTCAGCCTGGAGAATTACAACTTCCATAGGCTTCCTTCCCATACAACTTCCTTTGGATGACCTTGCAACTACTCTTGTTGTAATTTACTTGGAGGCACCAAAGGAGTGATGTCAACCTCAAAATCTGAATTTAGGATCTAAATCCTGAGTTGAAGGAGGCTAATTTTTTTTCCCAAGACAGGTTTTCAGAATGACACAGAAGAAAGAAGCATTTACACAGCCTACTTGTTACTGTTCACAACTCATCTCTGGAAGGAACATCTTGTCCTTAGGCTGACCTTAGAGCTACAATCTAAAGGAAATAACTGCAAAACAAGAATAGCTATGGAGTAAATAAAATAACAGGCAGGGACTATATAGCCCAGAGAGAACCAGAATAAAAAAAATTAATTATATTGTAAATTTTTTTACACAACTGCACTCTATTACTATACATACAGCTTGTTTGGGCTAGAAATTGGGTGGAATTGTGGAAGCTCTGACTTGCAGTTGCCACCATATGCTATCAAAAGCCTGCTGGGAGGACAGTTTTGCTAGCTAATTTGAAACAAACTTTGGGCTCATTGTCCAACAGCTAAACCCCACATCATTAACTCATCATCACGGAACTTTTTCCTGCCTCTTCTTCCAGCTGTACCTCCCTCATTACATACAGAGCCACACACAAACACCCAGGAAGAGACAAGTGGAAGTGGGAACAAGAAAGCAATTGCCTCAGCTGTGCCACAGACCTTTAAGGACTAACACATCACTCTCCTAGAGAAGCATATAGAGTGGGGCATGCTCTGCTGATAGATGGTGCATCACCACCACACAGGTGCCAAAAGCACTGTTCTCACATTTGCTTACTAATTTGACCTGAGGGAATGGAAGGGCTAAACTGGCTTTAGTTGGTAGTAGTGGCAAAAGTGCACACTTGCAGTAACAGTTCATTTTCCATTTCCCAAAATATGGAATCAATCTCACCTATGAAAGACGACACCCTCTCAGCTCTCACAATTTAAAGAGGTACTTTGAAAGAGTGGGAAGTTGAAAGACAGGGAAGTTGGAATGAGAGGTGTATTTTGATTTACCATTTTACAAAGAGGAAGGAAGAAAACAGATGATTCCTCATCATCTGTCTGATTAGATACTCTTTGCCTCTTTTCACATTTTCATTACACTTTCCCCCACTTGTACTGCTTTCTGCTCTCTGGAGGTGGCTCGGACACGACCACATCAGCCAGACTTTTTGCCTCAAATTCAGCTTGCTGGGGCATTCATACACATACTTGACATGCATCAGCAGCTGTCCCTTGACTGTAAGCTATACTGGAAGTGAAAAATGGTACTCCAGTTTTACACAAGAAGCCAAGACTTTCTAGGACAGGCCAGAATTGCTGATTTCAGGGAAAATCAGCACTCACAGCCATGCATAAAGCAAAACGCAAATAACTATACCTAATACAGGAGCAAAAGACAATACATAGTGTATTGTTTCCTATTTTGTGGGAACTCTAACATAAAGAAGCTCTGTCTTACCTGCTGGCAGCTGACAGCTGATTCTGCTCTTACAGAACCAACACTTTTAAGCAACATCGGCAGTGGAGTAAAGCTGGTGGAAAATGTGATTTGAATCAGGCTCTTAGTTTGAAGCTGGTCAGAATAGAACCTTGTCAGCCCAGAAGACTGTCGAATATGCTGTGACATTTAATCAACTGCTTGACTACAGGCTCACCTTTAGTGTCTGTGGTGAAGTGAACATGATTCCCCTCACCTTGCTTCACATCACACATCACTTTTCAGTGCACTGCTGTAGAGAGCTGGGTTATAGCCTTTTTTTTTTTTCCCTAAGAGGAACACAGTAACAGAGGTCAGCTACAGTCATGAATTTTATGAAAGGTTTGCTGGGAAACCACATTAAATGGCAACATCAGTCCATACATCAGCCCTGTAGTGCTTTTATTCCAAGACTCTGCAGCTGAGTGATTTGCAATGTACTTGCATTTCATGGCCATCATTTTTAAGCAATGTCATTTGCCTTGGTATCCGACACTTCAGCTGCACCAGAATCCACCCAGCTATTCATGATAAATTTCTTTCAAGAAAAAATCTCCACAAGAAACACTCCCAGGATCCCCAAACTCCAATCTTCAAAAGCCTTGGATATAAAACCAGGCACGGACACTTCAAAATGCAGTAGTGGCTGAAGAGAAAAAGCTGAGAACAAAATTACTGTCCCAGAATTCAGAAAAATAAAAAAAATTTGATTCAAAAGTGAGGTCAACAGGATACTATTAAAGCATAAGATGAGGTCTGTATCATTAATATGGCAAATAGAATGCTTTGTTTTTTAAGTTTTTGAAGGAAAACCAACACTAACAACTTTTTTCTCCAGAGAATAGTTTTTTCAGCAATAATATTAACTCTATTCCAATTAAAATATTGTGTATTTTTTTGTGTTTAGTATTGTAAAATATTCAGATGCAGAAGTATGACATGTCCATCACATCACAGATCCACTAAATTGTCTATGTGAAATTGTGCTAAAACAATGGGCCTCTTAATTCCTTCTGAGAAAGGCATTACTCAAAAGGTAACAATAAACACTCAAATTTGTCAGCAGGTGTGTTAATATTTGAACATCATGGAAAGACTCTCTAACATCATGAGTAAACTTCAATGAAAGTCTAATAAAAGTTGTACTCCTACTGGAATATCTTGAAGTGCTAGACATCAGGCTGTAATCTTTATGGAGATATTTCTTGCATCTCGGAAACTGTCTTTACTGGCATATTTAAGAGGGTTCACAACTCAGAAAGCCTTTTCCCAAAATGGCGTCATAAACTAAAGTTTTAAATATCAGATGTCTTGTGACAACAGTGACTACACATGGATGCACAATCCTCCTAATTTCACTTAGGGATTCTTAGGCCAGAAGTCTGTGTCTGCAAATCAAAGGAGAGAGAGCACAATGCAGCAAGTGTGACAGCAGCACAGCATCTGGCCCAGTATTTGGGGAAGAGAAAAAGAGGAAAATGGCACCCACCAGCTATGGACCCTGAGCAGCTGGAGGAAGCAGCTGTAAGCCTTTTCTTGGTCTTGCTGCTTTGACAGACATAATTTCTATTGCAGAATTTCCAATAATCACTGTAAATGCCTGCAACACCCCATATCCACTACTCTAAATCAAAGCTACTTTACCAGAAGGACTTAAGCAGTCCGTTATCTCCACCTGTTAGGAAGGCAATCTGTATCCATGACAGGGAGAAATATGCATTAACCCTTGTTAGCAGTCATGAAACCCTATTTGTTGCATCCCGGGCAAACTGACTCACCTTGGTTTTGTTCCTGTCTCCACTTTAGCTCAATGGCTTTGCAGTCTACAGAATGCCTTCTTCCACTCTAGGACCAGGGAGACTGAGTGGTTGAGCGCTGCTCATTGGCCCACTATTTAGAAAGTAACATTGTAAACAGAATTACAGTAGTAGATAATACAGCAAGAATAGTCAGTTACATCCTTACAATAAACACTTTTATTTTTAACTGGAAACCTCATCTGTTTATTCCAAGTGAAATATCCCTCGTCCAGGAGTAGGAGTTCAACATGCCACCCAAGGAAACTGAGGGATTTGAATGGTGTTGGCAAGATGGGATCAGAAATCACAGTAAATCCGCTTTCCATTTATCCCTTAAGGAATTTTATATAAAGAGTAACTGATTTCCTCAAAGCTTCTGTGTATTTAGCCATGGATCAAGAAATAGTAAGAAAGGATTGGCTGACCTCTTGATTGCAGTAAAAATTAGAAGCAAGAGAAGATTGAATCTCATTGCATTATTGAAGCCAAAACCAAAGGATCTTGTTAAGGAAGTTTCAGTTCATTATAGCATTTCTCAGATGTTAAACCGTAAGTCTGAATCTCTTCCAGGTCATACTAACCCCAGTGGTTGTCTGATGATGGGCAAAAAATGAGGCACACAGATAACGGCGTGTGAGGGGAATTAAGGCAACAGGAGGTAGCTGCTGTACCCCAAATCGTGCACCCCAAATCGTCTCTGGAGAGGGACGATTCAGGGGCAGGCTGGCTGCTAGCAGGCTCCTCTTTCTGCCTTGCGCTGCTGTTCGGCGCTGCTGACGGGCACCCCCACACCCAAGCCAGACAGCTCAATATTACCAGAGATAAGGAGCCGAGGAGGGCTCCCCGCTTGCCAATGTTCCACGGTCAAGACTTACTCCATCTTCCGCACAGACGGCCAGGCGAAGAGGGCACAAGGTGCTCCAGGCCGGGTTTACATAAGGTTCTACGGCCAGTGATCTGAGGGCACAGGGGCGGTACCGAGGCGGGCCCAGGGAAGGGAGCCAAGGAGCAGGGGGAAGGGGCGGAGCGGGGCCCAGGGCAGGTAAGCAGCCACACAGGCTGCTGGGAGAGGGAGTCTTTTCTTTAAACAGAGTCTGGGGGTGTGTAAAGCTACATTTCCTCCGCCAGGAATTGTGGGAGAGGCTTTTCCTTCTCTTTTACAGAGATAATGATGATATCTCAAACATCCGAGTTTTTCCACCAGCAGGCCTCTGCCACTCTGGGGCTCTCTGGCTCACCAGCTGACTCAGTGACCCCAGCCCACAGAAAGTGAATTCCTAGTGTTATTTCAATGCCTAAATTAGAACATTCCTCATTAAAAACTGCTCACCACTATACTAACTGTGATACTTGTTAATTGTTACCACACAGCAAGGAAAAGCCAAAGATAAAAACAAACTGGCTTTGGAAGAAAGGCAGAGTTCTCTTTTCACCCATTCTCAGCTCTGTGCTTGACAAAGAGGACAAACTGATAGGGCATCTACAGCAAAATCTACTGAACAACTGTCTTGCTTCTCTTGATATCATAGCAGTTCTACAGAGTTAGAGAAATGCAGTCTCCAGCTCTGCCAGTGTGATGTTCTTCGCAAAGGAAAAAGAAAATGTGCACATCTGTAAATTTCAGCGGTAGAAAAAGTTTAAGAGTACTGTCACCTTCTTCGTTGTATATATAGCTTGGTAAATAAGGGAGAGTGAGTGTGCTCTTGGCAAAACCATTTGGCATTCCGTGCTCAGCCTTCCCTCCTGAAATAAAATACAATGCTAAGTTTTTCACACTGCTTGTTTGATGTATGGCTCTGTTCTACATCATCATTCTAGTATGATTCAACAAACATTAGAGAGAAATTCTTCTGTTTAAATCCTTTACTGCAACAGAAGCAAATATCTTACTTTTAGAAAACACATTTCTTAAAGATAAAATACAATTCTACAATACTCTTTCAGATAGATTTGCCATAAGTCAGATACCCTTGTTCAAATAATGGACTATGAACCTAATTTATCTTGTGCCTTCAAGAAGTACAGAACTTGCTCTTATTAAGGTGCTCCATTATGAGAGTCTGTGACTGATACAATGAGTTGTTTTTCAGCTGTGCTGTGCTTGCCATTATAAGTCTTCTGGTTGAATGAAAAGGCAATTAAGGGGGAAAGTATTTAACAAGAGACCAAAACAAAATGATACAGTTTTAAGGACACATCATGATTACAATGGCATTTAAACTGTCATTCAGCTAAAATAAAATAACAATATAGAGCTGCCCAGGACTCTGGCAAGGTTGACAGGAACAAACCTATTAACTTAGGAGAAAAAAAGCCACTTCATGCCGTAATAATACCTTTGAATCAAGAACATTTGTTTTCCACTTCCTTTTCACTCCCCACTAAATTATGAGTGAATGCAGGAGTAAATATAAGTTTCTTATTCAAATGACCTTATCAAATCTATAGCTGGATGACTGACATACTTAGATGCAATTTTCTAATGTTCTTTTTTTAAAAGACAAGCCTCCTTTTAAATTCTGAGTTTTAAATGTATCATTCAAATTTTGGGGAAACTACTTCAGCGCATAATAAATCCAGAAAAACCCTCCAAGTTCTTCTGTTCCTTAAAGGATATAAGTCAGTCCTGTGTGAGGAAACAGTCCTTGTCCTATGCAAAAATACAATATACACATATGACAGTGCTGGTCAGTACACTATGCTGTAAAATAGGTAAGCAGAAGGAAAGAAAAGCAAAGCTGTGAAACGCTTTAATAATGGCTCTTCCTGCTAGAGCTGGACTACACAAAGTACAGTGTAGGTCTCCTGAGGTGCATAAATCTGAGATTTTATTTCATTTTTGCCTGAAGAATCATCGAATTATGTCCAATTTTTGGTCCTCAACACATTGTTTCAGCAAGATTCTTCTAAGAACTGGTGTATCTGATACTACCTATAGTAGTAAGATGCCAATTCTGTGCTTTATTCTGTTTGCTTGTTGACTCTAATTTGACATTTAAAGATTGTTTGCTCATTTGATTTTCTGTTAGTGACAGAAATTGGACCAAACTGGGTTTGAGAAGGTCAAAAATTTTGTTTTTATAAAGTTGTGTCTGGGTGCAACTTGCATTTGTATCTGGATTCGTTTGGGCTGCCTTCAATGACATTACTTCATCTCTTTTCCAGCGCCCTCCAGGAGGGTTTGTTGGAAGAGACAGCAGAACCAGAGCTTCAGATTTTTGCTTCTAATTCAACTGAAGACAATAAATACTAATTCAACAGAACTCTGTCTGAAACTTTCCTTCCTTCCCTTAGCAGCAGTATTGCTAAGAAGGGCAGCTACAGTACACCTGTTAAAATCTCTTTTTCTTCAAAAAACAACAGAAATGGTAATTAATGAACAAATCTCATGAGCTGCCCTTACCGGGCATATCTTTCTTGAACAATTTTTCCTGACTTTAATGTAAAGTCAAGAACAGTTTCTTCTGGCCCTTTCCATCCTCTCCCACCCCAAAGTTCCACTCCAGTTGTGAAGTTGGTCTCTTGTTCACACTGAGTAGGGATCATGTAGGACAGTTCTTAATGACTAACAGGTTTTTCAGGTTTATCAATATGCGTATGTTCATTTTAAAAAACATCTTGCAAAAAGTTTAACTTGCAACGCCATGGACAGGAGTTTCACTCTATAGATCTTTTACTTGAATTGCTACAGAGCAAGTGAAGGGGAAATTAATTGTGATTGCAGAAGTGTCAGGGGACCAATTCACATCTGACATGAATTAACTTTCACTGCAAGTGTGAGAATATTCCTATGAACACTGGGTATGGTATTTCACAAGGAGCAGAAAGAGCTTTTAGAATTATTTTCTCACATGAGATAAATAATTTAAAAACTGGGAGATAGTGTGAAAAGGAGCCACATAGCTTTAGTCAGAAAAAAATGGTTTTTATTGTTGTTGTTAAATAACTACAGATCAAAAAGGTGAGGGACAAGCAGAAATTTTATTTACCCATATTAACAAAAGGATGCATTTAAAATGAGTTTTCTAATTATGTGGGGAAATAATACACTGATGTAGTGGTTGCTAAATCTCAGAAATTAAAAGGAAAGCCTGAACTGCAACCTAGGGTTTTTAGAGTAGTCTCAGAGCTTGGAGAATTCATAAACCAAGTAAACCTTCTGACATAACTATAAAATGTGGTATAAACCCTAGGAAAAAATAGCCATCTTGAAAGGGTAACAGCACTTTTATGAGAATTTCAACTGCACCATGGCAACATCAACCCGTCAAAGCAAATGAAGGGCAGTAAAAGTAAAATTAAAAATGATGAAGGGGACACCAGCTTGCTAACAGCTTTCCAAGCTGTAAAGCTTTCAAATATTATCTCTTCATTGGTTTGTTCAATCACACATGCCGGTTACCAAGCTTTTTCATATTATGCATCCTTTCCATCACTGCAGACTGCCAGGGTTTGATGGACCTATGCGTGAAAAAATAAAAAAAATCTTTTCCCTCTTGGTGCACACCTCTCCTTCTTTCCCCTTATTGGTTCTTCTCTACTGGTGCATACTATCTATATGGTGACACCTCCTCGTATTAACTAAAGATACAGAAATTATGAGAGAGTTCAAAGGACTCCTGGCTACTTCAGCTTCCCATTCCTGTCTCCTTCTTGCTTCACCCACATGCCCCAGAGCCTGTCCCCATGGCTTTCAAACCCCAGACTAGGTGTGGCTGCCCTCTCACGTGGTCATGTATCACAGCACCTAGTGCTCAGGTAGCCTCTGTTCAGAGGTTCTGTCAGCTGTACCTGCAAATGACAATTTCCTAGTTTGCAAATCATTCATTGTGTTGTAGTCAATTTGTTTCAATCAGTTCCTCAAAGCACTCTGAGATACAGTTTTGATGCAAGACTCGAATGCAACTGTAGAGTCACATGTACTGTGTGCACTGAGTTTGAATCTCATGTCTTCTGTATAGGCCTTGGTAAAGAACTAGAAGCTTAGTCTCTCTGATCCGTTTAATAGCATCTCACATTAAAGAGCCACAGCTTTCTGACTGGGCCTTTGCTCCTGTGATTCATTTTTTATTAGCTGCAACATGATTCATGTTTTAATAACTTTCTCATTTAAAAATGGCATTAAATCAGATCATAAACATTGCATATATGTTTCATTGTCATTAAAAAGACCTTATACTGCAAAAAAAGGTATGTTAAAAAAGAACATTAATAAATTTATAAGTAGAAGGGGCTTTTTAAATTAAAATCAGTCATTAGAGGACCTCTATCTTTCAAGGCAGAGAATTATCAGAATGTACAGTTCTGAAACTGTAATGTCACAGTTTTTTGGGGCGCAGAAAGTGCTTGGACTCTTTCATATTTAAGCTGTCACTAATGGAAAGGACATGTGTGCATGGTCTATTTCAAGCCCAAAATAGAAAGATCTCTGAAAATATCATTGCTAAATATGAAAAATATTAAATATCTTAATTTTTTAAAGTTTTGGTTTTTTGTTTGTTTCTGGAGAGAAAATTGTTGGTGTTTTCTCCAACCAGTCAGATCAGTAGTATGACCTCCATGGCAGGGTATGAAAGGAGTACAAGAACTGCAAGTTGTTACAACTTCATCAAACCCAATGGGGCATAAATGGTCTTTTTTTTAATGCTCCTACAAGGTAGGAGCTCCATAACCTGGGAGCCACGAGGTATAGTAATTGTAGACATAAAAGAATATAATGTAAAGTAGGAGAGAAAGTTTACAATAGGGTTTCTATCCCAGGGTAAATCTTGCCAAACTTAAATTTATTATATATTATTTTCCTCAGGAAAACAATTACCTTTTTTTCTGGTGCAAATTAGAAAAATAAAGTTATCATCTCTACAATACTTGATACCTCATGCCTATGAAAGCTGACTGTTGCTTATCAGTATCCTGGATCTGGCATTGCTGAGCTAAAGGAGACATCCAGATGGACCAGGATCTGCTCCTTCAGGATCATTCTGCCCCAGAAAAACCTGAGAGAACCCTGTCTCGTTACACTTACAGCACTACTGTCCTGTTTACTCCCTATCAGTTAGGCTAAACAAAACTCTATAAAACTCTTGCAGTGAAGCAGAACTACAGAGACCTGAAATGCAATTTCCCTTAACAGGTTACTGAAGTTAATAGAAGTTTGTTTGTATATCGTATTTGGATCAGAAAAGTAATGAAAAGCTATTGTATTATCTATAATCTATCTAGAGATAAAATTGCAGTCACATAGTCAGCATAGTACCTCTTGATGGTGACTAATATTCCAGCAAGAGTATTTAATGAATGCTAATGAATGTTTAATGAATTCAATGAATGTTTGCAACTCCTGCAAAATACATTTAGGGATGTGTTTCTTTCTGGTTTTCCATTGATGCCAAATTAGATAAAATTCAAGTACTTTTTTTACAGAAGGTTATTACAAACTTGTGCAAAGCCACAAGCATTAGTATTTTACAACATGTTTCAAGGAAAAAAAATTAAAATTAATAGCTTCGAGATTAAATTGTCTGGATGAGGGAAAGAATGCATGTTTATTCATTACCTTTAGTAATAGAGATTTTCTCTTTTGCAAGTACCTTTAATATATACAGAAGTGAAATTTATTTTCAGGTTTGGAGAAAATCAAACCTGTTTTTAGGCTTTTTTATATGTATGTTTGCTTTATCTTCATATCAAAAGAATGCACTCCTTGTGCAGACCACCAGCTTCTTTTTCTGGACTGTCAGCTGGCATAAGCACTGTTTGCCTGGATAGTTGTCTGCTTTCTACATCTACTGAACAGTTTCTACCATTGAACTGTGCTGCTCAGACAGAATTCACACAACACAGGTAATGCAGTTCGGACTGATCCGTTTGATGGAGCTCCTCAATGGTGAAGACTTTACAGACATCTGGCAAATTCTCTACGCAGTGTCTGGGTTCATACAAGTAAAGATGACTGGAGATAACAGATTGTTCAACAAACATGGGAGAAATATCAACGAGTGGTGAACGTCAGGAAAAGTATATTGATGAAAAGCCTTATCGAGCTTATTATTATTCATTGGACTTGATAACTGACATAGACATTGCACCGAGCATGGAAATGAGGGTGGGCAGTGGAATGTCATTAGAGATGACATTTTCTGTATTTAAGCATCTTCACCTCGACTATCTGCCAAGAGGAGTGCCTACTCTTGCACCTCGAGAAGGGAGAAAAAAGGGTTTACAGACATAATTGCATCATGCTGCTGGATGCAGGATGGGAATCCCAGTATCATCAGAAGGGAACCTGAGACAGGGAAAGCAGGAAAAAGACCAGAACTGGTTTGTGACTTGGTACAATCACATAGTAGAGCCACCTGCATGAATCTGAAACAAAGACAGATGTTAGCACATCAAAAAAGGAGAGATAATAACTGAAGGATCAGAGATTATATCAGCTAATCTTTTCCTCAAATTTAAGTCATTTTTCTATAATCCTTGAATAAGATTTTGTACTAGAAGGTGGTAAGCACACTCTAAATCAATTTCAATCTACTGTTTCAGGCACCCTATTTTGTGCCCTGCCAGAACAAATCTGGAATCAGCAAGAAAAGAAATCATCTTCAGGATGTTAGCACTACACATCTGAAATAGGTTTTGAACTTTTATGTTAGACCTCAAGAGATGAAGGTTTTGGTTTTTTTGATTATGCTTTTAGGAAAAAGGATCAATGATTTCCCTTCAATCAAGCCCACAGCTCTGTTTGATTTAATTTTCTTATGTTTTTATTGTGTGGTGCCCTGAGATGTTTGTTTGATAAAGTGCCCCATAAATGGGGATTTTTACAGTTATTGTCATTGCACTTCTTAGGTCCCAAACTATACATTGTTGTCATACTAACGTTTTAGACTGTCTGATTTTTCATTGCTGAGGAGGATTGATCAGTCTTGTTACTCTTGCTAGTGAGACCAATATATTTTGTAATTAATAGAGTAGCCTTTTGCAGAGTTCTGTGTTGGACTGAATGCCTAAGCAGAGCATTGTTCCCCTTTACACACACCTCTTCATTTAGGCAACAATAGTATAATATCAGTAAGCAACAGAAATACAGATCTTCCCGTGATAGCTCTGTTTCTTTGCTTTTTATTCAGCGAGCAGTCCATCTCATCCAAAAAACTACTGGCTGAGATCTGAGAAAAAATAAACTCTTTTCAAATTAAGCTAATCAATGAGAGTTACCATCTTAAATAAATATTATATTCTGCTTTCTAATATAAGCAAAGTATACGACAGAAGAGCTTCTAAGGACACCATTTGGTGCCTTTTTAAAATGAAACAGATTTGAAAGTCTTTTTATCTTATTACCTATCCTAACATCTTTTTTCTATCTTCTTTAGTTCTTGCTGCCCTTTAAATTTTGTCCAAATTCTGTAAAAACTGCTAGAGTACAGAGCCAGAAGGAGGTTGAAGTGGCCTACTTGAGTCAAATTTGAAATACAGCCTGGAATAAAAGGCTGTATATGCTAAACGGTGGTCTGGGTCCAAACGTGTCAGAAAGCAAACAGTATTGACAAGAAGTTTATCAAGTTTTGGTTGATAAAAAAAGATTATAGATGATCAAGTAGTGTAATTTAGATCATCATTCACATCAAGCTGAGTTTTACTTCACTGTACTGTACTGAATGTGATCTCAGTTACACTGGCTAAGTCCACAGAGCTTCAGTTTAAATCAATGGAGTAATAAAAGACTTAAGCTAAAGTAACAGGTCAGAATTTGCTCATCTCTTCTTACACATGTATCCAAACTTTGATCTGCTCACTTGACTGATATAAATACATTTTAACTCTTTTTATTATTGTAGCTCAACTGGGTTTTAAATACCATAGTGACTGAAGCACAATCCTTTTTAGTTGACACACAATCCTTGCTATTTTGAAATATGTTCTCTTTTAGATCTTGGACTAAAGAATTGCTTCAACTTAGCTATGGAAATTTCTGTCAATTCTCAACTTTTACTTCCAGGGTCAAAATACAGTTCCAAAAAGAAACTGTTATCCCCAGCTCCCAAGTCAAGATTGCAGAATTGGCATTTAAAATAAATATAGTTTATTTTGCTTGCAACTGAGCACAACTGATACTACAGACCAATAAATATGAAGCCCCAAATGGCATATAATGGAGACACTTTCAATGCTATGCTACATATGTAGGAGAGCTGCAATAGAAAGTGTTTTTACTGCTGATGACTGGGAAAAAATAATCCATGTTTAAGCATGGATTAAAATTAAGGCAGTTTTACACTGTTTTACTGAAGTGTCTTTTTAAGATAGGAAATCTAAGCAAGCCAACCAAGGGAACATACAGCCAGTGTACTAAATACAGTAAGAAATCTGTGATTTTCTACTCTGGCTCCTTTTGTCAAGAACAGATGGAGCTGTTTCCATTTTTCATGACCTTTGATCCCTTGTGCACAAGCTGTCATCATGCTAATAATTTTGCTGTACCTGCAATTCAACTCCTCGCAGTTCTGAGTTTTTTTAATCTCAGTTAATTTAGCTCTTTCATAATCTGGAAGCTGGTTAAATGGTGGATTTGCCCAGAGCTTTCTTTTCTATTAAGGAAGTCAACTTCTCATGCCAGTGAACTCTAACATCTCAGGATAGAATGGCAGAATCTTGCAGATTGCCAGCATGGACAGCCCACAGGGGGATACCACGGTTCCAGCAAAAATACAACTTGTTATGCTCAATAAAACCACACTGCCCCATCACACACTTTATTCTGTCTTTGCTAGTCACCTCCTTGCATGTTTTCTGATCAAAAGTATGAAAAAAGTCCATAATACATCAACAATTTGATGGGGAAGGGAAGATGGATAGCTCTGCATATTACTCTGTGTTGAGTTGTCCCATTTCATCCTGAAAGGCACTGGAACACAGCCAGTAAGACAGGCATGAGAGTCAGATAGAGTCTCTAGAGACATCTTGCAATTCAGATTTTCAGAAGCATCTACTATGAGCCAGGTGCTTGCAGGTAACAACAATCTCTCTCAATAACCTAATGATCTCTCTGTCTACTAAAATATTTTTTTCTACCACATAGAATTGCAATTTTCATTACATTTTCATCTTCAGCATTTACTATTTGTTATCAGTTTAATGTGGGCATGTCATGGTTTGACAGTGGCCAAACACCAGGCATCCAAGAAAGTCGCTCACTCACCCTCCCCTGCTACAGCTGGGCAGAGGAGAGAAAAATTAAAGGGTTCATGAATTGAGATAAGGACCAGCAGAAAACACTCCAAAGGGAAAACAGGCTCAAGTTAGAACTCACTCATACAAAGTGAGTTTATTTCTGACAAAATCAGAGGAGGATAATGAGAAGTAAAATAATCCCTTAAAAGCACTTTTCTCCTCCCAACCCCTCCCTCCTTCCCACTAACAGTGCAGAGAGACAGGGCATGGGGGTTTTGGTCAGTTTGTCACCCGACTTCTTCCACCGCTCAGGGAGAGAATCTGAAAGTAACCACGAAAAAAACTACTTTTCCTCATCTTCATCTTTCAATTTAAACATTCTAGAAAGAGTGGTTGTCAACTAAAAAATTATATTTATATCCTCTTGTTGTACAGCATTCAGTCCAGTAATATCAATGCAGAATGTTCTTGCTAACTAACAACAATGTGAAATCACCAGGATTGTCATATTAAAATAGCAGCAATCACCCAAATTTGTAAATAAGGCCATATCTTCGTGCACAGACAGGTCACAGAACTTTGAGCCAGATAGCAGGCAACTGTATCAGAGAGAACACACAGAATTTGGAGAGATTATTTGCATCATTATTTTGTAAGCTGAAAAAAAAATAATCAGAGGTACTAGCATGCCATTATTTCCATTGTTCTAGCTCCTGGGGTCCTAACCACTAACTATTGTGTCTATAGCACAATATCATCTCAGGAGCTGGAACAGCAGTTAAGTCACAATTTCTAGTATACTGTAGAACTACTTATTTAAATTCTTGGACTTCTCATCTGAAGACATTTTCAGAAATAATCAGGGTAGCATAATTCAGTATTTAAAGATATATCCTTCTAGTAATTAGAAGTTTCTCTTATTTGTAAGTATATAATTTTTTTTTTTTCATTTTAAGTCATGATTGTGCATGTATGATTTAACTTACATTTTCTGTAACTATGCTTTGCTGGATAATACAGACCTTTCTGAGTAATGTGATGTAACATCCATATTGTCCTGATTCCAAGGTGGTAAATTTGCTACTGTGGTCATGGAGACAGACAGTGAATGCATTTACAGTTTGCTAGCTCATGGGGAATTTTCAGCAGTCACAGGAGGACAAGGAAGAAGGAAAGATCCACACCCTGATAGTGGTCCATGGAACAGGGGTAAAGATATACTGGACAGCAAATACATGCTGATTAAATAAAATATTCTCCTAAATAAGTGTAAGACAATTATTTTCCTCTTTTTTTCCTTCCCCAGATTGAAATAATTCCTCTTCCAGGAAACCATAGCCATTCTTGCAGAGTTTCTATCTGGTACTCATGCTCAGCTCAAAGCCTGTCATTCAGAATATCATGAAGACAAATAAGCTCAGGGATTTTGTCGATGGTCAGATGGTACAAAATGAATTAAGTAGAAGTCATGGCCAACACTGATAAAACTATTACTTGTGTGAAAAATGTGAGTTGACCAAACAGTGGTCATCTTGGTTACATAGCACAAGCCTGTCATAATAGAGGAAGTAATTTAAGCACCTTTAGAGACTCAGCAAACAGCTGGACCAGCTCTACATGGAAATGGCATCTGAAGTTAGATAAGAAGCAGGAGACTCATTTAAAAGAGGTGGGTATGTGTTTACAACTGAGCCAGCTGTGTAAGGGACGACACTGGCGTGGTAAATACCCCTGACCTGCCTCAAAGGACCTGCTTCTCAACATCCTCTTCCATTATCTATCTCAAAACTCGACTTGTTGCTAAACAAAGGTTGGTTTGTGGTGGTCATCCTCTGGTGTTCACCCCTCTGCACCAGGGCTGTTACCATGCATGTCAGAAAAGCGCCCACTGCTTTGCTGATTGTTTGAGGCATTAACCATTAACATTTTAGCCTCTCACATTTCCCCCTGCAAGAGGAAGGAAGCTGAAGCTCTGAACTTGCTGTGAATACTCTACAGTATTTGATAAGAGACATCTCACCAGAGTATCCTACTACAAATAAGATGATAGATGAGAGGATTTCAGCTGGGATTAAGCAGAGATAATCAGGCCCAGTGTAACCCAAGTGAAAAATTAGTTTCTGTACAATCACATGGGGCCTCACTGAACTTCTATTTTGACTGCATTTCCAAGAGTGGGACACTTGTTTAATACACAAGTCTCTGAAAGGCTTTGCATCCAAACTAGTAACTAAGCAATTACCTTGTAATCAGCGACAGTGTTGACAATGCAATTGGGTGGCAGCGTGTAATTACACAGCATAACATCGCCACAGTATTTTGCTCTACACTTGCAAACTAAGTGCTGCCATATTTTTTTCTCAAGCTGAATAATACTCTGGAGATTCTAAACAACCAGAAAACATGATTCTCACAGCTTTTTTGTTGACATAAGTGAAAAGCCTAGACAGGCCAATAAAAAAAAGAAAAAGAAGGTAGAATATACCTTCTCCACTCTCTTTTATTTAGGGTAGTATGAAGAGTCTTAAAGGAAGGGTTTGAAGACCAAGCCATATATCTGTATCTTTCCCCTGGGGCTGATTCTCCAACCACTGCCAGCTGGAAGACCCACTCTCTGCACAGGCAAAATTTAGCAATTCATCATGTCAAAGAATAAGGAGAACTTCTCTGACTCTGGGGATCGATCTTAACACCCAAGGGGCAGAAGGGCAGGATATAAAGTCTCTGAGTTACTGTTAATGTTGCCTTCTAGTAATAAAGGCCATCCATTCCATCCATTGTTGTTAAAATTCCAAACCTATTGTTTTTTCCGATGAGAAAGTACCTGCACTTTTGGGATGTCTGAAAAGTGACCCAATGCATAGGAGTAAAATAAAGGTAAAAAAGGTAAGAAAATCACCACCAGCACCAAATATTACAGGCTATCATTTAAAAGGGAAAAAAAAAAAAACTAACATAAAACCCAAACAACTTCTCCATAATTTTAGAATAAATGTTTGTTGCACTTCTAATTTCTAGAGTTCTCCAGACAGACAGTTTAAATTGATGGCTTGTTAGTGAGGACTGGCCCCTTTGTGAGATGTTTTCAGAATGATTGATTTACAATAAAGTGGCTCCTGGTGGGTGCACGCAGGTGGAACTGATTCAGATCGATTCCACAGAAGCTGACTAATCAGCTGTTTAAACTGGCAGAGTGCTCAATGACAGAAACAGTGCGGCTATCATTTTCTATCTAAGATTACAAATTAACTTGTTCTGTTTATCCTGTATGCCATCAATATGGAGAAAAGCAGCTGAGAGGGAAGTGGGATTCCAGACTGATGGTATAAAGCCTTCCCTGCAGATATGCTCTCGAACATTGACAATAAAGGCACAAAGGGAAATTTCATTACATATTAATGAAACCAGTGGAGAGCAACACCAAACGAGGAGGACTTCTTCAGTTAATTAACTAGAATGGGAAGTCAACAATATTTTTAAAATGTGACCACAAAAGGATAAATCAATGCCAAAATGGCCAAGAGTAAATATGTACTGCCCCACGCACTCCCACACATGCTATCAGTCTGTTTTTCTCCATGCATACTATATGCACCCCAGAGGACTAGCATCTTTAGAGACTGGTATTTCCAGAAATGATTAATGCTAGGTAATCAACATTTCAGCCTCTACAGTCATATCCCTGAAAGTGTCATTTTTACAACAAGATGAAAAACTCCATGGGGAACACAATGTTACCCACGTAAGTGAAAGGTGTCAAAGAGAATGTCGGTAAGTGAAAGGAGAATAGATATTCCCTGCCTCCAAGCTGATAACAAGAGCAGGGGTAAAAGGGACAGGGGGGGCTTAGCAAAATAATTTTAACCATCTCTCATTCCTAATGCTTCCTTCATGTAACATTTCTGGCATTTGAAAAATTTGTGATTTCTTTTTTTATCCTTCTTCCCCATCCCACATAGACATACTCCATGTGTTAATTCAATATAAAGCTGCAGAAAAATACCAAGTATGCCCCAGTTCAAGGGGCAGTTATCATCTTTTTTCCAGCAAGAGATAGAGATGATGGTGCTAGAAAATGAGGTTTACTTAACCTACCAAAAAAGCTCCCCTTCACCAGCCTGCTAAGGCTTAGATGAAAAAAGAAGGAAGACAGAAAAAAAGCACAGCTCTCTGAAATTGTCCAGTCCTCAGTCTCTCTACAGAGCTTGACTAATTCAGTGATAATTGCTCGCAATTTTGAGGGCTCTTTTATGTGCCTATTTATGGTCTGAGAGCAACTCATGACAACTGGGGTTAAAAACCAAACAAACCCAATCCACTTGATGGTCATCAATACCTTACAAGCTGATCCAAACTAAAAAGAGTGATTGCAAAGTGCTGCACTAACACCAATGCTTATCTTATAGAAACTGAGATTTAGTTACATCAGTAACTTAGATACATCAGTCCTTTAGGCATTAAGATGACTGTCAGTCTGATTTAGTACTTGCACACATTTAAGGATCGACCCCAAATCAAAACTATTATTTTATTGTAACTTTTGTTGTAACCATAATATATGGTCTTACTCTCATCTGCTTTCCTCTAGCATTGGTAACAGAAATTAAAATACTAAGCAGATACTGACATTAAATTTGGTGGCCTAGGAGGTAAATATTTTGACAGATGTACTGCTAAAGCTACTTTTTATTGCTACAGAAAGGAAAGTAAAACTTGATTGTTTTAGTAATAAAGGAAAACAATATATTACTTGTGTTGCTACATGCATGCTAAATGTCAAAAATAGTCAAGCATGTTTTTAACATGAAATAAATCTGTGAAGGGCAATATATTTGTGTCTAAAAAGGAAAAGCAAGATGAAACTCTTGAGCTCTTCAACCACATCTCATGATAATCAGAGAATAAATGCTACTATTTTCCAAGAAAGGAAAGGACTCTAATTTAGGAGAAAACACTTACTAGGCAGGATAATTTGGAAGACACATGCAACATATGGATGTGTCACATGAATTTCTGTGATCATCTGCTTTTGAGAAGATTGGCCCCTGACCTTCACTGTCTTAGCCTTGAAAAGTGTTGAATGCCCAGCATACTGAAGTAAAATTTAGCCGCCTCATTGCTGGCTTCCTCATGAGTCCTCAACCCTGACCTGAAGGGATCTTTTCTGACTCTCCATCTCCAGAGAAAAGAAATAATTCAGTGCTCCTGCACATGTAGGCCCAGCTCTCTCCTGAGCAAGCTGCCAAAGCCAGCTGAGTTATGTGTGCTTGTATTGTGATGTGGGCTTCTCACAGCAAATTGATCTGATCGTGCTGAAGTCATTTCATTTCAGACCTTCAGGTTGATATGCAGTCTCAGAGGTGAGATAAGCTACTTGGCTCTGAACTGAACAAGACATGCTTCTTCATGATAAGATTGCCAATTCAAAACCAGACACTGCTTGGACAACCAAGCACAGGAATTGAACATGATCCATCACACAGAGTTTTGTTCACGCGTATGTAGTATGGAAACAGAGACACACTCAAACTTTTGATGCCCGAGACAACAGATATAACAATGTATTGTAAACAAAATCTAGTGGAAAACTCGAGGACACAACTTATCAACTGTCTAAGTAATGTGGGATGATGAGATTATGAGAAGGGAAGAAGAATCCCAAAGCACAACAAGTTTATTCTGGGTTTAGAAAGCAATAGTAGTTCCAGGCTGAGCCAGTGCATATTGCTGGCTTCTGTTTCCTTTCACCTTTACATCTTCTGAACACTGGTAATGTCATCCAATTCCCACACTGACTGCAGACCCTTCCCTGAGACTTCTCTAAACTAATTTTTAATTTATCTAGAACATTTGGAAAAAGATTTAAGTTTTTCACTATGAAAAATCAATTGAAGTCTGAGAAAATGCTATTAAATTTAAAGAAAAATACTAAATAATGTGCATTTTTTGGCTGTCAATTCAGAAGAAACTTAGCATTTGAGAAGAAGTCAGCATTAATAACTCCTTTCTATTGGTGGTGATAATCTTATAATCAAATAAATAAATTGTTAAAAATGGGCAGAGTCAGATATATAATGAACCTAAACCTTTAGGCTCAAGCCTTGCTCATTACAGGGCATCCAAAATAATTCTGAATTGTTATTTTCAGTGGATCACTTTTCTTTGGTATATATACCTCTTTCAAGGTCCTGGACTGAGCAGAGTTCATGATCACGCTCTGTGAGATTCATGTGTGCAAGAAAAATTGGAGGAGAAAAAGAGTAAAAAACAGAGATAGTGAAGACTTGCATAAAATGGTACAAATGGTGGTAACTGATGCAAATTGTTTTACTCTAGCACTTAGGGAAAGCTCTGGAAAAGCCAGAAATTCTTAGTATGATGTTGATGTCAAGAAATTAAAAGAATCACTGGTATAATTAAAACAAACATTAAATTTTACAGTGGCAGGTAATTTCTTAAACAATAACTGGTAATTTATTCAAAACAATTTCTCAATAAAGAAGGGATGAAAAGTTCTCCCCAAGCTAGGAAGAGAAGGAGGTCATTCCTGAAACAAAACTGTGGGTCAAAGATATTTCTTTAGATGCATATATAACTGTTGGACAGTCAATCATGACTGGGTTATCAGTGCTGCTTTTAATCTTGAGATAACATATGTACAGCTTAATTGCCCCTGGGCAAGAGCTGAGGGAGCTTGTGTTCTTTTATTTTATTTCATGAAAGACCAGATGTCTTCTGTATTCAAAACCTTTTGGTCAAACCAAACCTTTCACTTAATATTTCTCACAGTGTTTTGTGTACAAAAGGCAGAAGAAAAGAGACATTAAATATGGAATTTTTTTTAAAGATTTACACTCTGGGGAACCAACGTTAGATCTAAATCTAGTCAAGAATTCAACAGGGGTTTCTTCCCAGGTGGGGAAGACGGTAATTAACATAATGCAGGAAAAGAAATTAATTGTAATAGATTAGAATATTTTATATCAAATACAAATTTCCCATTGATTTTTGCACTTGAATTCTAACAGCTATAATATATTGAAGATCGGGAAGTATAATAATAATGATGACATTAATAGCACTCTAGTGTAAAGAATTATTAAGACTTAAATGTGATACTTTTCAATAATGGTAGATGAACTGAATTTGAGACATATTCAAGGAAAGCTTCAAGCATTGATTTAATTTAGTTTTATACTCAGTAAATTGGTCTAATGTCACGTCACTATCCTTAGGCTTGAAAAGTAAGAAAATTGAAGATTTCCCCCCCTTCCCCTGGCTTTTATAGTTAAACTATTTCCAGGCAGTAATATATATTTGGTGCTATGTTTACTGTAAGCAGCATCATAACAGAGCAGTTAAGATACATTGCTTTGGCAGCAGAAATGGAGATATACCTGCTTCCTCAGAACTGCCCAGTATGGATTATGAACTGGACCTTAAATCAGGGAATCAGGCCAGGGGCTAGCCACATCACAACCTCATGTACTAGAGCTGCAAAAAGACATTTGTCTATTTGTGTTAACGAAAGGGGCTGGCCTGATTGGGAAGGCCCTTTTGTGTTTTGTCAATGAGCATTAAAAATGTTAACCATAAGGCCAAGGTCTTATGAGGCTCTATGTATGACATGGCATGTTACAGTTCTTCATCAGAAGATATTTAGCTTACAAAAAGATAAAAATAATAGAATCTTTTATAATAAGAATAACAACAATTTGCAATGTTTTCAGTGCCTTTCAATAATTTTTGATTTCACATTTCACATCAAGGCATGATTCTTTAAAGAGGAATCTCTTCCCGTAATAAGAAAAAAAGGTGGTCAAGTTTAGAAATGCAGTGTAAATGGGCCATCAAGCCCTGAACAAGGAAAATTAACAGGGAGGCTGCTTTGGGCAGGAAGAACAAAACATCATCTGCCGGTCACTATTTTTATAGAATTTGAGTTATACCATGAGCTTCGTGACAAACAAGTAAACACAAATATTTCTTAAGACTGGTGCTAAAGCCTGTCTTTTCTGACATGGGTCACCAAGAGCAGTGTGTTGCTCCAGTTGGTACAAAGCATGAAAATAAACTGCCCAGATTTGCAGCCTTATTTTATCTCAGAGAATGAATTTAGTTTATTTTGGTGTGGAAGCAAAGTTATGCTAGTTTTGGGTTTTCAGGCCCAACATCAACAATGGAAGAATGGAAAAAAGTTTACCTCTCCACAGGTATTATCCCAATACTAGACTCAAATGTAGAGAGACAGCATAAAACCCTGAGATCTACAGCAAAACACACAGGTAGAAATTGCATGACTGTATTATTATTTCACATTTAACTAAGATCCACACAACTCCCTTATATCAACTTCAAGCAATTTACTATCACAACCTGTGGGCATTATTTCCCTAGTAAAATATGAAGAATTGTTTTTTTAAGTGGTTCCTGAGACTCTACTTTTCGTGAAGTTTCAACTGTGGATAAACTTGTTTTGCACAAAATAATAGGTTTGGGGATTCCATTAAGCTCCTTACAGAGGAAATGAGACCTCTGTAGTTTTTTTATCACTGACTCGCTGTAACAGCCAAGGACTCCAAAAGGGGAGCTTAATTGTGCTGGTGGAAGAAGTAGTGAGATAAATGGAACAAGTACCTGTGCTCAGTGGTTAAGTGCTAACCTGTGGTTGCCAAAATGGGCTGAGGAGGTAGTTTGCCTCTGTCTACCACATTCCTGTTTCTGAAAGGAACTGCCCAATTCTCCCTGAATGTGTTAGTCTTCCTGGCGTAATGAAGTCACACGTATACATAATTTTCCCTGTGCTAAATGTGATTTTGAGAAGGTGACAGGCACATTAAGTATTCAGCCCAGGCAGAGTACTGAAATTACTATTAGATGAATTTCAGGTGACATCTGAGTTCTCTCTCTCACTGAGGGCGATTAGAGCCATGAGTGCTCAAAGATTGCTGTCTCTGTAGTGATAGGAAGAAATTTTTTTTGTACCAAGGCAGTATGTGCAGCATTTTGAGACACCTTGCAGGGGAAAACAATCCGTATTTGAGGTGAAAAGTTACCTGTATGTAAAAGAGTTGCAGTTACTACTGAATGCAGACCTTAAAAAGGCAAGCTGGAGTTTAACAGAGCTGAGCAAGAGAAAAACATTCTTACAATGCAGCAAGTATTTGATATTGAGGACAATGCTGGATCTAGGCTATGGGGACTCAAATTTGGGAGAGCAGTTACTTGGGAAGATTTCCCCACTACCCCAGGCAGGAGCTTACCAGAAGCTCTGCATTTGCCAGGAGAGGGCTGTGTCTGTGGACTTGGTTCTTCAGCAGGACAAAGCTCTCCATTTTGGATGTGGTCTTCATGGACCCATATTGTGAGATCACACCTAAGTTTCACAGGCACTGACATGAGCTCCAACAGAGGTCAGAAAACAGCTCTCTCTGTTGTTCTTCAATTTCCACTGTGAAGTTACAATATTGTAACACTGCAATTTCCAGTGTTACTTCCCGCTTTAAATAACAGGCTCAGCAGCTGAGTGAGTAACTTAGAAACTGAACAGCAATCTGAGGTTCTGAAAAATATATTTCGAAATCAGTCTTAACTAGTACTGTGATTAACATCTTTCTGGGAAAGTACTGATCAGGGTTTGAAACTTGTAATTTAACAAAGGGGAGAGGAGTTGGGGGAGAAGTTGCTCAACTATTGTTTTAAAATAAGCTATGCAGAATAAATAATGTAAAATTAATATACAACATTTTGAAATAGAAAGCTTGCAATCTTTCCTCTTACACAGTGTAGAAAAGAATTATTCTATACATTTTTCCACAGTATACTTGAGTGGCTGTATGTAAATAGCATCCCTTGAAATATAATAACACTTATTAATGAATGCTTATATAAAATATTGCCTTATGACACCAATCCAAAAAACTGCCTTGCTAAACATGTAAAAAAATGAATCATATAATTAAAAGGTGTACTGATTCACAGAAGTTGGCCAGAGAATTAAGATGAGTAGCTTTTCAAGATACTGTTCAAGCTATCATATCAATATTAAATAAATTTTTTTAAAAAGAAAAATTCCAGCTGTTATTGACTTAAATTACCTCCAACCATATACTGAATATGTAAGCAATATAGGTTAAAATTAATCTCACCAAATATAAGCCATTTAAAATTAGCCAACTACTGTAAGATAGTTGTCAAGTCTTTCTCCGAAACGTCAGCATCATGAATGTCTTAATCTTCCATCTGCCATCTCTGGTCGGACTCCATTATTAAAAGCTCCACTATTCTTCATGACAATTACTTAACTTTGCAAAATTCTTCATTACCAATTGTTCATGAACAATATTGAAGTTTTAACTTACTTAGAGTCTGAGAGTTAGATTTGTACCTCAATTTTAAAAGTCCTAATAAAGTCAAGCTTTTGTGCTGAACATCTGGTCGATAGAATATGATCAGGATATCCAAGAAAGAGATTGTCTTTATAATTATAAAACTTTATGGATTTGAAATACCCTGCGAAAAATAGTTACTAATCAGTCCAATAATCATTACTTACACAAACTGTAATGAATTTTGAACACAGAGGAAACATGACAGTATTATTTATTTGGAATTTAAAAGTTTAGCAAATGTATCAAATCAGCAGCACCTTTACATAGTATATTCATTGGTAAATTCTCATGAAAAATCACATTTTGCTCACAATTAGCAAATGAGATCACTTCATCAATATTAACAGAACAGAGTCCTTAATAAGTAGGGTGTCTGAACATCATGTTAGTAGAATGATCCAGCTTTAGCTGTGGAATTGCAAAAATACTTCTATTATTCATAATCTTTTCTACGGCACATTTTTTCAAGTATAGAGTGTTTTCTCACATGTAACTTCATTTCATAGGGTTTTTTACACATCTATCAAAGGTTAAAACAAATCTCCCTCAGATTTTTACCGCCAATATGGCACACTCTCATTCTTAGTGGGGCTTCAATTGCCTAAATTTGCTACATGACTGTCAAAATCATTAAGAACTGAATTTAATGGGTATTTCAGGATCTCTCTGGGAAATTCTTTTAATTTTATACATGTCATGTAAATCCATGATCTAAAACTCCTAACAAACTTATTAATGAATACTTACATATGCATGTGTTATGAGGTTTTCAGTTAATTATATAGCAATATTGTCTCATATACACCTTAATTTAATTAATTATTGATTAGTGCACTTTCCACTGATATTCCATTAACACACAATAACTGTCTCTTTCTATCTGGATGAAGTTTTAATTAATTAAAATGTGGCTGGAAGTGCAAAGTTAAGGAAACAAATTCAACAGCAGAATCATTTAAATTCAAGTAAGTGAGTAAGAGTAAAAATGTTAATTACATTAAAAAAAGAAGAATTAGCCATGAAACTACTTTGGCAGTTTAAAGTAATTGATTTAATAAAGGATTTCTAAAGGATTACAGTTTTAACAGCAGTAAGAATGAATCTGTGTATGTGGCAATATAGGAGAATTCTTGAAGCATTATGGTTCTATTTGTAAGATTATATCCTTGCTTTATTTCAGACAGACTCTTTCATATTTTAAGCAGCTTCACAGATTTCTAAATATGTCATTATGACTGTTTATTTTCAAACTGATCAGCTACAAGCTATTTCAATAGGTTGATGCTGTAATTCTCATATGATCTGGCAAATAATTCACAGTACTTTTATGTTGTCATTAACTGTCACATTTCTTGAGATAAATATGAGTCCTGTCAATTGAAAGTCAAGAAGCTGCTTCTAAATTTCTCAATTTCATTAGCAATTGATTCAAATCACTTCCATAAAAGAGTCTGGATTGACATATGAATTGCAGTGGTTCCACAGTTTAGTGATTAATTAAGCAGGCTATAATACTCAAATTCAGCTATTTATTAATCTTAAAATTCTTGCTCCATTATACAAGACTTTCTAATTATTACATGTAAATACTGTATTTATCTTTTCTGAGTTTTATAAGACGTTAATTGGTGGGAAAAAAAACCCAAATCAACTCTTTTTGATTGGTAAAGCTGTTACATCAATAACAATAACCTATAGGCAGACCTGAAGCAGTGACCAACTCTTTGACAAAGCGGACTGTAAAAGGAAGTCAACATAAAATAAAAGTACACATTTTAAAAATGGAAAATAATGTCAGTGTGTGATGCTTAAGCAATATACAGTGCAACAGTACAGTTTATACACTGAACCATGTGCTTGGTGCTTGTCTGTATATCCTTCATGTGATGTGAAATGTAATTTGAATGTAAGAAAACCATACTTAAATCCCCTTCTGTTGACCTTCTCAGCAAAGAAAATTGGACGGAAAATTGACTTCTGTTTAACCAGAGAAAAGCCATAAATATACAGGAGAGTAGCTTGATGATTTGATAGCAACTCACTGACTTGAATAGACTTAAGTTTGAAAAATACAGTATTTTTTGGTTTTTTGAAGAAGGAATCAATAAATGTAGTTGTTCACTTGAATTATTCCAACTTCCCTTTTCTTGAAAGTATGACAGTGTCACAGTGACTCATCCAAAGGTTGACAAATTAGTTTGTTAGGTGTCCATTGTTTTAAAAAACATCTATAAAAAGAGAGATTCCAGAATTCCCCTTTGCTAATGTCCAGTTCCAGCAAACTTCTCCAAATAATGTTGAAAGGCAACATTTTTGTTGGAATTGTAGTTTTATTCAGATGCCTCAATCAAAGCCCAGGTCCATGCTACATTCATCATAAACCTATTCTAAGACATAATGTTCACTTTATGAAAATGTGGTCTCTTTAAGGAAAGACTGAGGGATCCGAGGGCATTCCATTGCATGATATCACCCCAGAGATCAGTGGAAATGCCTGCCTGGACAGGCTAATAAAGGATGAGAGTTGCAGAAGCTCTGAAACAGCAGCTCCACAACAGCAGGTCATAGCTGTTTCAGCAGAACCTAAGTCCCAGTAACAGTCCAAAGTACTATCTGCTGAAATTAGATTTTTTTAATCAAGTGCCAGAGGCATGTAAGATTGTAAATCCCATAGACTTTTAGTGTCAGTTATGCTGCTAAATGCCTTAAGTACCTTTGAAAATCCCACCTTGGCCTATTCTGTCCCTTGGCTGTTCTAAGAAGTACCATATGTGGTTTAATAACTATAAGCAAGCTGAATTTCAGTTTTTCATCTCAAGATGTCTTCTTGAGAGAACAAATTGATTTTGTGGATTATCAGTTTTAAGCCCACGAAGGGCACAGTTAGAGGTTCCTAGCAGTTTGGGGATCTGCACAGTTAAGTAAAGGCTATGCTGAAGAGGCTTACCTGTCCAGGACTGGGGTCGTATGGCAGCACTGATTTATTTCTGTACCATTTTTGGAGCAGGGCTGGCAAGGCTACAGTGAACTGGGTGTCTCAGCATTTGAGCTCACTTTACTCTTGCAGTGACATGGCTGACACAGCTTTACACATCTCTAGCATTTCACAGCCAGTGACAGAGTCATATTCATAGAAGAAAAGTTTTCCCCATCCCGCATGACTGCAGCAACTTCAGTAAAAACTTTAGGGGCCTATTGTTTTCAAGACATTACTTTTATTGGAATGGAGATATCAAATCAACATGTCTTCACAGTCAGAAACTTTCAGCTGCACTCTACTTCTACCTCCTAAATGAATCCAACATTAGTCAGGCTCACTACACTTCATTGCAATTTAGCAGTGTAATATATTTTACAGCCTTAGGGAATGCAACGAAATAAATTCAGGCACTTGTAATTTAGAATTACAATAATTAAGTTTGCTTGAAAACAAAAGGTATAAATTAATAGGATTCAAAACATCACAAAAGCTACATGTGGTTAGCTTCAGGTGTCAAAACACAGTGCCATTGCCCACAAGATTGTTGCTTCCACCAAATACATCCCATGAGAACTAATACAGCAGTTTCATTTAATTGGTCTATATACATTATTCATGTGACTCTGGGATAATTCTGGATTCATTAGGGGGGAAGGGGCAGCAGGTTTCCTCACTACAGAACACACAATGCTGAACCTAAGTTACAGCGCCTTTCTAAACAGGAGTTGTGAAAAAGAAAGAATTGGCAAATATTTTAAGGAAGAATAATAAAGAATTAATTAATTTCTTATGGCAGAAACAAACTTCTGAAAGTAATGAGAAGGTAATATCAAGCTTTAGTGCAGCCTAGGACCTCCAAAGACTCGCCTTACATTTACTAGATGCATGTCTTTCAAAAGGAATAATCAGACATGAGCACGATGATCCCATCACAGTGCATCCTCTTTCTTCCTGCATCACTTTTCACCACAGAGAGCTTCAAAGATACTGGTAGGACATCAATTGGCTCCACCTATTGCCAGCTGGAGAGACTTCCAGCCACTACAAGAAATAGGCAGTTATCCAGTCCCTTGAGTTTTCTACAACAATGCCAAGGTATCAGGGAAAGAGACCAGTAAATGTCCTGTGAGTCATAGTAACTCTACTTGATTTTGTAAACAAATCTTAGCATGGCAGGCAAACAGAAATGGAAATTGTACTGGTATAAAGCCCATCTAGCCCAAAAGATACACCTGTAAATTTATTAAAAATAAAGAAGAAACAAGACTGAGGCTAGAGACCAACTTGTTGGTCCTCATGCATAAAAAAACTTTAAGCAGTCTGTTAGTCTGAAAATTGTTTAAGCAAATTACAATGGGTTTTTCACAGCTTTGAGAAATCATATTCATGAGCTGTTACTCCAACTACTTCAAAGTAAATGCTTTTTTCCTTTTGATTAAAACACAATATTGCACAGTCCTTTATGCAAACTTGCCATGCATATTTTAGTATATGATTTTACAGCTATCATGGACATGTGATCTACCGAGGAAAGTGCAAGATTAATGCACACCTGCATGCCTTATTCAGAAACATTTCAAATGAGTCTACAACTTGCACACGATGATCAAACACCAGCAAGAATTAGAACACACTCTGTTTGTCATAAAGTGAACTGATTGTCATCTCAATGAGAGTTGGATTTATAAGATGGCATTAATAATGAAATACTTTCTGCATTCCAATATAAACAGATATTTAGATCACAGATGGTAATCTCCTTAACTGTTACAGTCAATTGAGTGAATAATGCAATCTATAACAGGGTTCACAGATGAAATGGAATTTGTAGTTGTTAATTTTTACTAAGAAGTCAAAGAAGACTTGCATATTGAAAAAATATGCAATAAAAACAACGTCTCCTATTTCCTTTCTGTATTAATTCATGTTCACATAATAAAACAGAAAAGCGTGTTTGGTTTATATGGGGAAAGGAGACACAGAGAAGTGATTTGAAGTCAGATTGTGCATTAAGAGTTATAAGATAGACATTCTCATCTGCAATGTAAAACAGACTTAGCTCTATTTACTCTCACTGTCAGCACAATCAATAAATAACATTTTCCATGACACAATGTGGTGAACTGCAAGACAGTACTGGCAAAGGCTCTTTTCCTTTCCTTGCCAACAGGTGGATCTAGTCTTTGCTCTGTGGTAGAATACACAGAAAAATTTTACAGACTGCTACATTCCAACAGAAAATGCAACAAGCCCATGATAAAATTCTAAGGAAATGTCTGCTCTCTAAATTGTGCGATGCATAGACATAGCCAAAAAGATCACCAAACATAGTCTCTCTCCACAAAAAAGAATCAAAGTGCTACCCAAATTTGCTAGCAAGACTACAAGTAGTTAATCTGAGCAGCTTGTCTCTTTATAAGTTTAGAATATGGAAAGGTATTGAAAATATTCTCAAAATGAGAGTTTAAAAGAGAGCAGAAAAAAACCCAGACAATCCAACAGAAAACACAGAAACAGAGTGGAGAAGTTGCAAAAAACCTGATCAATGTAGTAACAAGACATTTAAATTAATAAATCAAACCCCAGACTTGATCTTCAGTTTGGTGTGCCTCTTAGTTGTTCATATTGACCCAAGAGAGGAAAGTCAAGTCAGGTCAGAAATGCTGCCACAAGAATTATACTTACTCTTGGCTTAAAAAGTAGTTACAGCATACCCTTGACAACCTGGAGGATTGTTCTATCAGGAATATATTAAGGATTCCTGCTTGAAGAAGCAAAAGTAGTATCTATCTATCTATCTATGAAGAAGCACATGTGATTCCCTACTCTGTAACCACAGCCACAGCTGTGGACATTCTGCTAAACTTTAAAAACACAGTCACCTGCTCCCATCACCCAGGGTTCTGAGCCATGTGTGCTGGAAACTCCCGGAACACAACTGCTGTTTCCTGAGTGCACTCCTTTCCACTCTGAGGACACCTGTTGGTATGGTCATAACTTAGGTTTAGGCAATCAAATGCGGGAAAAGACTAAACAGTTCATAAGGTGTCCTGCTGAATAAAAAACAACCGTGTACTCCACCTAATAACAAATGAAAAGTAACTTGAGGGGCAGTGTCATAAAAGTATGAGCTGAACTTCAGCCCAGATGCTGGATGCAAAGTCCTACATAAGTTTTTACAAATAAATAACAGCTTGTGCTGTCCCTCTACATAAGGGGAAAATATGACTAAAGGAAAATATAAAGTGTACTGTAAGAGTCAAAAAACTTGGGGAACAAAAAAGAGTAAAGAGGCAAAAATAAAGTTCTATATAGTAACAATTTTTTTATTGGTATGAATTATTATGCAATGATAATGTATGATTCCGAATGGCACAGGGAGAACCAGATCTATTCCCTATGGTTGCCTAAAATGATTTTCCACTGCAGTGTTAATTATGGCAGATCAGGTAGAGCCACAAACAATAAATTATTTATATCCTCTCCTTAAAAAGCCAACCAACCAAAACATAAAAAAACCAACCCACTGTCCAACTATCCTTAGTTATGTTAGAAAAGTTACATTTTCAATGAAAAATTCAGAAGAATAATTGTTTACATTCTTACTCTCCAGGATCTTCACCTAACTGCTCAGAGATTTATACTTTCCCAATTGACTTTAACTGAAATGTCTTTGAGAAAGTCTTATTTTCTGTGACTACTAAATGAAGCACAATTAATACAGAATAACAATAATAACAGACTAAAAAATATTTGGAAGAGCTGAGGCTTCTTTGTGCTGCACAATGGGATGCCCTCATGTGAAGTATTATGCTTTTCCCTCATCAGAAGTACAATAGAACAGAATTGAAGAGATCCACAAAAGGGAAATAGAGAGAAAGATGATGAAACATACATCTATTGAAAACTGGGAATATGTCATAGTTATTCAAGTTTAGAAGTTATTGCAGTTTAGAAAAGTTGGATAGCTACAGGATACTTGAAAACCAACAAAATTGCAAACAGCAAAATGAAAAATGATCATATTTCAATTTGAGAATATTTAGTGCCCTGCTAAGAGAAAAGGAAACATCATAAAAGAAAATTCAAAACCAATTAAATAAGATACTTTATGCACAAGACAGAGCTGCCATATCTTTCTATCTCATATATAGTGAAATACTAGTAAAATTTTTAATCTTGATTTAAAGAATCTTTTAATGCTACCAGACCAGCAGTTGGAAATTCTGATTGAAAATGTGTTTGTACTGCTTTCAGCAAGCAAGTATATTCCTGCCAGGAGAGACAGGAAATATTGTGACTGTTGAAGTCTCACCTGAAAAAAAAAATGTTACAGCAGCATCAAGCAGTTGCCCAGCATCAAGCAGTTATTCAAATTGGAACTACTCATTCCAGTTAATTCAAGTCTGGGCATACCACAAGAGGGATTTATTTTGCAAAACTTCTTTTTCTTTTCTGTGCTGAATATTCTGGCCCTGTGAAAGTACATATTGCAAACAAAAATAATGATCTCAAATAACCACTGAAATTACAATAAGTTGCCTAGTGCCATGCCAATAAAAACTTATTCATTATTTTACAAATTCTTTGTCCAAGCTGGTTTTAATTGCATGAACCCAACCTCCAATAGTCTGACTGCAGATATGGTCTAATATGTCTCATATTAGTATCTGGTGGCCATTTTTCATTCTCACCATTTTTATAATGGCACAAAAACTGGGACATTTATGCCTGATCATGCTTTAAAATGGCCCCTGGGGAGATGGAACAGCCCCATGAATACATGGCATAACAAAAGTTGCCTAAGACTGTTCTAAGGTGGAGCTGAGATACGGCAAGCTGAGCCATGGAAAGCAAAATACATAATCAATACAAGAGCTGACTCATGTCTCAAAAAAAATCGACTTTTTTAACACACTTTTTGAACATGTGCATGTGTGTAAGGCTTTCAATTCATGTTCAGTGAAGACAGGTTCCCAGCTTGATTGTAGGAAAAATCATCTCATCTTCCAGACTCATTCAGATTCAAGGCAGCAGCTGGTCTACTTGCAGTTTGTCTTACTTTGCATGTAGTGTCAAGTTATCTTTTTGTTGGCCTAACCTTAAAATTCACACTTTGTACCTAATAATATCAATGCTTCAACAGGGTTTTTTTTCCTATCATTTTAAACTGTAGTAACAGCAAAATTCTGTGAAGGACAGAAATGCCACAATTGAATAAGGAAGCTTAATGGACACTTTGTCTTGCTGTTTTACCGGAGCTTGCCTCTTTTCAGCAGGCTCTTCACAAAGTTTCAGTTGGTAGCTTTAGTAAATAATTTGTGAAGTATGGAGCTCTAAAAAGTTAGTCCTTAGTTTCCAGACATAATCTTTCCACCCGTCATGCAACTACTGGCTTTAAAATTGCAGCAGAAATCTGATGGGTTCATATCCTCATATTCTATTCAAGCAAATCACAGAATCTCACACTATGCTGAGTTGGAAGGGACCCACAAGGATCATTGAGTCCAACTCCTGGCCCTGCACACCACCATCCCCAGTAGTCACACCATGTGCCCCAGAGTGTTTTCCAAATGCTTCTTGAACTCTGTCAGGCTGGTGCTGTGACCACTTCCCTGGGGAGCCTGTTCCAGTGCCCAACCACCCTCTGGGTGAAGAACCATTTCCTAATATCCAACCTAAACCTCCCCTGACTCAGCTTCAGGATGTTTTCTCAAGTCCTGTCGCTGGTCACCAGAGAGAAGAGATCAGTGCCTGCCCCTTAGCTTCCCCTTGTGAGGATGTTGAAGACCACAGGTCTCCCCTCAGTCTCCTCTTCTCCAGGCTGAATAGACCAAGCAACCTGAGCCACTCCTTGTCTGGCTTCACCTCAAGGCCCTTCAGCATCTTCATTACCCTCTTTTGAGCTCTAATAGCTTAATATCTTTCTTATATTGTGGTGACCAAAGCTGCACACAATATTCAAAATATGAGTATGAACCAGCTCTCCAAGAAGAGGCTTAATGAGTAAAGAAAGAAACTTAGTGATTAGTTTGTTAAACTGGGTTTAGATTATGATGAAATCCTTTAATATACTAGAGCAGAACCATGCCAAGTAGTCTTAGGGCCACAGGCTCTACTGGCTGGTTTATATGGGAAAGATATCCCCTTGCCTCACTCTTCTGAATATCAAGCTCTTATGAGGATCACCATATAAGCTAACCAGGAAAAGGTTGAGGCAGACTTTAAGAATAGAGGTTGCAGTATCATTTCTTTTCAGATCTGGAATTTAAAATTTGTTTCTAAATAAAACTATTTTGCATAAGTCACCAACAGCTATGTGTATTGTTCATAGAAGAGCAAAAAATCAAACTGAATAAAAGAGGAATCCTTGAAAAGGATAAAGATTTTCTCAAAAGGACAAATACCAACATTCTGGGGAAAAAATGTCCCACAAAGGTTTTCACTTTTGGCTTGTAAAACCTAAGGACTTGATTTAATTAGGGAGGAGTCTTCTAGGATGATATTGAATGCTTAGCACTAGAGCAGCAATTGTGAAAATACTTCATCAAAAAGATTAATAAACATCCATTAGCTCTTGCATCTTTGTTAAAGTGAAGAAAAAACACACTGAGTAGTTAATAGAGAAGGACTCAAAAATGACTTTACTTTTGAGGTCCCACAAAATTAGCATTCAGGAAAACATCTTCCAAATGTAAAAACCTCCACTTCAATTCTTGAAAAAGACCAAGGCAACTTTTAGTAGGCCAGCAATAAAAAATAAAAGTAAGCCTAAATATTCTATTTTAGCCTAAAGGGTCTCATTCAAAGCTATGTATTGAAAAAAAAAAAGCTGATTACATCTTAATTTCAGTGCCATTAAGGGCCACTTTGGCTGCAAGCCGTATCCCTCTTGGTTAAATCAACATTCTGATGCCATATAGGTATTTTTGCAATATGCTGAGCTTTCACTTTGAAATACATTTCAATTCAAACTAATACAATAATCCCACCTTCATTTAGTCTTCAATTTGAATTGCAGGTAATGTAATATGGATATAGCAGAAAACATACTGTCTACTAGCAGTTTTACAGTGAATGTTTTCTGGAGTCTGGAATTTTAATATTTATTTAACTGAGCGCTACATAATACTCCAACTTCAAATACTTCTACTTACACATGGTACATATTCTTATCTTTTCCTGTCTGATTTCTTTGTATAGAAACACATTTTATTTAATACATGAAATATGTATGTAGCTCACACATTAATACATTTCTAAATGCATAAGATCAACACCTAAAAAATTTTAAAATTAGGAATACTACTAATTATATTTATTTATGCCTGATTATTTAATGCTGGCAACTGAAGGCTTTTTTTACTAAGCAAGAAAGCATCTGGAGCATAAGAGAACGGCAGGTTTGTTTGGACCAGGAAAGGAGAATTCCTGGCTCTATTTTTTCTTCTGTGTAACAAGCAACTGCCTGTGTATTGGCTTGAATGAAGAAGATGAAGGAACCTTTTTTTTTGTCTCAATTAGATGGTTTCTTCTATGTAATAGAACCAAGTATAGCTCTGCACTTTTGAAAGTCAAAAAGTGAAGGCATTGCTTCCTTACCATGTCAGACCCTGACTAATACTCGCTGCCTTTACTAAGTAACGTTAAACTACTGATATCCAGAATTTTCATTGTCACAACAGAGGACTAGGAAGTTCCAAGAAAATAAAAAAAAAACTCAGAAGGTGAAATTGACAAATATTTTCTAAGCCAGAATTCATTATATAAACAGTCTGGCTCAAGCAAAGAGCATATTCTAAACCAAAAAAATTTCTTAACATGAAGTGAACATTTCCCATGGTAGGAATGACCCCGGGGGCCAACAAGAAATAACTATAGATGCAAATACAGGAGCATGTATTCTGCCTCTCAAGAATACCTCTTCTCAAAAGAATTTGGGACATTCTATATTTGTGAAGTGTTTTATTCCTCTCCACTGAAAGGGAAAGGTAATCATAACCATAATCATCTTTGACCATAGTACAGCATGTGAAATAGTTAATTGGTGGGAAAAACCTTAGATGGCTGCATTTTTTGTTCTAGATGATGTTACTGGAAAACCTTTTTAGTTTGTGTTCTGAGATATAAATATTTCAAAGTCTGTGATTTTTGCACATCTTTCTCAAAGGCAAATGCCACAAAGAACATTCAGTAGCCTGTACTGTGAATGAAGTGCTAAGACACTCTGACAATACCTCAGATAACTTAGAATCAAAGCAGAAATATTAATGAGACTGTGATCAGATAAAAACTGACTGCAGTGTGCGGGAAATATTACTCAGTACTTCCTCAAATACTGTGAAAGGCATTTCATTATTTATTAGGTTAAACAAGGAAGTCAATAAGGCATTTCTGTCAATAACCTAAACTATTAGCTGATGATTGGATGATTGTGTATTGGATGGAATGGAGAGAAATGGCAGGTTACTGCAGCTAAGCACTGATTTCAACATCTCCTTCAGTCAGATTTCTTATGATACAGTACGTCCTAGGCCTGGGTAGCCTTGCAACACTTAAGATGAAGAGTGAAGAGTAAAACTGAAATAATTCTTAATTTTCAAATAAAACCCCCTTTTCGTAAAGTGCTACTTCTATAGCACCATTCTTTAATTTGCTGCCCATGGCCCCTAGATAAGTGCTCAGCCTGTATTGACATGTCTTCAAACAATATTTCCCAATTACTAAGCTGTGTATGAAAGATGATTCTTCATGTAAAAAAACTTTGAAGATTTTCCTTTCTTCTCATCAAAAATCAATGTACAGGAAATTGCTCAAATTTGTCAGAATAACCACTTCTGTTGCAGCTTAATCATTAGACCTAGCCTGCAAGAGAGCCTGCCTGCTATACTACCTTTTCCAAGGAAACAGCTATTGTGTCTTCTAACCTGTTAGAATTATTTCCTTCATATCAGTGGCTCTTTTTCTATTTTTTGCCTAAATCACTGCTGGAACCATGCTTGTTTAAACCAAATGTGGTGTACTAAGAAACTAATTTCTAGAGACAGTAAAGATCACACACTCAATATACCAAACACAAGAAGGAAATGGCTGAGAAAAATATGCTTGCACTGAACAAGTGAGAATTTAGAATCGTGAGCTGTGAGATATGTCTTCCACTTGCCATTACCCTACAGCTACAAGGAAAGAGGGAAAAAATATTAGTTACAGGCTGCTACACTTTAAACATGATGAAGAAAATGTTCCATATATCACCTAACCCTCTTCTCTCAAAAATACTGTTTTTCCTTATGGATATATATGTCTCAAGTATGAGGTTGGGGTTTTTTTTCCTTTCTTGGTTTTCTTATTTCTTTCTTTGACCAGAATCATCCTAAATTACTGGCAAGATACCTAAGTCAAAGAGCAAAAATTAGAAAAGAAAACAAACAAAATAAACAATGGCACTCTCCTCCTTCAAAGTAAAGAAGCTACCTGGGCCATAAAATATCAAATCAAGGAAGGAAAGTGCCCTACGCAGCCACAGCCCTTCTGTTGCTGCTGGCCAAGCTACACAGATCTACCTGTAAATTTTGTAAGTCTAATGAATCACCAGTGATTAATATTATTGAGGTGGAATGTACTTCATTTAAATATTCAGTGTCTCATATCAGTGTCACACACCAGAGCATTAATGGGATCAAGATGCAACAATAATAGTTTCCATGACAATGCAGCACATGCATTCAGCAGCACCTCCCTGGGTAAACAGTAATCCTTCAGAAAAACAAGAAGGTCATTACAGCCACTTGTCAAATCAATGCAGAGAGTGTCTGAGCCGATTAAGGCATCTTCTCTCAGCTCTGACACGGTGTCAATAGTACTGGGCCACTAGTGCTCAGTCAGATGACTGAAGTGAAATGCCCATCAGTCAGGGAGCTGAGGTCGACTAATGATTCCCTGTGCTGCCTATTAGAACTACATGACAACTCAATCCTGTTTGCTTTAAAAAAAAAAGAAAAAAAAAGAAAAAAAAAAGAAGTGACCTTGTTGCTTTGTTTGAAGCTGAATTAAATTGACAACAGCAGCTAATCTTTACCTAGGGCGATTAACAGAATTAAAGTACAACAACAAAGGCACACAAGGTTTTATGTTTTATATTCTTAGTTTGATAAAGCTTGCAGTCTACTAGGGTCTTTACAATCAAGTACATTGTAAATATGTATTCCAAGCCAAGCTATATTTGAATGGATTTGAATTAATCTATCTGTAAGAGGACACTATTTTGAGTAAGTGTGCAGGAACAAGGCACAGTCTAAATACATTAATAATCAGCCAATGGTTTAAAAAAAAAAGAAAGAAAAACACAACTGAAAGAAATTTTCAAAGGAAATGTTTAAGGGAAAAACACCTACACATGTGGGTGCTACTCCAGGAAAGGAAAGGATATAGTCAATAGGAACATTACTTTAAAAATGCTTTAGAGCTGTAGCTTTTAGTGTGAATTCCCTGTGTCACAGTATCTTCCACAAAATGCAGGAGTACAGTATGTACCTTACTGTTTTATAGCTATCATGAAAATAGTTAACAAATATTCAGTATAAAGCAAACATGTACAAGCATGTAGGTATACATGTTTTTCACCTGAGGCCATTCTGAAATGATAAGCTTGATGAAAGTCCTCATGTCCACATCATGTTTCTCAGCAGTTTATCAGTTTACATTACTGACCTACTCAATCAAGAGGAAAACAGAAGTGATGAGGAGGAAAGAAGAATCCTGGGCAGATTGTTTTATCTATGGTAAAGAGAAAATCTGAGTTGTTGGTAAAACCGAGAGATTATCTTTCTTTATTTCTCTCATTCACATATTTCCTTAAAGATGTACTTTTACCCACAACATCCGCAACCAATTTTATTTGACTTCAACCCATGAGATTTCTGAGAAATATGCACCACACCATTGAGCTTCGGATTGCACCAAGGAAAAGGACAACGAGATGTGCAGCTGCCCAAATTCTTTTCACTGAAGCCTCAGTTAATTGATGTTTCTGGACCTTGAAACAAAACATCATTTCAAGACCATACATCAGATGATGTGAATAGAGTTCAAATCTACAGAAAATCTATAGTAAAAAATGATACAAAGCCTGTAGAAAACCTGCTGCAGAGCAACAAGCATGATGAGGACAAAGGGGATTTATGTTTACCAAGACATAAGTCATTGGAAGGACTAAATAGCTCAAGGGACTGGTACTGAGTTTGAAAGCTTTTCACCTCTTAGTATCAAACTCAAATCTAGCCCCAAGCTGTAGCTATTGAAGGTCATTATCATCCAGTGGCTGTTCAATACTGAGAAAACAGCCCAATTCTCACTGGACAGGGAGTCACATTTCAAAGACAGCAGCATTTCTGAGGTTCATTAGAACCCATAATTTTGGTTTCAGCATAAAGCACTTTATCAGCTGCTGAGCATCATGCCTTCCAGAGGTTGACAGATTAGACAGGAAAAGTTTGCAGTGCTGCCACAGTGATGGTTGTGCTGCATGCAACAGAGACTTTCATCACTATGTCTCAAATCTAGCAGGCTTTGAACTGTAACTGCACAAGTTAGAAAATATAGAATACATTTAAATATTTCAGTTCTTGATTCTGGTTTTATTCAAAAGACAGTGACAATTTTAAAACAGTGGCTCACTCACACAATCTCAAATAGCAAAAGACAAGCTTTTAAGATTGAATTCCCACCAACATTTGCAGTGAAAGCAAGCCTTAGACAGGAAATACACAAGCTTAGACTTCCTCTTGAAGTTTTTGTTCTGGGCTCTAAACAATTTATTACTGTTGTATCATATGTAGTCATATGTGCAATGCTTACTTTAGTTCTTTCAATATTAGTTTTTATATTGTGTATTTCTCCACACCAGTTGACAATTGCACTTTTACCTTGGTTAGTTTATGTTGCACAAAAGGTTTACATCAGAGTTCAGTTTTACATAATTGGGTAAAGCACAAACACATCAGTAAGTCTCTGCAGTGTGCTTTCAGGCAAAGTAAAAATTGCTATTTGAGAAGAAATTTAACTTTGTAGCATGGGATTTCCAGTGATATAGATAACCATATATTATTATTTTGATGCTTTGTATAGAAGATTCTCTGCATAGAATCATAGGCATTTACAATACCCTGCCCACAGTGTCCCAGCATGCTCTGCTGGAGTTTGACAAAGTACAGCTAACACTATTCCCTTTGTCCCTGATGGCAGCCTGGGCAATAGGTACTAGATCTATACAACCCAATAGCAAGAATTAAAAAGTATTAAGGTCTTCCACAGGGGAATGATTTAATTGTCGGTTGTTAATCAAGCTGACCATGTTTCACTAATCTTGAATTACTTCTAATCTGACAGTACATGCACCCATAAGAAAGAACATTGGAGAAAGAAAGGATTTTATATCTTAATTCTGAAACGTGACTAAGAGCTCTCTCATTTTATATGATGATTGAAACTCCATTTCATGTTAGCCAAAAAATAACGAGGTAAAATGATCTATTTCTACATGCAAATTAAAGCTGACGTGATGGTAGACCATTCTGAAAGAGAAAATTCCAACAACTGAAAAAAGAAAGCTGATTTTCTTAAAATTAAGTGGTATTTTCCCATTAAGCTTTAGCTCCTAGAAGACAGAAACTTTTATTCGTGATACTATACGGATCTTGAAATACAATTAGGAAAAGGCATTTCTTTCAGGTTTCTAACAAGCATAGATAACATCAAAATTGAGTCATTTCCTGATTGTTAGGCAGGTAGTTCATAATCATCAGTGATGACAATAAATGTCTCTATCATGAGACAGTATTTAATTTTAATTTTAATTTAAATGCTGCCATCACCAACTAGAAGAATTCGTGAGAAAAGATATATAGATTTTCTGACATTTGTGTATAGATAAAGGTTGCAATTATTGCTAAACTATCCCCTCATAGATCAAACAGAAAATAAAAACAAAGGAAGTTCTAAAGAATGTGCGTTGGAGAAGAGTTTTGTGAGCAGTGTATCTCGGCATGATGCATTACATATGCCTATTTAAAGTTCTTGCTGAAGCATTGCTGCTATTTAAAATATTTAAATTAATTTGAAAAATCTTCAGTACATAATTCCTTCAAAGCCACAACTGATACTTTAAGGGTGATAGCTTATTTTGGAAAAAGAAAGGTCCTAGAGACTAAAGCCTCAGACCTTTGTTGGGTAAATCTAGAATTATTTGTTCATTGTAAAGGATGTGTACTTCATTTTGAAGGCAGAATTTGAGGATATTTGCATATGTCTTCTTTAAAATCTGGAATTTACTTTGGAGGTTTAAATACTCTTAGCAAAAATCATAGGATCACCGAATCACAGAATGGGCCAGGTTGGAAGGGACCACAGTGGGTGAATCTGGTCCCACCTCCCTGCTCAAGCAGGGCCATCCCAGAGCACGCAGCACAGGATTGTGTCCAGACAGTTCCTGAGTATCTCCAGTGAGGGAAATTCCACACCCTCTCTGGGCAATCTGTTCCAATGTATGGTCACTCACACAGTAAAGAAATTCTTCCTGTTCAGGTGGAACTTCCTGTGCATCAGTCTCTGCCCATTGTGTCTTGTCCTGTTCCCCAGCACCACCAAGCAGAGGTGCTGGCTCCATTTTCTGACACCTCCCTTCAGATACTTAGAGGCACTGATAAGGTCCCCTCTCAGTTGTCTCTTCTTGAGGCTGAACAGTCCCAGCTACCTCCATCCATCCTTGTAAGAGAGACACTTCAATCCTAATCATCTTTGTCACCCTCTGCTGGACCTGCTCCAGGAGCTCCATGTCTCTCCTGTCCTGAGGAGTCCAGAACTGGACACAACATTCCAGATGCACCTCACTGGGGCTGAGTAGATGGGCAGGATCAATTCACTTGACCTGTTGGCAATGTTCTTCTTCATATCCCCAGGGTACTCTTGGCCCCAAGGACACACTGCTGGATCATGGACAGCTTGTTGTCCCCTAGGACCCCCAGGTCCTTCTCCACAAAGCTGCTTCCCAGCAGACCAGCCCCCAAGCTGTCCTGGTCCTTGGGGTTATTCCTCCCCAGGTGCAGGATCCTGCACTCGCCTTTGTTGATTTTCAAATGGTTCTTCTCTTCCCATCCCTCCAACTTGCCAAGGTCCTTCTGAGAGACTGCACAGACCTCTAGGGTATTGACCACTTTGCCCAGCGTTTTGTTTACAGTGAACTTGCTGAGGAGGCCTCTGTCCCTTCATCCAAGTCATTGCTGAATACATTTAACCATACTGGACCCAGTATTGAACCTTGGGGAACACCACTAGTGACAGGCCTCCAGTTAGACCCTGTACAACTGATTACAACTTCCTGAGATTTGCTGTTCAGTTCTCAATCATTTTGAGCATATTATTGCTTCAGAAACCCCATCTCTAGGCTTATATTTCAAACATGTCAGTCTGTACCTTGAAGTCATAGAACAAGGTCTCTAAACGTTCATTTTCTTTTCTTCATGTATAAATGTCTATGTGTGTGTAAGCATTTAATAATCTCTTTTAGCTGGATTCTCTCTAATAAAGCAAATAGATTTTATCAACAAGTAGCTTTTTTTTTTCTTTTTAAAGTAACTTACAAATTTTTTTTAGAATATCCTTTCAGGAAGCTTGCAAAAAAGAGCAAACTATCAAGACAAAGAAGTAGCCTAAGGCTCTCTTCAACTTGATATTTAAACTAACTGACGTACTAACTACACCGTGTCTAATGAAAGGAAGTTAGATGCTACATGTAGCCACTTCCAAAAAAACCTCAAAGATTGATCTGTAAGAATAATAAGGATTAAAGCCTTATTGCCTTTGTCCTGGCAGAGTACACCTTAAAGTTCAAATGAAAAGAATTGTTTCTTCACTAAAAGAGGGTGGGAAATCATACCTGATCTATTGTGGTATTTCTTAGTACGACACAACTTAGCCTATCAACTTCCTGGCTAATCAACAAGACAAAAAAAAATAATACATAAAAGTCTCTTATGCTGATGAAGGTGTATCTTCATCCTTCACAGCTTCCAGCTTTGTTTAAAAGAGAGTATCAGCTGCTGAAATGGGTTGGAAAACTAAGTACTATCTCATGGATTAATTTGGACTCTGTTTTCATGGCCACCACTACTGCTTACCGACATGCAATAAGAAGGAAAGATCATCTCAATAATTGTTATCATTAAAATGCTTTGAGCTATGTGGTCTGACACCCAAAAGGGGACTCATCAGCTTTAGAACCATAATGTTGAAATTGCACACAATGCCAGGTTACTTCCTTAAAATATGGCTAATGCTCCTGATGAATTTCGACACTGTCAAGCACTTGGTAGGAACGGGTGGTGGTGGGTGTACAAGAGCAATTATTTTATTAATTCTGCTTCATAGAAAAATGGTAGTTCCAATGAATTTTATAACACCAGAAGTCCTAGAAAGGAAAAGGAAATTTGCCCACAAATCTGTTTTCATGAGTTCTTCTGAGCCCAAATTCAAATACAAGGATAATGTCTTCTGTGGAAACAGAATATAAATTACATTACATGTCAACAGTAAGTGAAAAGATTCCTGGAAGTGAAGATTAACCTATGGGTTTATGAAAAGAGATGATAAAAGGAACACTTCACAGTCATAAATGGTCTTCAGACTGTTACAGGCACAGAAGAATGAAGATCTTTTTAAAGAGAGACTCAAATTTCTGTAAATCTTCAAGAGTTTTGCTTGTGTTTTACAGATCTGTACAGACAGAAATGTATTGTACCTGTTATGTGTGCATACTAGGGGCATACATCTTATGTTAAAAAACCTAAAAATGAAGTCATTAAGGTCATAAGAACTTTCTGAATATGTCAGCGTAAGATGCTGTTGCACAAATTTTACTCCCCACAATAAATCCTCCTGTGCTCCCATAGGATGTGATGTAATGGACAATAGTGTTCATGCCCATGAAATCATGTAGCCCAATGGGAATCATAACACAGAACTAGTTAAGCATCGGCAAGGTTTTGAATGACTGTAATTAAGTAACCTACTTCTCCTCTTGTGTTCCACCATGACAGCTGAGGTCAGCTGCAACACTTGAGTCCCTAAACGTAAATGTCAGGGGATGTTGACAGGAAATTCTTAGCAAAAGCCCTTCACCTCTGGAATTTACTTCTCTTATTATAGCTTTGATAGAGCCCAGGTCAGTTGACAATCAAGATGTAGAGCACGACCTTTTTCATTAATCCTTCCCAAAAGAGACATAAAAATGCTATTGTGACTAATTAGTTACTTAATCACACTAAATTAAATAAGAAACCATATTCTGAATTCCCTATTTTTTTAGACATTACATACATGGCTAGAAACACGGCTTTTTCTTTTTTTAATCCATCAAAAATCTCTGAGAGAAGCTGTATATTAAGAAGTTGAATGGAAGGATGACTGAAAACACAACAGACACACAATGTTTACATCTGTAATGAGAAAAGCAAAGAAAATGTACAGTAATGAGGGGTAATTTAGAGAATAATCAAAGTAATATTGTAATGACTACAACCGGCATATCATGCCTGAAGGGAAATATCCTGAAGGGATATCTTGCCTAAAGGGATATGGTCTATACCACAAAAGCTTGGAGCCATTGAAACCCCTAGAGAAAGACGATAATGGCCGTACATAAAGTATAATTTATTTACAATTTGAGGAAGGCTTCCATCAAGTCCCTAATGACAGGCTCACCAGTTACATTAAAAGCTGTGCTGATTCTGATAAAGGCATGAAGTCAATAAAGTAGGCAAAAGGAATCTGCAATACAAGGAGAAAATGGATATTGCTTACTAGGCAAGAATAGAAATAGAAACCTGGATAGCAACATAACTTTTAAAAAATACATATTAAAAGAACTCTCAATAAATGATCTCAAGACAGCAGACAGATTGTAGTGACTAATAATAAGGAAGCATGATCTAATGTGGATCTAACAGCTCTATTATCTGGGAAATATTGAGAGACCATTACAGAAATCCATTTGTATATCTTTTTTAGTATTTCATTCTCACTCATTCTTTTCTTATGTTTTTAACTATTTGTGGGAAAGAAAAATTGAAGGTGTAGAAGTTTTCTCGCTATTTTTTGCAGTGTCTGTGGATAAATGAGGCATCTGTAGATATATACACGTGTAAGGATAAAAGAAGGAGAAATTTTAAAATTACTGAAAAGGACAATATACCACAAGGAATAGATACAAATAACGGGAAAGTGAAAATTAGTGTGTGAAATTTATTTTTATAAGAAATTATTCTTCTTTCAGTAATATAATCAGGAGATAATACTCTGGTGTAAAAATGGTATATAAAAAGGAAATCACCACCATCAAATTCACATTTTGAAAAGGTTGCTACCATACCAAAAGAGAAAATTTGCCACCTGCTTTATAGAAATTTGTGGAGTTCATATTAATTTGTGCTTATTTCTTGTCACATTACTGCAACACTTCAGACATGAAAATCCCACCAATGCTGTCCTGCAATCAGTTCTGCATGGTGCCCAAAACTGCTCTGAATAAGCACGGACATTTTAAACTCATGCCCTGCTCTCACAGTGATCCTACGTCATTACATATCTCTGATATTTGTTTAAAAGTCTATCATGAGATGTTTACAGAGGCCATTAAAAGTAATGAAATTTTTTTAAAAATGGATGAAGCCTCAAATATGGTGTAAGTATTGTTTTTTCAATATACTGTGATTTTATAAATGTAAGTAGTTGCAAACTATCACCATTGCAGCTACAGCCAATTCATCTGAACTTGTGGAATATTTAAGAACCAAAATCTGATAGCTGGATTGCTCTGCAGATCACACCTACACAGGGGATCTACTTGAGATAAAAAAATGCTTTTTTACACTCATGGGTTGTATCAAAATTTCTATGGCTTGTGGAATTGAATAGTTCAACAAATTAATTAATTAGAGAACACTCAAGTTTTTAATCCATGGTTTTGTTTTAGTGTTTCACAACTCAATACTTCTCATAAAAATCTGCACGGAAACCTTCTTTACCTGCCCACTCTACAGGATATTACCTGCAGACCTCTGGAACTGAAACCTTACACCTTCTGCCTTATGTGACCATTAAACTTCAGGGCTGAAGCATCATTTTCACTGAGTCCACGAACAGATCTCTAATTCTTTTATGCAAAATGGGTGGTGCATCCTTCAGGCCAGGAGGTAACTCCAGGCCAGAAATTCCTATGCAGGACTAAGTATTGGAAGATCCTGATGGGGAACCAGTAAGCTCTGTGGAGGCAGAAATAAGGGGTTTGAAGCTCTATCTTCCCATTTGGGATGCATATAATTTTAAAGGCATGTTCTTACTTTAAAAGCTAGAAAGGATTTAAGACTCTACATTTCTTACAGAGATACAGGTATCTTTATGAAGATTTGCACACTCCTAATGGAGATGCATATCTCCATATCAGTCAGGCACTCTCTGAATTTCCTACACCCTTCTGTTCCCACCCTGGGGTATCTGCTATAGGTGCCATAAGAAGATTCTTAACAATTCTCATGCATTCAATAGAGAATTTAGTGATCTCACTTAAGGCTCTCAGTACTGGTCTAAGAAGGAGGCATATAAAGGTTAATAAATAACTACAACACACAGCCTATACCCTTCTATGATTTTAGTCTAGTCCCTCAAAAATATAAACAGGACCTGAAAACCTAAGGTGTTCAAATGTTGACCTTTTTTTCCTTGAGCAATCTGTAAACTTGAGGTAGAAAATGTCAAAGGATGGGCTTAAGAGCAGAAAATTGTGTGTGTGTAGCGTGAGCAATAGCAACCGGTCTCTATGAGGAAAGTAGCATTTTTCCAATAAGCTTTTAGTCACAAAAGAAAATAGAAGCTTCAATTTAGAATTATAAGCAACTATGAAAGGAAAACCAGCCAAATATGATAAAGAGGAGTTTGTTCACAGGTAAATAGACAAGCTGGAAAGACCCACTCTGATTCTAAAATTCAGAAAATGGAGATCATGAAGGAGATTGGGGTTTCAGAGGAAAGAAATGTAAATGAAATATTGACTTCTCATGGTAGTAGAAAAAGACATTACACAGATAGTCTAGTTATCACATATCTAGGACTTCTTCCCCCGTGAATGCACTCTTTTGGAGTAGCAAGACAGCTAGAAACAAGGGAGGTATTTATTTGAAACTATAAAAATTGGGAATAAGAAATACTGTAATCTTGAACATCCATCAGAGCATAATTGCTGTTTTCCATTTAGTGGCAAAGTATGACTTTCCAAGGACTGCTGGAAGTATCAACATTTCACAAGGACAGCTCTGATGATGAGCGATGGTCCTGGTGTCCTAGTAAGAAGCTTTAATATCTTTTTTTCTCACCTTGCCTTCATCCCTTGCAGTGCCATGCTGCCAGTTATAAAAGCTCGGTGTAATCCCCAGAGTTTATAGAGAAAGTGCATTAGGTGTAAGGGGGGGTAAGGCAGACATTGGCTTTGGCAGTTTGTGTGAGCTGATGAAAAGCAGCAGCTAACTCCTTTAATGGAGCAAGAGAAATGTACTCCCCTTTTGAATCACTATCCAGACAGTACCAGAGCAAGTAATCTGAGATAGAAGTTCACCATGTTTTTATGTAAAAGTACACATTCACGTACCTATCAGTAACATAGACTTCCACTAGAAAAAAAAATGTTCATTTTTTTCTGGGTATGTATTAACTCTGTACCTATCTCTACAAAGTCAATTACAGTTTAAAAACCTGTGTCTAATAGAAAAGAAAATTGAATCTTCTTTTTAAAGCTATATGATGAAACTGTACACAAAGTGAGAGGTAGTGAATTTAAGCATTTGGGACTCTGACACACTTCTGGAACTGAAATCTCATCAGGAAAGGAGAACACAATTAAAACAGCTTTCTCTTGCATTGGTTCATTCACATTAGGTACAACAAGTTGCACACAGCAGAAGAGTCTCAGCCTAGATTAGCAATATCATTTTTTTCACAATGTGCAAGGAGAGTAAAGAGCATGCAATTAAAACATGGCATAAGCAAGCACAATCACTTAGCTCTGAAAAAAACCAAAAAAACCACCTAGTTTTAGACAGTAAAATAAAACTTCAAGTGATTAAATAGTCACTTGAAATTCTTTCATTCTGCTAATAACACAGCTTCCTCTTACACCACTACTATGAATTCCTCTTCTACTCTCTTGAACATAAGCATGCTGTATCTGAAATCTAATAAGATCTACAATGGAGTTTTTGCAAGATTCATTACAGTTTGCTGTCAAGTGGTCAAATCCACATAATTATTTTCTACCAATATCTTTGTGTGCATTCCCTCTGCATACAAGAGCTAGTGACTGTATGGTATATTTAAAGGTCCTCAGCAAGTCATTAAATAATTACTATAAATAAAACTCCTTTGAAGCAAAGTGAAATACAATAAAATCAAGAATTTTTTTAAAAAAAACCCTTCTGATTAAGGAGTTTGAGCCAACAGAAATAAGCCCATTCTGATAATATTAATGAACTAGTACTGACAATGTTGTTGTTTAGTTGCAAAATAAGATCTTCACTAAAATATGAAAGTAGTCTGACAACCCATAATTCAATTTAAAAAAATTATTCCTTCACCATCCCCATTTGCATCAAGCAAATTTCTCGAATGTGATCCTCAGTAGCTTTTTGTCATGCCATGAAGATATGTCTCTCTCTTTTTTCCCCCCTCAGAATCCTTAGTCACAATGTTTCAGAGGTTGCTTTGCAAAGATGCTGTACACGAAAATGCAGGATTCTTTCAAGTCTTTCATTTGAGAAATAACAGTGCCATGAGACATTAAATTATGGACCATGCAAACAAACAGTAGTGCATGCCCTAAAGTCCTTACCTAACTTTACAGCAAGTCTCAAAAATGTGGATAGTTTCCACCTGTATTTTTCTTCACCGTTGGCTGCAAGTATGGAGACCCATTGGCTAAATAAATCCCAAGGAAAGACAAGAATCCTTAGTGTGTAAACTGTTGCTTGTTAATGGGCTTGAATGGTTCACAAAGCCTACAGAATTGTCTGCCTCTGACCTTAAGACAGTCTTAAATCAATTTAGTCTGACAGTATTCGGCTCTTCCTGAACAGTGACCCAGAGACTGATTCCAGCTCTCTGGAGATTAGCCAGACCAGCTTGTACTCAACAGCAGCTCTAGTGCTTTTCTTCTGCTGGGAATCTCAGCAGAAAGTGTTCCAGCACATTTAACACATGCGCTGTGTGCATGCATGCACTTCCACAAGTGCACAGACACTTCTAATGCTTTTAATGTTTTAAGAGATCAGTATTATACCAACAATACATTATCAGTTATTCATTAATAAATTTAATAGATGAGAATATCTATTTGGTATATGCTTGAAAACAGAAAACAAGTCCACTACCTTTTAAGGGCCCTGGTTCCTTTCCTGCATGCCTCTTTTCACATGTTGTCCTTGCACACTAATGCACTGTACCCCAGAGTGTTACTATGCAAGCACCCGGCGTGGTGAGAACTCTGAAACACAGAGTAACTCTACAGTGTGAATCATTTTGTCACTCTTTACATGTTATGAAAAGTTTGTAGTTTCCTCCATCATACAACAGACGTAAACCTCTGTGATGTTAACCTGGCACAGCATTAAACTAGTAAGGGAGTACAACAAAGAAAGGTTTTAGGGATGTTTCTAATATTTTTGTGTTGATGAATGCCCCAGCTTCCATGGCAAGAACTGCCCATACTTCTTTGCAAAGCAGCAAAGCTGACCATTGCAAATGATCAGCTGTTGCTTTGTCTAGGTAATTGCTAAACATCTTCCAGTAGATTCTCCAAGCTCTGATGTCATCTGTCTCAACACCACACTAGCTTCTTAATGAGCATGCTTTTTTAATGACAAAACAACCTCCAAAGCCGCAAGGCTGACTAACAAGAGGTTTTATTTACTGACCAGCTGATTGCATTCTACATTGCTACAGTTTTGCCACGGCTGATACTGATGAGTCAGCTAACAAGTGATTGCAATTCCTGGAACTGGAGAACAAATGCAGTTTTGAGAAGTGTTGCATGGCCTCACTCCATTTAAATTAGCTAAAACAAGAATTTAAAATAAGGTGCACACACATATAAGAGAGTTTAAGGACACTCTTGAGTGATGGAAGCAGTGAAGTTCGCTGTGAAGACATAGTTACCATTTGATTTATCCAAGTTATAGAGATCCTTATGCAGATGTAAAAGCTGCAGCAGCTGTGAAAGCACTTAAATACAATACTTAAGAGCACTGTGATGTACCATGTGGTACGGAAGTAGGCAACCGGTATTTACAGCAGAGTGGATCAAAACCAAGAAGGCTGGAGGCATAAATGAGTACTATTTACGAGGAGTCTACAGTCATATTCACCTTAGGAACCAAATGGTTGGTGTCAGCCTGTGCCATTCATCTTGAGGTGGCTGTAATAAGTGATAATGATGAATGTAATCCACACAGCCAACAGCTTTACTAGCAAGGTAAATCATACCTACCATTCTCCATTTTTGAAGTATGTGCCCTAAATATTAATTTACAACCTTCCATAGCTGTTATCTTATAGGCCAATATTTTTCATTAACTAATTTTTAGCCTTCATATATTCATATTATTCTTCTGGATACTTTTAAGCAGCGTGGTGCCCACTGAAGCTTCTTAGGTGTTGTTAAGCATTTCCTGTGCAATGAATTCATATATGCAGTAAATTAGACTGGGGTCTCAGACAACAAAATATTGCCCAAACAGCAACTTAACTGTCTGAAATAAAAGATGAAGCCATGTTCTAAAAGGGGTAAACAAAACAAAGCAAGAGGACTTTAATTAGCAGATATCTTTACATCATATCTGAACCTACTTTTTTAGATGTCCACTACCCGTTCTCACAAAATACTGCACATAACATAAACCTAGTTATGTGGAACATAAACATCTTCTGATTACACTCATACAACCTCCAAAAAATCTGTGATCTAGAAGTGTCATCCTTAGACTTCACAGAATTTTGAGAATTTTTATTTCTTGCTATCAGGTAGTTTTTAAAAACCATATACAGTGTAAGCAGTCACAATAGCCTGTGGCAAAGAAGTTTAACAGCTTATGTTTGCTTTGTGGATAGAAACAATTTTTGTTTACCCATTACTTTCACTTGATGCAATTTTAGTTTAAGATTGGTACAGAAAGGGAATAATTTCTTATCTTTCTATGTCTGGAACAACTTAACAAGCGTTTTTACTTTCTGCTCTCTGCACATCTTTTAATTTCTCATTCCAGATTGAAAATTCCCACTTGGTTTTTTAGCTCACATGGAAATGGTTCCATCCCTTACATCCTCCACGTTGACCATGTTTGGTTTTTTTTCTGCAGTTTCCCTAATTTCTACTTCCTCCTTTTTTAAATTGAAAAAATTGGCACTGCACACAGTGCTAAAAATGCAGCAGCATTGTAATTTCTCAGTTTGCTTTCTAATCTTTCCCTAGGTAGTAAATCCTAATACACTATTCTTTTGGACTCTTACTGAGAATTGAGCTACCTCTTTCATTTAAACTACCATAAACCCAATGTCTTTTTTTTCTAAATATTAGGATATCTTGTAATCGATACAATTAACGTTCTTCCTTAAGAAATATTCTTAAAGAATGACTAAGATATTATCTTCTATATCTAACAGGAAAAAAAACCCCAAATCACTCCTTTCCTTGCTAAGAAATATGTTTTACCTTGATATTTAATTTGAACAGAGTAATCACATTGGGGTTTTTTGGGGAATTTGGCTTTGTTTACATATGCATTCCTAGATATAATACAGACAACTGAATCTATTGAAGATGTCAACTTCAAATTTGCAAGACTTTTTTTAAAAAGTAAACTTCTATATGGTTTATTCCTAAACAAAATAGTCACCTTTAAAAAAAATGTGCAAGGAGAATATCTTGCCATATTTCTCCCCTCTTGCGCATTCTTCTTGCATTCATTGTTGTTATTGTGGACCGTAATTTCTACATCAATATTCAAATGAAATATGAAAAGGATGTTATCTTTATTCTCCTACTTATTTTGCATAGGTTCTGCAATTTTATTCAAAATTCGATAAGACATCTTTCTTAATGCTTTTTCTTTCTTCAAGACCCAGAGTTTCCCCTATCTGTTCTTACCATTTTGACAAGAATAGTATGCCTAACTTCCTTTAAAAAAGCATTCCAGCAGTTCTTTTCACCAAATTCTGCCTCTTGAGATTTCACAGAATCACTGAGTATTCATTTCAGTTAGGCCACTACAATTTTAAGGAACAGCAACTCTTTTGATCACGTTACATCCAGACAGCATGTGAAACCTTAAAGTGTTTCATCACCAGGTCTTTGGACACTTTGGGTCACACTGAAGGCATAGATCACAATTTGGACCAAGCATCTCTGAGTCCATGTTGCATTTGGAGTGGTTACACAGCAGGAACTGTTAGAAAGGGAGTGTTTGCAAGATTGGGCACTTACCCTGTTACTGCCAGTACACACACCATATATAGAGAAATTACAGCAGGACATTACTGGTGATTAAATGAATTCTTAAAGCAATGACTATACATCAGTGTCATAGCAAAACCCAGTTGTATAGCTATGGAATAAGACAAAATAACAGAGTTCCTTAATCTTATGTCCAATAACAGTATGATTCAGTGTAAGATAATGTATCAAATAGTGTGTCCTACTCTTTTTGGACATTAATCTTGACAGAAAAATCTTTAGCTTTGTATGGATTAGTCAATGCAAATTCATTAACTACTTGTCATGCTTCTAATACAATCTGCCCTTACCCCAAAGACTTGACAGTGTAGTGTTAATCAAATCTACAGAAGTTCCCATACAGAGAAAACAATCTATTTCAGGTTAGTCAGATTATTTTTCCCTAAAGAAAGAAAAAAAAGGTTGGAATAAAGTATGTGAGAAAAATATTTTAAAATATAACTCCACTTTATATTTTTTCAAATACTTTAATATTAATAAAATTATTCACAGTTTTCTGTATTGAAAGGGAAAATAAAATCAAGGACAGTTTTGGTTTGGTTATTTTTAGGTTGCATCTAGAAAACTGCCACTTCTTTAAGGTAGCAAATCTACCTTACAAAAATGAAATGAAAACTTGTTTTCATTTCAATGAACATGTTTTTTTTCCCAAAACAATATTTGAGAGAAGTTTATATAAATTCATGCTACACAGCTATTTGCAACGTAATGCTTCGATCTTATTAGAAAAAATATTGGTCACTGAACCCAAAGATCCATCAAGGAATGGGGAAGAAAGGGTGCATAGTATCTGTCTGCCTTGAACTCACCAAGCCCAAAAGATAAGATACCCACTTAAAACTGGATTAATGGAAAGCATCTCTTAGCTCAATTTTCATTATAAAATTATTACCAATTAACTATCAAAATAATTCCTCTTCATACAAAAATACTTTTTTTCTTCGCTTTGGCCTTTGCAGCAAATTTCAATCAGAATAATCATATGCAAAGGCTTTCCTTTCAGGCTTTCATGTGTAGTTGCTGGTGCCAGGCATTTTGTTTTATCTATCTGACCATGACTTAATATATAAAATCTTCCTAGTTTAATTGATTTAATTAAAGTTTTAATTAATTATCATTCTTCCCTAAACCAAACCTTACTCTTCTCAGTGATATATTTTAAAACTAAACACTTTCAGACTTGCTAACAACAAGTACTCAGTTTCATAGCAGCCCTCTGGTCCAGACACAGCTAGTCACCAAGGAAATAAGTCAGCAGGTACACAAGTTTGGTGCTCTTTATTCAATTGTGGTTATAACTGTTTAGACCAATCAAATATGAAAAAAAAGTAAACTTCTGAGTATACTTTAGTGTACAGTCAAGAGAAATCTACATGTAACATGCATTAATAAGATATATAGTAATTTGTAATATTTTTATTATTCCTATAAAATTCCTTTGTAAGGAAGCAAATAATATTTTTCTTATTGTTCCTGGAAACTAAAGGAATATGAGAAGGATTTCAGTGCAGAAGTATTTCTGTAATCTTTATAATCTCTATTATTTTTAGAGGCAAATATCATGTAAGTTACACTTTTCATATGTGACAACAAGCACTCAAAAGTATGTATGTGAATCTCTTAATTGTCATGAAGAGCATTCTGCATTCATTAATGGTATTGATAACGGAAGTTCTGTACTGCTAGTGAAACAATGTTCAGTACTAAACTCTCATGATATTGTAGCCCCAGAAACTATTTGATTAGGGTGATGCGGTATTTCTTTTACCAACTATTAAAGGAAGCAATAAATACTGAGATAAACAAAATATTGGATCCTAAGCTATGTATAAAGCTTTGTAGATAATGATAAAATGAAGACCTGAATATATTACTAGATATTTTAACTGCCAATGATTAAAATTCCGTAATTAAGATTCCATAATCTAGTGCCATAGCACACCAGAGAAACCTGATAGCAAAACCAAACATCATTTAAAAAGCTATGATCCACACAAATGCAAATAGGCCAATTTCCTCATTTTACCTATAGTCCTTGCCTGTGACAATACTGAAATGCCACTTTGTCCATCTCCTGGATCTGGGAGAGCAAGACCAACAACATATTAAGGCTATATTTTGCAATACATGTTGAGAAAACTGGTTTATACCTGAGATCATTTAAGTGAAAAGAATCTGTAAAGAAAGAATAAAATAGACAGTCTATGTTATCAAAGAGATGAAATTTGTTTGCTTAAAAATGTTACAGTGTAGAACAAAGGATGACATCTTAGGATGGCGTGGGAAGATACATTACCAGAGGAAAGGTACAGAAATAGTGGCACATACATTGGAGTTGTAAAGGAACAGTAGGTACAGCAAGTTGGTCATGAAATACCAGTTAAACTAAGCCAGTAAAAAGAAATGCTTGTCTGTAGCTTCTATTCCTCTTGAACCAAGCTTCATACAATTATTTTTCATGACATGTGCAAATCTAGTACAGTCTGCTTATCCAAGTTCTAAGCTTTTTTCATAGAGACACAAAACTTGACAATATAAAAAAAAGTGTCACAAAAATTTGAAACAGGAGTTTGTTTAAGAAAAACTGGGATCACTGGAAAACCAAAACACCATTTTAAAACAATTGCATGGTAAAAGATTGAAGGACCTGCTTGCAGACGACTTGCAAACAGCAGAAGAATGATTACAACAAAGTATTGGCTTGCTACCTACCATACTATTTCAGTTTTAACTACCTGGTTCTAGTTTGCCCTTTGGTGCATTTGGCTACAATGGAATTCACCTCTCTCTTTGAATTTTCATCTGTTTATTCACTTCACTGTTTTTATTTCCTTTTACAAAAATCTTTAATTACCTCTTTTTGCACATAGGGCTGTTTATGGATTTATCTTCGTAACCAAAGGCTGTATTTCTTAAGTAATTTCACTGGTTTCTGTCTTGTTTAGGAGGGTCCCATCCCCCCCACTTTTATGCTGGCTCCTTAATACCTTTTTCTTCTTTCAATATTCTGCTAGTTATATTGGTTATCTTAAGACAGTTTTCTCTGACTGTAATTCATCCAGAGATTTGCCTTGAAGGGATTAAATGTATAAATCTCAACCTTGTTATCAGCTAATTTCATGGTTTGTTTTACCTTCAAAAAGAAATGTCTTTAAGCCCATGAAAGTAATTTCTTGCATAGTCATTAGATCTGCACTTAATCACATGCATGGTTCTGAAGTTTCTCTACCAGATTTTCTTACTGCTGAGAGATATCTCTGACACCGAGGTGAAGTCATAGCTAACATGTAGGCATTTGGAGATTTCTCTCTTGAACATTTCAAAGATCTATGTAACACACACCCAGATGATGGGCATGGGACTGCTGCTGGATGTTGAACGTATATACCACGCTTCACATTTAGATTAGCCAGATGTTAAGAAATGAAAGACCAGTGCCAGATAAGACTATCAAATTGCTATATATAACATCTAGCATCTTAATACACTGCAACATGGTGCTATAGAAGTAAAAAAAGTCACACAGGTTTTTTCAGGTTTTTTTAGGTTATCCAGGACTACTTTGTGCTCACTTAGGTTCTTTTGAAAAACTTTCCCAGAATAATTTAGGAAAAGGCTTTAATAACCAAAAGCAAATAAATTAATCATTAATTAATAAATAATCATCTTACTTGTTTAACTAAACTGAAGCAAGCAGACACCATTGACCCAGTTATTTAACCAAACAGCTTAATTAATTTCTGAGTTGAGAACTGCTAACGATTCCTGTTGTCTTTTACCTAGACACCCACAGAAACTATAAGGGCAGGGAAATTGCTGTCCCCTGTCACCCCTTTGCTACACAAATTGCTGTCACACACTCATTCTCGATCAGAGACCAGAGACTCAGTCTTGCATATTGAAAAAAGGTTTTTGGTCTCTATGCACAGCAAACTGATACTAATAAAACAGCTCTTCTAACTTGGACTGTGCTTAGCTTTTAACAAATTATTTTGCTTCTCCAGAAAACGATTTTACATACTTGGTGTTTCCTTCGCTTTTTTGTTAACTCAGATATATTATGTCTGACAGTGTTGTGGTGACCCAGCCCACCTTGGGGCTGAGTGACATCCAGCGGGTGGATTTCCCCGCCCAGGACAGTGACTCTGAGGGAGGATCCAAGGGCAGGATGGAAGTCTAAGTCCACACCCCACTGCGTGTCTCCTTTGGCAGCATCTCCTCCTCCCACTCTAAATGTTTCCTTGATGTTTAGCTGTTCATTGGTTTAGAGGTTCATAATAATTTGTTTTGATATCAAAATAGGTATAACACTATAGGAATTCTTCTGGGTTTAGTTTTGTGACAGAAAATACAAAGCATCTTTGTCTCTCTAATGTCTATAGATGCACTTTTATTTTTGTATTTTTAATATTTATTTAAATATACTTAAAAATAGATGAAATTGCGGGCAAGCAATAGGAATTCTTATATTTTCTATGAAAATTTAGTAGAGACAATAGTAAAATATACGAATAAAACACACAAATTTAAAAGAGCGAATTTTCAAGCAATTGAGTTTAACATATGAAAAGCTTCCATTTATTTTCTGCTGCATTCTGTGTTCTCATATCAGTCACCAGCTCTGAAAGCAAGAATCTTAGTCTTTTTGTTCTTAATTTAGGAAATAATCTTTACGCACTGGAAATACATTATTTTGGTAAAAAAAAACAAAAAAAAAACACAAAAAAAAAATTTGTAATTTCAATATAAATACCAGTGTTTTGAAACCACAATGACTCTGCAATGTCACTGTTAAGAAGTCATCAATCTCCAGAAAGAAAATATAATTTCAGCATCTTTTTCTACAAGAAATTTGAAGATAACGTGAGAAAGCAGCTGTGGAATGGAAAATTATTAAAGAAAAATAGAGCCATTTAAAAATAGCAAAGCATTTCATGTTGCACCAATCAAACTGATTGCTTCAGAAGAGCAGGTACCTCACAGGGGTCTAGCATTTACCTTCTCTCTATGGGCATTTGCGCTACTTTTTGGTATGGTCTATGTCTACTGCAAAGTAAAAGCTGTATTTTGATAGCTACTGTTTTAAAGAAGATTATGTTCCCAGACAGAAGTTTTAATAAAGAAACTGTATCCAATTCTAGCTATATCTGTTTGTGCAAGATCCATAGTGTGCAGATGAAGAAATTGTCACTGGTATGTTGCAAAGCAGGATGGGTCTCCAGCCATGCAATCATGAAATTTGCTAAATTAGGAGAAAAAAAGATTTAATTACCTGGGAGAGTTACCCTTCTCCTATATTGAAAAAAATCCTGGCAGAAGAGTTGTTCTTAAACTCTTTTGCCCTGGAGATTTCACAATCTTCCTCTTATTCATCTGTCTTGCCACATATTCTTAAGGAAGTTATCTCTGAAAAAAAAAAAATCCTTCTTTTCAACTTACTAGCCAGAGGTCTGAAGTCTCCTTTCCAACTATGACAAACTTGGGGAAACCTTCAGTCTTAGACATCTCAGAGAAATAAAGAAGAGTCATAGAAATGACTATGTCCATGTTTTGATCAAAAAGTGAATATGACCCACTCCTGAGTAGCACTTTCATTCTGACAGCAGGGTGGGCTTTAGTAAAACAGACATAATTTAATCCAGCTCAGACATTGGCCTGTTACATTTAACAAAGTTGTCAAATGCAGGGATAATTTACTGCCACATGGCGGTGAGATCCATACATAACTAAAGCTGGGAACATATAAGCTAGTAATGCAGTTATTTAATGGTTAATAAGGGATATCTAGTTAAAAATTAACAGAGAAAATGGTTTATACAATTATTAACTGAAGACTAGAAAATGAATGCAAGGTAAAAAATAAATAAACTAGTGAACAATTACCAAGGGAATTAACTAATAATTAACACAGAAAAGAAATTAATTTGTGTAGGTTACCTTAAAAGTAGCTACTGTGTAAATCTGGTTGTGGATGGTTAACATGCCTGAATTGACAAAGTGATCAATGAATGAAAAAATTAATGATTGATGGGGATATACCAATTAACCCAGGTTAATAATTAAGGAGCCATTAATTAGTTGACCCTGATAGCTTGGTGAAGAACTGCAGCTTCTTAACTGAACAAGTATATATTGTTTTTAATGTTACCATAACTTGAATGACTCGGATTTATATTAGTTCTGCCAATTTTAAGCAAACATTTTAAGTTTTGGACTGCTGAGACACATAAAGACTTTATTTGTTTATACACATCACAGCTCATTGTTCACTCTTGGGAATGTGTATTTGATAAACGAAAACGAAATTATTTTGAAATACATGTTGCTATTTTCCCCAACCAAATTAGAAACATCCTGCCCTTATGTTCAACAAACACAGGAGGGTGTTCATATTTAAAGATTTCTTCTTGCATATGTGCAATTTGTCAGGTAGTTTATGAATATTTACATATTAATTGGCCTGACATCTGTCATAATTGCATATTAATTATTTTTGTTTTAATCAGATAATTGATTTATTATTCTCCTGTCTGCAATTCTAAGGGAACATCCCTGAGGGACGATACACGCATAAACACAGATTTGGTCTTCTGCCTACAGCACTCTTCTACTGATGATCTGAAAAAGTCCTGCTGTTGTTTTTTTTAGTAGAAAGAGTTGCATTTTAGAATTTGACCTAGTGCTTGTTAAGAGTTAGCTGAAAGACATCCCTTGACTTAAGTGAGCTTCCGCGCAGGCCTGTAGTCAGTGTAACAAACCATTTCTGAAAAAGCAGAATGACAAAAATCAATGGGCTTTTTGATTTTGGATCAATGGAGAATTACAATTTCAGTACATAAATTATACAGGAAGAGGAGGTTAAGTTACAGATGTGGAAGAGTAGCAGACACTGCATCGGAAAGGGGCACTGATTCTGCATAGAGACAGTAAACCGCAAATGAACAGAAATAATGTTCAGATTCTTAAATCGCTGAAAATCAACACTTAAAAGGAATTAACTAAATATATAAGCTTCACTAAACAGTATTTTCTGATGAGAAAAACATGTTTTGTGCAGTGTCAAAAAAGCAGGTCATGCAAATATACCCCGATATTGTAGCAATGGGCTATAGGATATACATCTAGGATAACTCTTGGACTAGGGAAGGAAATGCTAGAGCCTGCTTAAACCCAATGGGCTCAGGAAAATCTGAAAGCACTGGTTCCTGTTACAGCAGAGCTCTAACAGTGTAGATTGCTATGAGAACAGTAACGTGCTGACCACTTGACAGAAATATAAACATTTTTTAAAGAAGGTTCTCCCACCCAAATCTGACTGATTTCAGACAAATAGAAAAGCCTGAATTTTTAGCAGCTTCCCATCCTGAAGAAGTGGGAAGAAATGTGTTTGGATTACTGGCACAATAAAACCAGTCTACTGCTCACATAAAAAGTCTGAGCATGATGTTCACATGATGTGAGTCAGCCTGGAGCACCCATTTAAATAGTGTATCCCCTTTGTGCTGACTGGGAGAGGAGGAGAAGAAGAAAACAACTGCAGAGGTGATCCCAAGCCACAGCTGTAATAAGGCATGGCAGAGGAGACTGAAGATGGAAAGCAAATTGATACAAAAGGGCCATTTTCATGTTCAAAGCAATGACTATCCAACAGTTTGCCAGTCTGATGCCAAATCTCTCCACACTTTTCCCCAAAAAGGTTCATTTTGTCCAACATCACCATTATAAATATAAAGCTAACTGAAGTTTCAACCATTTGAAATCCAGACGCACAAGTAACTGCTTATCTGCATCTCCACCATAATATGAAAGGCAAGAATGAGAAAAGCCTCAGCAATATTCTGTCATTACCACATGGCAATTAGACTACTATATATATTTCACTTGACATTTCATTGATATAGCCACTTCCAGTAAGCTGTATTACATCTTTGAACTGGCCTATCCTAACGGAGTCTAAGCATGGATTTGGATTGGCACCAATATCACTTCAAACCCTGCCAGATCCCTCAACCATTCCATTCGTAACTTTCACATCATTTCTCATTCACAGTTTAGACCTTGAGCAGAAAGGAACTGCATGGCAGCCTGCCAAAAGAAGTGTTTATTGTTTATAAATTATGAACAACGTGTGTATTTCTGCAATTGGCAGTTTCTATCTTAACCAAAGCAAGCTTTATTTATAGAAAATTAGAACATCTTGTTTTGTCCTGTGTTATGGCAGATTGTCTTAGTTGAAACAAAACACATGTATGAGCCACATTAAAAACTACGGCTTAGTTTGTCCAGACCCAAAGGGTACATTCTAGTTCCTGCATTATTAAAAGTCATTACCACTAATTAGGATACAGAAGTAATATTTTATACATATCTAGGGGGAACCTGGTTACTTTTCATGACATATACAATTTTTTCTAAATAAGCCTTAATGTTTGCAATATCATCTGACTTTAGTACAAATCCACAAATGGAAAGTGGCAAATCAGATACTAAATCTGAATGCTGAAAATATTGCTGAAAATATTACTGAAAAAAAATTTTTTTGAAATGTTTCTGCTGCATTTATTGGAACAGCATCACATTTATTTTGTCTAAAAGTAATATCAGAAATGCATGCACAAATAATAAGTTCACTAATTTCCTGATTTTCTTTTTAAAATCTTGTCTAATTTTCTGTTCTTATAAAGAGACACTAAAGGATTACAAGAGAGAGCTGTTATGAAAATACCTGCAGTAGTGATAGAAATATTGAGTAGCTTTGAAGTATTCACTTCCAAATAAAAGCTTGACATTGTGATTTCAGTTCCATAGAGCAGAGTCTAGCAATATTTGAAAATAATGAGAAACAATTACTTGCTGCATTGATAAATATCTTGGGAATATTGCCACAAAGTATCGTGATTTTTTAAGAACGGGTACAATATGGTTTCTTTTCAAAGCTAATTTATATCTAAGGTGTACCTTGGCCACATAATACAAGTTCAAAGCAATCACCTATACAAAGAAAGAGCTGGAATGGAAGGGGGAAACAAATGGAATAGAAGATAAGGAAGGGGAGAATAGAAGGAAAAGACAGAGAGAGAGAGCGCGAAAGAGTATCTTAAGCCACTCTCACCCTGTCTTTCTGCAAGTTGTAGAAGATAGATGATCAGGAGAGAAATGGAAGAAGGACTGGTTTGGAAGCTTATATAACAGAGCATGAAACAGCCAAGAGTAGGAGTCCTCACAGAGTTTTATAAGGAGGCTGCTGAGACAGGCAAGAGTGTTCCTTTCCTGCTGCCAGGAGGCACAGCTTGACGCTGCTGCACCTCAGTGACACTACCCTCATTGCATCACTGCTCTTCAAACTGACTGGGTGCACAAAACAGTGTCAGCTGCTTTTTGGGTTTTTTTTTTTTTTTGGTCTGGCATCAAGGAGACTATGATGGCAATGGTGAGTGTAGGAATCACCTGTATGATGGTAGAGGGGAATCCATGATTACAAAGGAAATTTCTCCCCCAGTTTCAGAGATGAAAGTTACCCAGACTGGGAGTTAATCGTGTTGCCAGCCCAGCCAAAATAGAGTTCTGGGGCAAGGAGAGCAGCAGAAAGCTGTGCACAGCCCCTCCTGCAAAGGGTACCCGGAGCTATAGCCTGGCATGCTCCCACACATCCCAGAGAAAAGCCCACCCAGGCTGTGCAGGACAGGAATGCAGGGGCACTAGCATGGTGGAGCACGAAGCGCACCTTGCACTAGCTGCGAAACAGCTGAAAAAAATGAAGGGAATTAGGAGTTAACAGAATGAGGGAAAAGGTGGGAAAGCAAGGTCTGCAGGGACAGGAACACCATGCCACAACCGTTTTTGTACCTGTATCATGTTTTGTTCTCATATAGAACAGTATGTCACAGCCTGTGCCTTGTTTTAAATAAATAAATCTGGGAATAATACCATCTCTCTCTTCTCTACAAGCTTGACAGGTTACATTTTAACACTATTTTCATCTCTACCTTCCTGGAAAGTGAACTCAGAAGGTAGCTGCTCCAGAACCTCCTTCCCGAGATCAAGCCAAGAGAAAGATACGTACAAGTAAAAGAAATTAAGTGTGACATATAAAGTGTCACTGTTACAAATATATCAGCATAATACAAGTCTGACTTTGCAGGATTTCCAGCGATACATGCACATACACAATTTCGTCCTTCCAGTCGCTGAAAAACACAATTTTAAGCAATGTGAACACCAAAAGTTTTAACACTTTTTAATTTCTATGTGTATCAGCTGTGCACACTTAGAAATTTATCTGTTATTGAGTGCACCTGGAGCTCATGAGAGAGCACACAGCACTGAGAGCCCGGTGTTCGGCCTGTGACATAGCACGACTAAAACTAGTACTTAATTTAAAGTTACCAAAAAAAAATACTATGGCATAGCCTTCCTACATGCCTCAGAATATTTTAATATCCCTGATGAGGGTTTCTAAGTGGCAGCTGTTTTAATTCAGACAGCATATTTATAGCCCTTTTATCTCTGTCTCCCTGTGTGTCACATTCTCCACCAGAGAGGCAGCTACTGAACATATCTAGACTTTGGTCTTATTTTGGCCCTGCTTGATTCATTCGATCTCTCGGTAGCCAGTAATTATAGCTATATATATAACCTTTAGCTTTCCAGTGATATGTATGGTTACATCTCTCCTCTCGTCTGTAAAATCCTTTAGCTGAGTGTTCTGAATTCATTCCTCTTTCGGGGATAATGCATGTCTCAGTGTTTCTGCAAGGGTACAGATCAGGGGCTATGGTGCTAATTTAGCATCAGCATCACTACTGGAGAAACAGTTATACTCTGCATTGACTAATTTTTCTCCTGTGACTGTATTGAACCTGCTCCTCAACCTTTTCTTCACAGAATGCCATCACCATCTAAGTAATACATCATCAGTGCAGTTCACCCTGATGATGTATTATACTAACATATCATTAGTGCAACAGCAGAGCAAGGCGCTTTGATGATGTATTAATGCAATACATCATCGGAATGAGTCACTCCGATGATGTATAACTCAAAAGATGGTACTATCCAGGGAAACATGGACATTCAATAAATCAGGAACAACATTAAAGAATAAAATCTAGGACATCTTCTAGGGAAAAACAAAGCTTCAGAAAGCTTTGAATGAATATAGCATGAGGTTTTCCTTCAAACAAAAGCAAACAAACAAAAATAGAAAGAGATAGAATACAAATTGTCATATTAATTTTATCAGGAATGTAGATTCCTGTAGAGTACAATTACCATGATATTCAAATTTGAATTCTCTTCCACAGTGACACAAGATATATGCAGGGCATTTTAAGTCAGTGAAAGATGATGTGATACAATTGGTAATATAATCACTCGAGACTTATCATATCCTACCTGGAAGCAGAGAAAAAGTGAAGCAAATGCAAAAAATCCAAGTCTCTTCCCTGCAAAAAAAAGGTTGAAACTTTTTTTAAACTGCTGAAAGGAACAGTTAAAATTTAGTGTTAAGATTTACTACACACTTTACATAACTCCAACAAATCAGTCTATTGACAGTAGTGCAAGCAGAAATGGCAAACTTTAAGTAAGTATAGCACTGAGAATTAAAAGGCACTTAGCCATAAATATTTATATAAACGTGCTAGTTCTGTAGATATAGTTAATAGAAAAAAAAGCACATATCCATGGATTTACACAACTGATTTCAACCTACCAAATGTCAAATCCTAAATAAAGCAACTACTCTTAAGAAAGCTACTAAATGCAATTCTGAGATACTTGCAAAATTTGTAAGAAAGTTTAAATAGCAAATTAAAAAAAAAAAATCTGAATTTCAACATTCTGAACAAACCTAATATGAAACAACAATGCTTTACTAGTCAGAGAAAATACATATTTTGGGAAAAAAAAAGACAGAGGTTATTTTCTCACTCATCCTTCAGGTTTAACAGCAGGGACAGAAAATAACCACCATATGAAATATCGGATGGCACTCTGCTTAAACAGTGAAAGACATCTCTAATGTTACATGTTTATTTTTGGGTTTCTTATTCAAGCAAACACCCAGCTTTTGCTCACAGGCACCGTACCCACCACATACCTTAACATGCTTAAAAGGGGGTAACTTCCGAGCAAGTCTTTTATACCCTGAGACCTATTGTTCAGCAACAGCTCTGAAAATCCCCCTGCCATGAGAACAGATAGATTTTTGTTGATGTTGTTTTGTTTTGTTTTAAATTGGCCTCAGCTGCATTTGATTGCTCCAAGCTTGTGGAGATTTTCCAGCTGAGGCCCTGCAATCCCCATTAGGATTTAACTCCTCAGTCTCACTTTCCCCAGCTCCCCAAATCCCAGTTCTGCTGATACAAATAATGAATGCGCTCATATGCGCGTGTAGGCACGACAGAGAGAAAGTCTCAGTGTTTAAGTGGTAACCCTGAGCCTTTGTGTTCAGAATGAAGCCTGATGCTCCCTGCGGGCAGTGATTGCAGGGCTTGCTGAGCCCTCTCCGTGGCCCAAGCACAGTCCCAGCAGACCTTGCTGGCTGTCATCACTCTGAGCAAATCTCTGGCATTTCAAGTCATCCCAGTCACTTTATGAAAGAAATCACTTTTCTTGAAGCATTTCAAATAATTGCAGTCTGTAGAAGGAAAATATATTTAAAACATATTGGAAAGACCCCTGAAGATAGAACAGAACTGGTAAATATTGATGAGAGAGAGGAAGTGGGGCTGCTCTGCAGAGGTTTGTCTCCAAATATCAGCTTACTTCAGCCTGAAACCTACGCTTGGGGATCACTGGCCCCTCATACCAGCCTTACACACAGAACCAAAGCTGGAGGTGCTCTGGGACTGGAGAACTTCCCCACGCAGCCCTGGCCAGCTGGCATCCATTGCAGAGGCAGTGGCTGCCTCTGGGGCACGGTGCACAGAGCCACAGAAAGAGCAGATCCTCCCTCCCGTGCTCGTCTCTGGCTGGGGATAATAACGTGAGTAAATGTCACAGTCTGCAGCAAGTTGCAGCACTGCTGTTTGGGTTTAAAGCCAGGCATGCTGATTCAGAGCTGCAGGCCAGGCTGATGTTAGCCACAGCACAGGGAGTCCATTCTATCAATAAAACACCGTTGCCCTGAGGGGCATAAAAAGTACACGGGGTTCTTAACTGCCTCACTAGTAGCAAAGAGAGAAAGAAGCTTTTTTTGTTCTTAACAAAAAGTCCTTCCTATATTGTTTTAGACTGAACCAATCCTGCCCATATTTCTAGGGAGTTGAAGTTCCTTACACGCATTTAAAAGCAAACTAAAACTCACCAGTTATTCTAAGTGCTTCTGCTGGCTAACAGCTATAGTTTTCCCCTTCCTTTTGTGTCCCTGTGTGTTCATGACACCGTATGAAGTAAAAATACGCAGTTTTGTGCAGAAATTCAAACAAGCGTGGAAGAACCCTGCTACTGTCTCTGTGTTTTAACCAGTGGGGCCAGGCCATGACTTATCATGTAACAAAGGGTGTTGAGGCAGTTGTGTCAAAAGAGAAAAAAGTGAGCAGAAATGCTCCCTGTCACAGTGTACCTTACACTAATATCTAGCCTCTTTTAATATATATGGAAGTCAAACATAGAGGAAAAAAAAAAAGAAAAGGCTGACCTAAAAAGACAGTATCAACTATGAAGTAATATCAAGGAATAAGCCTCCTCAAGTCCCGCTTCTTTTGCAGATGTTGCCTTTTTTCTTTTAGGACATGGTTCTGTAAATTTACAAATGGAAAAGGAGCCTTTTTCACTTGGTTTAATTCTTAATTGAAACCATCCTACATGACAATACAGACAGTAGTCAAGAAACATACATGGAAATCTTAATACCAAAGGCCTTGTCAAATTCAAGTGCAAATAAATTAGGAGTAGTAATTACATCATGTATGAGTCAAGACTTAGTTATTTCTGCTAAATGTAAGAGGACTCTATTAATGAGACTGTGGTTTTATATTTATACAACAGAAACATCTCTACTCCCTCAATCTGCAGGGCAGGAACACTCAAAATGAACTTATTTTAAGTAATTACTCACACTTGATCCCTTAGTCGTCATTACCCAGGTCTGAAAATTGCTCAGTCCTTTCCTTCTTACTTTTAAGTAAAGGATTAATTTTTAACTTCTATCTCCCACTTTGTATGTAATCAGTGATCCTGAAATCATGTCAAAGGACAGCCTCAAATGTAGAGTGAGGAAAATAGTCCGTAAACTCAATCCTAATAATCTGATTTCTACTTCACGCTAAAAACTTTCTTGAACACTATGCTCTTGGGTTTGCTGTTTTCTGAGAGGTCTTTTTACATTTTATTCATTTTTTGTTCTAATTAAAACTATTGTAATTTAATATTAAGAGGTTGCCATTTTATTGAGATTTTTTCTTAGTGCTCTCCTGAAATCTGGAAAAGAACAGCTACAGAGTAAAATGTAACACTCCCTCTTACTCAGCAGTGTTGCACTTCTGACTGAGCACAGTATATAGCTCTAGACTATGTAGGTAGAACAAATTACTTGGCTTTAATGGTGAGAATCCTGAATATATATTTAATTTCAAACCATTCTGCAGATAGAATCCCTCTGAAAAAATTTTATTTGGGCATTAAAGCTGGGGTGTTAAAGTCTGAGTCATTCAAGGAATTTAGTTCAGAATCATCTTTGTCAGTATGATAGCGTCTTTATGTCAATCAGAAACAGTCTCAAAGCAAATTCTTTCTCTGGGCACTTGTATCTTGAAGTTCAAATTTATTTATTTATTTATTTATTTATTTATTTCATCTGAACAGAAAATACTGGGGACTCTACCCAAAGATGGCTTTAATCCCCAGAGAGTTATAGCTGCTATACCAAGTGTTTACACTTCTCATGCTGTTTGTCACCCAGTATCTTATTAATGTTTTTCATGTGTCATGGCATCCCCTGGGATGACTCTCTACCTACACTGAACCATAAAATGGCTCTGCTGCTGAAAGCTGTGCTTTTAAAAACTGGGTCCAACAAAAAAGTGTAAACTTAAAGGTAAGAGGAATAAAATGGATCTCCTAATTCCACTTCCCATGAATTTCATTACAAGGGAACTCTCTTTGGTGACTTAACATAACAAATTCTGCAAATGGACAAGCATATACTTGGTTCAGTTCTGATTATGCCAACCATTAAACACATTAAAGTGGTTCTGTGGGAACATCAACATGTTCAAGAAGTTGCCCACTTCCGTAGCAATAGGTAGACAGTAAGTTTCTGAGACTGGGTATTTGTGAGTAAGCTACAGGCAACAGCAATATGCACATCTAACCCTGCTAAACTTTTGTAATGCCATCTTAAACTCAGCTGTAATAAATAAAAACCTCCCTCTATTTTTTTTCGCAGCAGTTTCACAAGATGGAAGTGCAAGTACTAATAAAATATATGGTTTAATTAACTAAACTTATGCTGCAGTGTACATTAGAAGTGGATGATTTACAGAGTGTTATCCTCTTCAGGACAGAATAATGCAAACAGCATAATTAAAAGTTGATGAGAAGTGTATTTATTGAGTACACAGGAAGAATAGACACTCAGATTTATGATACACAAAGTGTACTTTTCATTTGCAATATTAACATTTTAAAGTCCAAAGCATCAGCATAATGCATCCAAAGTGTTCTATGCAGCATCCATATAATTCAACCCTGTTAAACCTCACACTGCTGATGGTAAATTATGTGACCCAAACATATACAAGTGTAACGTGATATATTGTGATATCATGATTATGTTCATTGAGATGTCTGTGGATGCAATATATCACATTTGCCTGTCTGTAAGTACATGTGAAATAGTTGAAGGGCCATTCATTTATTTGTGACATGAATTTCAGAGCCATTAGTCATAGACCCATCAATGTAAAAGAAGTCACTGTTTAATTTTAATGAAAGTACTTTTAGAAAATTCCAGCTAGTATTCATGTAGACCAGGGCCTGTTGAGCCTTGGGTATTTGATATATTATTTTGAGAGTTCAGAGAGTGCATAACTATTCTAGAAGATAAAATGTGTATTAATACCCCGGGAATTTTCAAACGTGGAAGTTAGGTAGACACAACCTCACAAGACACTTTTATTTCTGTCCTTATATCCTCCAACATTCTCCTATTTGGAAAAATCCATTTTCTGAGGTGCAGAGGCAGATACTATGAACAATATCTGTTATCCAAACATCAATGCTACTGAGTTTTTTAGAAGACACACACAGATACCATGTACCAAGTAAGGCTTTTTGTCAATATCTAAATCATCAGGTAAATATGCTCCCAACCAGCTGTAACATGTCTCAGTCATTAAATGAATTTTTCTTCTTTGTAAGTATATTGTATTTTGAACAGTTTGATGCACAAAGAAACTTATAATGGGGGTTTGAAGATCCATGTTAAAAAAATAATTGTGGCTGTAGTTATAAAACGAAATTTGGAGAGAGGGGGCAATTTGTGGGAAAAGAAAAATAAGCTTCTTTAAATAGCACCATCTTAACATATACATTCTTTTCAGAAAATAACTTTTTGGAAAGGTGGAACTAGATGAAAAACATCTGCTGGTCCCTTATAATTAGGAGTTTAATTCTTTCTGAAAGCTTCCTTTAACTCCTCTCCCAATTTAAAATGTATTTACAGCAAAATGTTTGGGGTCATTCTATGAACTTGGCAGAAGTGGCACACAGGTCTGCTAACAGAGATGAAAATAGTTATTTAGCAGGTTTTCCATACATAACACGATTTTCATGAAAAGACAGAAGGGGCTGTGCCCTCTAATTAGAACTTTCTTATTATCCACGTGTAAACACATGGGAGCGAACTTACTAGAGAAATGGATGGCCAGATTAAAAGCACCAGTATTTGTTTCTCCCATTACCAATGCTCAGTTGTGAATTTAGATTCCCAGTTATGGAAGAGGAGCATGTAAGTTTGGATAGGTCCACTACCACTACCAAGTACTTCTGTGGTCTCATATTTGTGCACACAATCGTCCCCACATGTGCTCTGGTCTCTGACCCCAGCCCTGCTATGAGTATGCTTGCAGTTAAATAGCATTTTAAAGCTTTCAGTAAAGGTGGCTGGGTAATCACCATGCCCCAAACTCTCTGTCCTTCCTTTCAACAGAAATAAGAATGGCTAAAAATACATACCAGATTTTAACTAAAGACAATCACTTTTAAATTGATAGAGCCTCATTATAAAGCAGTTACTATATACCAATTACTAACAATTTTTATTTCCTTCTCTGCCGATAGCTTGTTTGGGGCAATTCCCTCAGAAGTTTAAAAAGAAGGTCAGAGGGTTCATTTATGAATGATTATTTCAACTTGGATGTATGTGGAGGGTTTTTTTCATTGAGGGGTGTATGTGTAATTGCATAAGACTAACAAGTACTGGGTCAGGAAGAAAAATGTACCACAGATATCAGGCTACGTACTTCCCAGATAAGAAAACCGGGATTCCCCCTTTACCACATCTTCATTTTTTTCATTATAGTTTGCAGGTAATATAAAAAAATAATTTGTGGTTCTGGTATGGATTTGCTGTGAAACCTTGGAAAGACCATTTGAACTCTTTGTATTTTAGTTTCTTAAGTTGTAAAAACCAGATGATTTCTATTAATTTCTTTTCATCACTTCAAATTAACCAATAGGCAAAAAATCTTTGTGCCTTTTAAATATTAGTCATAAGAAAAATATAACTCTTACTGTAATGATATATTAATTGACTTACTATCTTCAGCCACAGTTACGATTCGGCACAAAATAAAATAAATTAAAAAGTCACCAAACTAGTGAACAGCCTATTATATATACTAAATATACTATATATTATATATACTAAATTAAGTATAATGAAAGTAGCATACATTCTTTTTCACAACCTGTTTTCTTACCCTTTTTTTATCACTTATTCAGTTTTGGTTAAATTATTTTTATAGTGTTCAGAAAGATATAAGGATAAAGATGCTAAAGTTCAGATTACCAATCAATATTAAGACTTTAAAATTAATTTGTTGACTTTTACTGGGAATAGTCAACACCAGATACCTAACATATATGAGCTAAGCTCACTTTTGCTTAATGGGAAATGTCTTCTCAAGGGCAAGTCAGGATATAGCAAAGGACAGAATAAATTATGTTTAGTGATGGTCCCTTTGGGATAAGGCTAATTTTTCCTAAAGTTATCTGTGCAATGCATGTATATTAATGCAGCAGCTACCTCTACATAATTTCTCAGGATAATACATTTTCTCTTGGAAGTAGTGTCCACACAGCCATTTTAGTGGAATAATATGATCATGTCTTTTTCTGAGCTTCTGACATTTCTCACAAAACAGACCCTTAATTAAACAATGATGCCAAAGTTTAGAAATTTACTATTACTCATTCTACTTGCATCAAGTTTGGCATGAGGAGGCTGGTTTATAGAAGTCTTTTTCACTTAATTTTCATATGTTAAGGGCCTCTTCCAAATTGGCTTTAAATAAATGGTACTTTGGCCGTGACAGAAACACTGGGATTTCCATACTTTCCCTTCTATTCCATAGGATATCTGTCCTGAGGCTCAAGTAAGGGTTAGGGTATCCTGATTGAGATATTTTTTTATGATGTCAGATGGTTACTGCATCGTAAATTATGTTATCACATTAATGTAATCCATTTAGGAATGTAATTTAAACAAAATCATTAGAAGTAACATGAGTTCAGCTGGTGAGCAATACTGTTATTTTTATTTTGGTCAAAAGAGAGAAATGGTCCAAAAGAACACAACAAGATTCAGGCACCTAGTATTTTTCTGACAAAGGTCTGTCGCAAATCTGAACTTGGATATGAATCTTAACATCATGACTGGCCCTTGCCCGCTTTTCAGACTGCAAAAAAAATTGCTTTTACTCTTTGAAAAGTTCAAACTCGGCTTCACACCCATTTCTGACAAAAAATGAATTACAGATATGAACTCAAGCCCCAAACTCTCTTTATCCTCTCACTTCATCCTTCCTCACCTATCTGGGTTAGATTTGTTTGGCTCATTTTTTTGTGATTGCACAACAAACACAGCCATGACTGTGTGTTATATTCTTCCTATCACTCTGTTACAGAGCACACCTCCTGCTGTGATCCCACAGAAAGCAAACACCAGGCTGTGCTTCTACTCTTATGTTTCTTCCTATTCCAGTGTCACAGAACACCCTTTTGTGAAAGGACAAGGCTTCTCAATGAGAGTCCACTGTGATTTTTTGGAAGCAGCAACCTTATGTGATGCATGCTGCCTTCCCTTCTTGTAGCATGGTCACAAATATGTCCAGGGTCCCCAACCTGACAATCCATTACAAATGCATTCCCAGCTAGAGAGGTGAACTAAACACAACATGTACTTCAATCCACTGATTCATCAGCACTTATCTGTTTATCAAAAGGATTTCAGAAGGGGAAAAGAAATAGATTGTGAGCAAGCTTGTGAAATGCAAATGCTTTAAACAACATGGCTAGGAAAAACCTTCCTTGCAACAAAATCAATAACAAATTAATGCTAATTGTCTAAAATTAGACCTTCCAAAAATCTAAAGGATGTGAGCATCAGAGCACTTCTGAATGAAGCTGAAACTTGTGGAAGTATCACAGGGTGGGAGATAGAGCTACATGTGTCTTTTCTTCCTAATTTATGAGCTCAATTTCCTTAAGGCCATTATGTGGCTATGGTGACCCTAACCAGTAGCAAAACTGAAAGGAAAACAGAAGAAAATGAAATGAAAGAGTACTGGGGAAATAAAACAAGCAGGTCCTCAGCATTGGTGAGTTGCTGGAAGTCTGTTATCTTCCACCTACTACCGGAGAGATGCTGATGATCAGTCAGTGGGAGAGGAGCACCAGAAAAGAGTTCATCCACTTCAAAGCTTGCCAAACAACCCTACCACCTTGAGTAACCGAGCTCTTCTTACTCAGGCTCCCTGCAGTTTGTGTACGTTCAGCTTTTCCCTTTCAAGTGTTTCCTTCACCAGTTGCTGCGAAGTCCATTCCATCCCACGCCCAAATTTCAAACCCAGGGAACTGCTGTGGGAGGGAGAAAGCACATTTCCCTTTGTTTTGGGTTTCTCCCTACAGGCTCAGCCAGCCTAGCAGATGGTAGTATACCAGACCTTTTATTTTTTTTTTTTTTCCTTCTGATGCTAAGCATGATTTACAGGCTTGAGTTATTATTTATCATTATTCATTTTCTGTCACCAGTGCATTGAAGGTTAATAGAAATGCCAGCATGCTCACTGATTTACTTAGTAAAATATTTGTTCCAAGGTTTAGGTCAGATGATTGGTGTCTGAGTGAGCTTGAGGTTTATGCATTATGAAAAGCAAGCTGACTTGACCTTGAGCCACTAGCACCAGCACTATATATTACTTTAGTGGAGTGACCTTCAGAGCCCCAAGACACACTAGATGTATTCAACACATGTTTTCTTCTCCCTTACTACTGGCATTGTATACATTCCGGGTGAACTTATGTAATGTAAGATGATACTCACTTTTCATCTAATGAATTTGAGTAGGATGACACATTCAACTAAAACCCCCCACCTCGGAGGTAACAAACTACCTTTGAATCCCACATGGACTGAGGCTCAACAAGTACTTCAGGCTAATTGACACACTTTGTCACACAGAGCATCTGGTTCACAAACCCACACAGGATGCAGAGGGCCTGATTCTGAGATTAACCACACTGGTATTAGTCAGGAGTAACTCCAATGTCCACAGGATTAAGTGAGAAAAATATAAAGCCCATGGGTGAAAATTCACAAATTGGCAGGATTTATGCCTGGATTATACTACTTAATACTTGAGTTAATAATCCAGCCCTGCATTCCATCTCTTTCTTTCCTGTGTAAATGGACCCCTAAGTGTGGTGTGGTGTTGTCAGACAAGAATAAACATATGCAAGCAATGGTTACAGAAACTATTTTCTTACCCTTGATTTTTGCATTGGCCCAGTCTTCTTTCTATTCTCACTTGTGCAGCAGTATATAAGTATCTTCAGGTGATTTCTTTTTGTTCTATTTGTTCAAACAAACAATGGCCACTATAGCCAAAATGAAAAATCTTAACAACGCTGAGATTTAATATTATTAATTTGAAAGGCTCTCAGTTTGCTGTCAGCTACACTGGGACAAAGCCAGACTAATTCCAGACTCTTTAGTGGATCTACTCCAGATTTACATCAGCAAAAATAAGAGCAGTTATTTGGCACAATACATGTACATATTTTTTTCCAGCTTCTCTTTAATTCTTCCCAGGTATCAACCAGAGAAACATCATCCCTAAGAAGAATTAAAAGCAGAATCTTTTGCCTCCATACCCTATTAAGACAGAAACACCTTCTTAATTTTTCACTTCCCCCATACATGACATTTTGAGATAGCTGAGATTTATACAGGCAGATTTGGCAGCCTTTTCATATTTACTTACACTCAGAGATAAATCAAACCCAGGGCACTCTCTCCAAGAACAAGTTATTTGTTATCTGACTAAGTAAGTGTTAGTGGATCAGACATAGGAAAGGTATTTCTATTATAACTGTGTTGTTTGGCTATGATTTACTGTGGTAGATGATAATATTTTTTATTCTTGATTGTACAATGTATTCTCTTATTGTCTTATGTATTTCAACATAGTTAGTCACTGGGAAGGGTAGAAGGAGAGGGAGGTGGATTGGTGTTTGACACATTAACCAAAGGAAGGAAACTGAACCCCATCAGCAGAAGGAGAGAAAACGTAACCCTGCTGTTCAATCAGAAACAATTAAACTCATGTGGGGTCTGCCAAGAAAAAAAAGGCACTTCTAGAGAAAATATGGGTGAAATTTAATTTTTTCACTTGATATCTGCATTAATCCTACAAAAGTCCCTGAAAGAAAAATGTTTAAATACGCTGGGTAGTAACTTAACACTCTTTTACCCTCCACTCTGAAGAAGAAAGAACTCAATGAGAATAACACCATTATGTTCTCAGAGTGCCCCAATTCTTTTCTTACACTTCTTTCTTACCTAGGAGTAATAGATTCCTCCTCCATAAGCAGGCTTAAAATTTCCCCAAGACCACATCTTTTTCATCTTTCATCCAAGTCGATGTTGTTTCTCAAACAGAGAAATGTAGGACTGCTGATTCCAAGAATTCAAATAGTGGTGAGTTACTCGTCTTTCAAAACAAAAGAATAAAAATGTGTGAATTCTGTAGCAACACTAGAAGCAATCTTGTGGAGGGGCACAGGACTGGTTGAATTTGAAGCTTTACTTCAACAACCAAGAAAATCAAAGCTATTACAAACCTAATATTACATCCAGGCGCAGAATTTTGTTGAGGACACATAACCTCATGGTAAGACTGTCTTAGATGCACATCTTTAGTTGAGAATTGTGTAAAATAAAAGGAATTCAGCATATAGTTATACAGATCCTCTAGCTCTCCATGGAGCCTACACCATCATCATCAACAGAAGAGTTACCGTCACACCTCATAACTCAGCTGGTAGAAAGTCTGGTACTTTGGTAAACAGTCCCAGTGCGCTGCAGGAGACAGCACTATACTCACATGCCTCAAATTCATCTTTCTTTTTCTTCGGCAAGACTTATTTACCTCCTCTTTTCAGCCAAAGAAAGGTTCATTAACCTGGTCACCTTATGGTACATACTAGGTCTTGGTATCCTAAGTAACTAGCATGCTCTCAGTTAACCTTTTCTTGTGTTCTCTCTTTCCCTTGGTCAGTTTCCTGCAATTTCCAGAACTGATCTAGAAAGATAGAGAAAAATAAATATGTACCAAGAACCAAAATATTTTTGAGCACACCTATCTACCAAAGCCATAAAGTATGATAGATGCTTTAAAACTAAATGAATGTTAGTCTGGCTGCTGCAGACATCATAGAAGACAAACCACTCCTCTCAATAACAGAAATGCTAGGGAGAAACTCATATCCTGGGCACTCATGCTGTATTATTTACTGTTTCTATTAAAGCCATTCAGAAAAATCCCTTCAGAAACAATGCTGTATAAACTTACATGAAAAGTCACTGCCCTCAAAGCTCATGCTCCAAAGAGAATAATATTAGTTCCGCAGTTCTGAGCTAACCACCTAATGAAGGCCAGGTTTTCAAACCCTCAATGTCCATGATTTGTACAGTCACGGATCTAGATATGTTGAACTAATAAGACTTTTTTTCATCTATCCTCCCCACCAACCCTTCCCTTCCCTCCTCTGCCCACCATCAGCCTGGCTTCTTAACTCACGATAGAGAACTGAGCTTCAGAAAAAATCTGTCATTGTTTGGCCATTCTGGGCCCTACTGACAAGCTAGATCTAAGAAATGGAAAGAGTGATACAGCAAAAGAGAGTGTTAGGTGAAAGGCAGAGGAAACCCAACTACAATATGAACGGCAGCTTATTAGACCTAAAGGAAAGAGGAGGAGTGTGTTTAAAAATTTATGTGCTTATGCAAATAAGTCAGCCAGTAATAAAAAAAAGTAACCAAAAAACTCATCAATTATACTGATGTCTGTGACACTCTTTTTCTACCTACTGAAGCTAAGTTCTTGCCTCTTCCCCACCTTCTTCTTTCTCTGCATTGCATTACTCCACTAAGACCACTGCTATGTTTGTAATTCAGATTTAGAACACTGTACTTTTGAATACCCCAAGCTTAATCCAAAAGGACGCTTACACTAGTTCATGACAAAAACTTGGTCATTACTGTATATAATCAGCCCAAATTCACTAAGTTATAATGGGTATGTATACTTTCAACGGTCTCAGTAGTTAATGGTCATAAGAGCTTGGAATTTTAATGTGCAACTTCAAGCAACAGATGAAAACACACAATACTCTAACACACAGAGGATAAAATTAGATAATATCGCCCATCATGAGCTAAACCAAGGTGCTAAAGTCATTGGATTCTGCACTTCACCTCTACAGAAAGCTATTTTCAGGCATCTAGAGGATAAAGAAGCTACGATATCTAAGTAAGTAGAGCCATTAGGTTACGCTGCATTTGCCTTTCAGGACTATAAAATAGCTCATAGGATTTTCTTTCCTTTCTTTAGTAATCATTAAAATATACCTAATAAAACTGATTATTTAAAGCCATTTAGGAATAAAATAGAAACTACTCCTGTGTTTTTGTTAGAAGCACAAGACATCAGGTAATATTAATTGCTTCTTGATAACTCTCCTTCTTCATGAACTGAAAATCTGTTACTTGTTTCAAGCATAGTGGTTGCTCACTTAGCCATAAGTTTCCTATAGAAACATCAATTATATTGGCAGTTGGAATAGAAAACCTGAATTATTGGGGTGGCATTGCAGATGACAGTGAGTAAATTAAGCTCATTTAATTCGACATTTCATGTTAAATCTCTTTTTTTGTTTGTAAAGTTCACTTACGCAGGGAACTGAATTTCTCCAGAATGGAGGTCAGTAAGAGTTCTGCAGACCACATAATGATTGCTCAAGCACTCTTTTCAGACTAAATCAAACTGAATTTACCTTTATGCTTGAAATCATTCTTATGAATACATGGAAAACATTGACACATTGACACTTCCTCTCTACTGAAGAGAAAAAGTGCACGGAATGATCTCAGGCATGAGAAATGCAGAAGCATAGAAAAGAAAATGATGACTGCAAGACTGCTGAATGGCTACAGAATTGACCTGCAAAAATTCTGACAAAATCTTACCTTTTGAAGAACTTCTGTAAGCAGAAAAAGTGGATCACTTGGAGCAAAATTGAGTTCAATTTATATACATTTTAGTTAAACTGAGGAAGTATTGTTTAAACATAGCTCCTTGTTTTCAGGCCTTGCTGGGCCGCAGAGCAGAAACAGGATATAGTTCTTAATGAGATGTGAAACAGATGGTCTCTTCCCTCAATAGTACTGAATTTCCATCACCCTTCCTCATAGACAATCTCCAAGTGCTTAAAAAGACCTTAAAAATACGTTAATTTGGACACCACCTTTGCAGGGTGAGCATTCTCTGTCCCTCTGGGCTGGGGAGCTGTGATGACAGACACGATGATTCCCTGGCAGTCACTCAGCACCATCCCTTCAGCAGGGCTTGGAAGGGAATCCAGGTCTCCCAGCTTTGCACCGCTGCAGGCTTGGGCTTTGCACACCACAGATCACTCCCCCTCTTTCTGCCATTCTTCCTGCTAAAACACTGAGCTTTATATTAAAAATCGGAGTCTTTGTTCCTTAAAAGCTTGATTGAACTAATTATGGCTCTATTGTCATGATCTGAAACAATGTACAGACACAGCAGACAGCATTTCTGGTTTTAAGTATGGTAAATGTCAGTGTTTATGTTTTTGTTAGCTGTCCTAATTATCGTGTGTCCTCTAAAACTCTCTGTTGTAATTACCACTCACCATACTGACACCTACTGCTAAGGAGAGAGCTGATCAGCTGCAGGATTTCTTTATTCCTGGACCCAGCCAACAAACTGCATGTGACACCAACAGATGTTTCTGGTTTTAAAACAGTGGGAACTTCATGAACTGTTTTCCCCAACCTCCCAGGAGTAAATGCCACCATAGTTGAAAAGTTGGAAACATTTGTCAGGCGCTGAACAAAGCTGTGAACGAATGCTACAGTAATTTACTACTTCTCTAGTCCATTTTTTTAAAAAAAGAGAGGACAAGACTACAGAAGACCATTAGCAAAAGCAGTACTGTGGGGGTTTTGCCAGTACAGGCTTTGTGCTATCCACATCTGTATTACAGCACATGGAGAAACAGCTAAGGAGAATATCACTCTAGAGAGTGTTTGTAACTTGGTGTCTTTTGTAAGGGAATGCCCATTAACTCGCAGGGCTGCTCTGAATTGTGTTTGCAGCATAAAGGGAATAGCTTGGCTCAGATTCCATAGCTGTAACTGTACAGAGAGAGGGGAGAAAAAAAATCAATAAGTTCAGTGTAAGCAAGTCAGAGCAACCTTTAAAATAATAAGACAAATCAATTTATTTCACAAATGTCTTTATTTCCAAATGCCATTGTTTGGTACTTTCTGCTGTCATTGCCCATGACATTTGAGAAAACTTGGCTCTTAGTCATTTAGGTGCAGCAGAAATTATCATGTAACAGCCATGTGAAAAGATTATACATTCACCTCAGTGCAGATCTGCTGTAACAACCTTGTCCTATGGGGTAAAGAGTGTTTAGGAGGCGGGGGAAGGCAAGAAAGACAAGTTTTAAATATGGACAGAAAAGCCCTACTTTATTGCTATATACAATGAAAAGTAATTATAGAGAAAAATGAAAGCTGCTTCTTGCTGTTAGCAGGAAGAATAAGGGAATTCTGTTCCTTTTTAAAGCTTGGAGTCCATTTTGATATAATTGGTTCCAGAATTATTTATGACATTAATTGCTGCATTATCGACTGCCTGTCAGCTCTTCTGGCAGTTAGTCCATCTTTCTTACCACAGAAAGCCAGCTCAGCCCAAACTAGACTGACAAGCTAATTATACCCATCTTCCCCTTCAATGACAAATGCTGCTCATCGGAAACCTTTCTAGAAATAAGCTTTCATTCTTTCCCCTTTTTCCTGAGCCAGACGCAACCAATATCTCAAGGTACAGATCACAGCTGAAACTCTGCTCACAGGGCTATTAGCTCTGAACATCTCACTTGAGCCAAAAAACCTAAGCATCTTATGTTATCAAACTGTATGTCATTCCCTGATGCTAGTTTTCAGTGGATGTGCACTGGGCCATAGCTGTCACTCAAAGCCGTGGCAGATGGAGCAAACCTGACTGCATTAGCTGGGCCCTTCTTAGCAGCTGAGGCAGGGCTCTGACCGCCATTCCAAGGCTCAGAAGAAAGACTTTGTATTTCCTTCATGTAAACTTCCAGAATCAGTAATTTACAGCTTTTATTTCCCTTTATTCCACAAATGAAGGGTGATATTGCCCAGAAAAAGAAGTTCCTTTGGAACAAGGAAATAAGGAGTACTGCTGTGAGGGGAAAGACATCTTGGAAATGAGGGGAAATGCCAGAGGAAAAGAAAGGACTTGGTTCAACACAACACTGTCACCTCCATCAGAGCACAGACTCATGTTAAAGCATCCAGGTGCCCCGGAAGCTCACCTTTTCAGGGATCTGGTGCCATTGGCGCATAATGTGAGCTAGTTTAAACTCTTCTGCACCACATAACCCAAAGTCAATTCCTCTTTTCCATTTTTCAATATTTTATATATATAAATACATATTTTTTTCAATATTTTCTTTGCAACCATAAAGGATTTAAGCATCTCTGGGTTAGTTTGTTTGGGTTTTTTCCCAAGATTAGACCCTAGAACACCTACACTGTGACAATTTTTACCAGATTTGGGTCCTGTTTACACAGAGGCCAGAGCAGTAAAAATTAGGATGATCACAATACCAGCCTTGGTATGCACCCCTCAGTATCTATTGATTTGCCCTCTGGTTCAGCTCTTTGTTGAAGAATTCAAAATGGATGTGTTGGCTGGTAAGAGGGCAAGAAGTCAATATCTCTTCTGAATGGAAACAACCATATATGTACCATATATACACTATGTACAGATGATACAGAGTGAACTCAGTCTAGCTTTTTCAGAACAAGGTTCAGCACTAACAGGCCCCCCTCCCCCCCCACAGGTGGTCTCCAAATAAAACCCAAATACTGAATTACACCTCTGCCTAGATGAAACTCTAAGATAGCTAATCTTACCACTACCTAAACCTGCCATCCAATGCACTCAATCTGACAGCTATCAGCGGCACTAAATTTACTGAAACTGTACAATGAATTTCAACTAAATAAAACGGAGGTCTATATTTCAGCAGGCCTATAGTCAAAAATGGCCAAGGACATTGCAATTGCTGTGGTAACTTCTCATTTCATGCAACAGCACAGTAGGAAGTTGCACAGACCTGGAAAAATGGCAAGAATGCCAATTAAAATGACCACAGGGCTGCCTTGATTTACATTCTTTCCTTTTATGTCCTTATTTCAGAAAACACCTGCAGTCTGAACAGGCTCCTGGTAGGGTTTTTTCTTTGTGAACACCAAGTAGACAAGCAAAGTGGGGGTTGTACTTAAGAGTCTCATGCATTTTACACTTTTTCTAGGTAAGTTCCATGGGAAAAGCAGCAGATAAATTGAGTCTGAAACTTTACAAATTGGTTACTTAAACCAATCCACACCTATAAATTGTGTAGTGCTGTAGGTCATCTTTCTTTAGACACTTTCATGACAACAAAACCTAAAGGAGAGAATTGACACCTGATAAGCAGATTAACTATATGCTAAAATGTTATGGAGCAAGTAAGAAAGGAAGATATGTAAACCATCTGCTCAATAGATGATGCAGCAATATTTGACTCAGTGCTTTGTGGTTTTCTATAACACATTACTCACTTTTGAACAGAAAGCTACTGCATTCATAGGATTGACAGAATTTTAAATAGATATGAAATGTGTTCCTGGTATTTTGAGAAAACAAGACCCACGGAACCACAGGCTAGTCAGTCTTGCCTGGCCAGATCGTGGAGCAGATCCTCCTGGAAACTATGCTGAGGTACATAGGAAATAGGGCTGTGACTGGTGACAGCCCACAGGGACACCAAGGACAAATTGTGCCTGACAATGTTGATGGTGTTCTGCAGTGGGGTTGCAGCATTGGTGGATAAGGGAAGAGCAACAGACATCACCTACCTGGATTTGTGCAAAACATTAACACTACCCTGCTCAACATTCGTGTTTGGAGAGACATGGATTTGGTGGATGGACCCCTTGGTGGATGAGGAATTGGTTGGATGCTTGCAATCAAAAAGTTGTGGTCAACAGCTCCATGTTGAAGTGGAGACCAATGATGTGTGGCATCCCTTAGGGGTATTGGGATTGGTGCTGTTTAATATCTTTGTCAGTGGCATTGACAGTGGAATTGAGTGTTCTCTAAAGTCCCTTCTAACGCAAACCATTTTGTGATTCTATGATTTTTGTACCATTTTCAGAATCAGACCAATTGTGACAACAGAATCTCTGGTGAAGTTCTAATATGTAAACATGGCAATTTCACTTTAATTCAGAAATGTGCAAGATATTATATTTCTGTATACTTTGTAAGGTGATTTAAGGTCTAGATTGTGACCATTTAAAACACAAAACAAGTTAAATCAAACAACTATTCGTTTGCTTGAATCTTACTCTGTGAGATGTAAATTGTTTATAAATGCAGCAAGATAAATTTTTTCCTTAGTACTTGGCATTCTGAGAGCATGTAAACCACCAGGAAGTGATTATTAATACAATACATTATAACTCTGCACATTTTGTTATTGCTGACTAACCCTAGACTTTTTTCCCCCATCATCTATCAATTTTTCTATCATCTTACTGATCATAATTTAGAGTAGCTGATAGAAAATTGCCTACTTTTTTATGTTCCAGTGTTGCAGTAGTCTTTATAATGCTTATTCACATTAAGCACTAAACATGTTTGCAGAACACTAAATACTCCAAAAAAGAAAAATATGTTTTCCTGTAAAACCATCAGTGAATATATAAAGTAATATTCAGCATGTCAGCATTTCTGCCCAATAACATAATGAGGTGATAAGTTACTTCAAGAGCACTAAGAATAATAGCCTACTGGATTTTAATTTGTTGAGGTTAAATGAATAGCCTTATGCTTTAAAAGGGTACCTTCCAGCACCAAAAGCAGTGCATGCTTTAAGGACTCCTTGACAGCTGAAATAAAGTTGCTAGGGCTTGTATACTGCTGACCTTGATAGCTTTTTAGTTTAAAACATTTTAAAGGTACATGTACGACAACACTGGAGAGGGAGAAAAAAAAGAAAACAAATGCCAGGAGATCTAACAGAAGCAAGATGCATTTGGTTTTGACTTCTAATTAATCAAGATAACATCTCTTTCAGCCATTAGACAGTAAAATCAATAACCTGGGCAGTCTGACTGCCAGTTAGACTTATACACCAACACCTATTATTGGCAAAACTGTGATGTATTTAACTATTTCATCCTTTATTATATTAAAAAAGGTAACCAGCCTCTGTGAGAGAGTACAGGAAAAAGTCCATCACCACAGCAAGTTGCTACCCATTAACTGGCAAATTTTCCACTAGTGCCCCTCCAGATGGTCCTCTCTGAAACCTTTCTCTAACTGCTCCAGTCCCTTACCAGAGTGACTGGCTGTTATAGAAATGAGTAAACAAAAAAAGCACCCCAAATCTCAGCTGTACCACTACTAGATCTTCAGGGAAACTGAAAATGTGATTCTTTTGGGAACTGGTGATATTCTGACCTAAGCAGAAAATTCTACAAGTGATGCTGCTGCAGTATTGCTGCAGGGAAAAAAAATGGCACCTGACCAGAACAAGAGGCAAATCTCAGAAATCATTACAGTCGTTTCATTTCAGAGACACCTTAAATTAATTCCTTGGCATAAACAGACTATGGTGAGGTCCTGCAACCTCTTTCCCTGGTCAATAATCCCATTAAGTCTGTGACATTCCTACAAAAGTGTCAAATCCTGAAATCTTTTTTCATTAATTAGCTCATTTCCCAAAAAATCTCATTGAATTTAGACTCTTTTAAAAAAGCATACAAAAAAAAGCTTAATTCCCAAAAGAAGAAAAGATCCAGTCCATTTTATCTGATTTTAGTAAGTCTTTCAAGCTTTGGCCCATCTTAATATATGAGATGGAAATATGAAAGGTTCTTTGTAAGGCCACAAGAAATTTTGAAGGCCACAAGAACTTTGTAACTCTATTTCTTTTCACTAGTCAGACAACCAGAGGTGGTACGAAGAGTCCTCAACAGATGACTAAAATTAGTAACTCCACGCAGGACCTGCAGTTCAGGCTGCTCCATTAACCTACAGAATCTGTTCAACAGTGTTGGGAGTTACTGCTGCATAGCACAAGATTGTTTTCCTTCCTCTTCCCTAGCAAAGACTGTTTTCCAACTGATTCTCTGTTGAACTACATTTACCACTGGAAGCCTTGACTCTGCAGATTAAATACATGAAGTCATTAAAAAAATGTTACTAGAAAATACAAGTCTAGGAAATGGTGGGCACTATGGAGTGGCCCAAAGGTTTGTTTGTTTTCATTCCTTCCCATGCATTGATGATAAAAAAGATTCCTAGAAAAGATCAAGCCTTTATATAAAAATCAGCATAGGATAAGCAAAGTGCAACACAGCTCAAGACATGAAATCAAATTATTTAGCAGATGCATATTTAACAAGGACAATACAAATGGACCAGTAATTATGATATTAGAGTGTTTTCATGCTATCTTTGTCTTTTTCTATTCTTTGAGGTGATCATATGTACAGTTAATTACACTTAATAATGATAATTATGGCTTTATTTTACAAAGCAGGAAATTAGCTCAATCAGGCATTTCATAATGCATAGGATGCTGTGGAAGTTATTACAGCAGAAGGGAAATATTTAAAATCAACATTGCTCTCTAGGGGTCTTTTGACTTATCTTCCTTTGCTGTGCCACTAATCTGTTGTACAGTGTGGGGTAACTCCCATTAAGGCAAATGGGAAATCCCTAGCTTACATAAATCCTCTGAAACTATCTGGCAGAAAACTGAGTTTCATTTGCAGAGAGAAATGATGAACTTATATTGCTGACGAGTACGCAAACACGTTCTGCAATGACACAAAAAGGAGGAGATGGAATCCAACGTGATAATTTGAATGGAGAGTCTCTTTTCTGCACTTGACTCTAGTTTCTTTGAGATGATAGTTCATGTATGAGAGAGGACAAGAATAACTACGCCCTGTCTTCAACAGGAAGATGATGTAAAGTGAAGAAAGAAACTCAGGAATGGTCTTTTTGCCACAATCTTAACTCTGCCCTGGGGAAAACACTACCAAAGATCATTAAACACATACATTTATGAAGATTGCCAATTACAACCATTTACATATTAAAAAAACTGTTTTTAAAAAAATTTTTGTATCCCCCTAGATCCTCTAATACTCTTCATCACTGTCATTACTGTAAAAGAATGAGGCATTGCCCATGCCTCTATACCTTTCTTCTTACTAATTTTCTGATCCTTCTTTATAATTTATTTCACTGTTTGAGAAGGAACATAATACATGCAAAAGCTTTTGTTGCAGGATGTACAGCCACATCTTGACAGCAGGACTTTATAGGGTCCCCAAAAAGAGCAAAGAATCTACCATCTCAGCTTACACACTCTTCCATTCAAAGTCTTTTGTGCATCAATCTTCACGACACAGAAATGGTCCACAGCCTCAGCAAAACAATTTCAGATGTCATGCTCTGCCAGCAATAGAACCACCTTGTGCCACTGTAAATGGGGACAAAGGGATGTGGTTTGCCTCTCAAGATGCAACTTGACCTGTCACAGAACAGTATTGATTTACATTTCTGCTGTTTGTCAGACAAGGGTTATTTCCTCTGTGAGGTAGCATTAAGAATTATACAGATTTTACTCTGCTATCCCTACAGGTCTCTACTTGGAAATCTTTCAGGAGAAGAATTCTGGGGGTGAGTCCTTGTACCATGGAAGCTGCAATTGGCCTGTTGCATGCAGAAAGGGCAAACCTTCGAGCTAACCTGTTTCCTTCCCTTCACTAGTAGCACTGTGGGGACCACTCAGCCTGACACAGAAAGTCTCTGTGGGCAAGCCAGCCACCGCCTTCTCTGCCTCTCAGCAAGACCAGTTCCTGCTGCAACTTTCTCACTGTACTCAGGACTTCCACATCCTTCAATGCAGACACACAGGAAGAGGTTCACTGGGTGAACACCTCATGAACATAGCCAAGGCATATGAAATCATGTGGAATGCAGGTGTTCAATTGTGAGCATCTTTTTCTTCCGGGAGCAACCAAGCCAACCACATTTGAACGTCAGTATTTTCAAATGGAGAACCTTGACACAGTCAGAATTCAGGTCTCAGCACGCTAACTTGATGTCTTCCAAACCTGTGTTTTAGAGTAGAGGAAAAAAGGTAGGGTTCTATTTGGATACTTTTTTTTTTTTGTATTTCTGACCTAATTAGAACTATACCAATATATGGGGGCTTTTTTCCATGTTTTCAAGCTTTTGGCTCTGCAGTTGGATATAAAGATAAAAAGTAAAAATACTGTTTAAAAAATATTTTTGAACTTCAGACAACAAAACAATACAACATTCCTTCCCAACGATGTGATGGTGAAATGGGTGGTAACAAATATATCTGTCAATACTCTAATAAAACTGTACAAAAAAATGTGTATATTAAACACATTCCTTCATTGAATCTTCTCTTCCACTACCATAATGTTGTGGATGTTTTGAGTCTTTCTTAGCATACAGAAGGAAGAACTGTTAAAACCATGCTTGATTTATCACCATGCCTAGGTAGCCAAAGATTTAAGTAGAAACCAGTCCAATAGCCTGTAGGTACCACTGACTTTTTAATACAAAAGATTTTTTTTTTTTTTCAACTACAACTTGCCAGGGGATTCACATTATCAGAGGCTGATTGTATTTGGAAAATGCTTAAATTGAATCTTCTCTATTCACCTCCCAGGCTGCTAAATGAAAAAGTATCCCCTATGTTAAACTGGAAGTTAGATGAGGAGCAGGCACTCATCCACTGCAATCAATGACAAGCTAATGGGGCTGCTGACTATAAATTCTCTGGAAACCTAGATGTGAAGCTCTTGATTCAAGTGATCTGTGCTGCAGATCCTGAGCCACTGCAGACAATCAATTTCATGTACACAAACTTTTTTTGGCCAGCATTAAAAGATACACTATTTGAAAGAGGATGCCAATATGATAACTCCAGAAGAATGTTATTTTATGCTGCCTGCATCTCAACTTTACAAGTAAAATATCCAGCAGTGGTACAATCAATAAATTATCAGCTCCTTCATACAATAATCACCAATATTGGCTTGATCCTAAGCTAGTATAAATAAATAACATGGGTCAGGCATGACAAGTTGCTTCATCGGTGGTTGAAGCCTTTCTGTCTTTATATGTTTTGATTATTAAGGAGTATCTTTGGCAAGTCAGTGCTATTTCTGAATAAACAGTTCATGTATTTGGGTCACCCTTAGTGGAAAGCTTGAAAGACTTATCCTTCTGACTTGGGGGAAAATTGCAGAAAAAAGGGTGCTGACCTCCTGTCTGTCTACTTGGTGGCTGGTAAATGTTAGCACAGCTTGATAATATCAATTAGACTGGGAAGCTTTATTTTAAGTTTTTTGAACTATTACTACTGCCTGTGTCCATTTGTCTTTTTTATTCTCGAGATATGCTATGACAAGGATTAAATGCGACACACACCAAACTTTGAATGTCCTGCAGCCAGTTCCAATGGCTTGGATGCTGTCATTTCGAGCTACATCAGGAACAGTGGCTCAATGGCTGCATCTGTGACACATGTCAGAAACTTTTAAATGTCTGCTCTTTTTTTCATCAGGCTGCTTCTGTATCTTAGCTAGGGAAGAGATGACATTTTGTGTTTGGGTGGAACTTGTTGTGGTTCCCTCTTCCTGCCTCCTCTAACTGTCAGCCTGAGTTTCCCCATAACATATCAAAATACAGACAAATAAACCTTGTCATTTAGAAATATATTCGGTAGTAACCATGCTTGAAAACAATGTTTTAGGAGGAACTTGGGCACATTTTCTCATAGAATGATGAGCTACACAAAACACAGCGCTAGGCTATTTCTGACCTTTGTTATGTGCCGCCTTAGAAGATTGATGTGCACAACTCAGATACACACGAATTCCTTAACATTTCTGTTCTTTTTTCCATTAAAGTGGAATAATTTGGCATATAAAATACACAGTGTACTGGGGTGTTTTTTCAAAAGCTTGGAAGAATTAACATTTCGATAAGAATGCATAGTTCAAGGGTAGAAAATGGATCTGCTAATGGACACCAAGGAGTCTCCAGGGCAGGACTCCAGGAGTTGAAGACACAACTCCAAAGAAGAGAGCAGTCTTGTATCATTATCATTCATTTAAAATAAATAAATGTCGTTCTTAAGACCAGATTGTGATTTCTTTGTCTTTCAAAATCAAACAAAAAAAAAAGCTTAAAACTCTAGACTCTTTTATTATGACATTTGCCCTTTGGGTTTAATTTACATAACGAACACTAATTTTTCTTCCTTTTCCCTGAGCAGCTTGAGTTCTTCAGATTCTCCTGCAGTTACTGGTGACTGTGTATGGGCAGCCAGACGTGTTTCACACAGTAAAACACTGCACAATTTTACTCTAGGGCTCTCTTTGCCCATTTCAACAGGCCATGTTTCAGCTGATGTTTCAGGATTTGACTAGCAGTAGGACTTCAAAATTTTATTTTCTTAAAATAATTGTTTGGGGTTTTTGTTCAAAGTATTTTTAAAAACAAAAGAAGAGAAATGCAGTGACGGCACATGAGGTTGCACATATGTGCAAACATGCAGTTTAATCTCATTTTTAAAAAAAATATCATATATTCCCTACTAGGTCTAGAGGGGTCCTAGAGCAGTTAACTCCTTTTCAGGGGAAGTATTCTGCCTGCTTACATCTGACTGTGGAGAAAGCTGGGTTCAGATGGGAGATGCTCATTTAGCAGAGGATCACCTGGGACACTGCAGAGGGCATTGCCAAAACTCCAAGTAAAATGCAGCCACTCTCCCTCTGGGTGGATGCATATTCCAGTCCTCAGTGCTGTGCCCAGCCTTTGCTGGGTACTCAACACATTGCATTCAATCCTGACATTTGTGGCCTCCAGTTTTTTGGTTTTGGTTTTCCTCTGAGGTACACTGTTTCCCCACTTATTTCATTGCTAGATAACAGAACATAATTTCAAACATAAAAATTCATCATCTTCAGTTAAACTCCAGCATTCACTTTAAAAGTGAATGCTTCTGCAGTCACCTTTTCTTGGCTGCACTGAAGGCTAAATTAAAAAGTAAATACCAAACAAATCATAGAATAATATAAGCAGAGCTATCACTGTACACAGTCAAGAATTCACTTTAGCATTCCATATAATTAGGAAATCAGTGACTGAGTAGCAGAAAGAAAGATGGGAACAGGCAGAGTATATTTCATATCACCAATCACATAGGTATGGCTACTTAAGGACAAACAAGAATCCCAAATTCCTTCATGATCCTACTTTTCCTCTCTGGGGGGATGAGGAGAGGTGGCCTATAAGCTGGAGATGAGAATTCTCATAAAAGGAAGCATTCTGCAACCCAGCCAAGAACTACTACAATTTATGCAAACATGATACAGCCATTATTAAACAAGAGTCACAGCTTTCTTTTGCACTTACAGATATGCTTTCAGACACATAAGAAGCAATGACACAAAAAAATAACTTTCAGAAAATATGTCATACTGTGGCCTCAAATTCAAACTGCTCCAAAAAAAGACAACTGTTATCATTGCTATTTATGTCAGAAAGCCCTTAAGGATAAATTTTAACAATGGCATTAACAGTGAAATTTAGGATTTATTTTTACTAAAAATAAAAAAGAAAAAAATTATTTTAAATATGGCATTTTGTATAAAATAAAAAAAGAATAGGCAAAATTATTTTGGTATATTATATAATAGAGCTGGGAACATTTTAGTTTATTAAATCTCAGCATCCTCTCAGGTAAGGTTATATTAGCTATATTACTACAATAGGAAAACTAGGACATGTATTTTTATTTCAGTAAGTTTTAAAAGTAAACTACTAGAATTGGCACAAGCTGAAACCACCTATCCTGTCTCATAGTCCTGAAACTTACCTTCTTATTTCCCATAAAACATTCATTAGCACAGTCTGCAGGTCCTGTGCTTGTTCAGATTTCAAAAATTTCAGTGAAGCTGGCCCTTGAGTTAGGTAAAACATGAACTTACTAAGCCTTAAAACCCAACTAGCAAATGTAGCAGAATGCCTTATGGACTAAATCCTTCAAGTTCTGATTTGAAAAAAAAGCACAAACCAAACTGACCAGACCTACCCCACGAAAAGCATAAGTATAATTACTTTTGGAATAGATTAAAATTTTGTTAAATAATATTAATTTCTATTTTTATATCTAAAAGAATGTTTTCACTGTGTAAAGTTCCAGAAATTTTTCATTCAGCAGCTGCTTCAAAAATAATGAATCTGGGCTTCTTTCTTAGTATGGGTGATAAACACTCATTCTTTATATCACATCTTTTGATTCCTTATGTCAAATGCCCTGCTTTAATGTCTATTTTGATGACCCACAAGAAAATGCCAACTGTTCCAGCACGAACTTGAGCCTTATGCTTGCTTCTATATTACCACTACTTAATGGTGCAAAAGTGAATGTGCAAATGGAGTAAGACATTCAACAGTACAGAATCCTATTCCTGGCTTTATTAGTTTAAGACAGACCTCTGTTTTTTTTCGTTTTAAACTGGGTGTGCATTACTATATTTTGTGATATTTGCTCCTACTGCCACTGATGTTGAAAGCTTTTCCACTGACATGAATGGAAAGAGGATAAGACTCAGAATGTGCTTATGATATAAACTTGTGATTAACATTAACAGCTGTTAGGGTTTTTTTTTTACTCTAAGCCTCATAAATACAGCTGAAAAAGCATTTATCTGAAAGTGGAAAATGAGGGCTTAGCTAGAGCTGTGCAATCTTTTTGTAATGAAACCCAGAACAAGTCTGATTTGGGAGAGCTGCTAGAGGTTTGACATTCAGGCCAGTTTTGCTATCCCCTCAGTGAACATAGTGGATTTACAGTTTCAGATGAAAACCACATACAGCTCAGCAGAGATTTTGGCTGAACGATGCTTTCAGCTTTTGCTCAAACTTGAAACTTATTGGGTGTGAACCCACAAACCCCTGAAATTCTAAGAAA